>JAAOMT010000571.1:1218135-1266179 GCA_016748015.1 Geosiphon pyriformis | reverse complement strand
GACTTTCACAGCAAAGTAACTACACATTTTTAGTGAGCTTCCAGATGAGCAATTCCTGGGAAAGAGTTGACGTTTACTACAACGTAACTACATAAAGCAACTGGCACAGAATTGGCCATTCCACTTATAAGCCCAGCAGTTCAAATTATAGGAGATAATTTGAAGATAAATTCAGTTACTGGAGGTTCAACCACATCCAGAAAACGTGAATTCACAGCAAATAAGTATCAACAACATTACAGAAAAGAGACCAAAAACCTCCAGTAACAATGACTATCTCTTTGGAAACTATAACATTACAACAGTTAAAAGAGATCTTCTTGAGAACATACTACACTATTCCAACACTGAATCAGAAAACATTAGTGCTGAAGCTTATGCTACTTATTTTGAGGAACTTGATTATAATATCATTTGATTCTGTAAAGAAAAATATCCTGCAAACGCACAATTTGTCTTTGAACTTAAATCTGAACTTGAAACCAGTAGCAACAAAAGACAAAGAGATAACCGACCTGTTCACACAACACCCAATACTCCCAAAATATCATTCAAACATTTACAAACACCTGAACAAGGAACCAGTTCAAAACTTCCACTTACTATCACATTTTTTCCAGCTTTACTTGCACAAACACAAACACCTAATTCACCCTTGAATTGATTTGCAAGACCAAAAGATTTTACATCACTCAGAAGTCCCACCAGACAACAAGAACCCCTTCAAACTAGTTCCAATCTCCTTGACTTTCTAGCTAAAAACCAAAGTGAACACTCTGAGACAGCAGTGAACAAAAAAAATGAACCTGAAATATCTGAAGAAAAATCAATAGACAGTGAAAACGAAGAAGATGAAATGACAACATACATCGCAAAAATCCCTGAATTTAATGGAGAAGACATTGAGACCAGTCCCCAAAAATGGCTCGACCAAGTTACTAAAGCTGGAGATGCAAATGGATGGAATGCTGCCAGAATGTTAAGAACAATTCCCTACTTTCTCAAAGGAACAGCAGAAGAATGGTTTGAAAACCTTACTGCCCCATTCAATGATTGGAACGCTTTCAAAACAGCCTTCCTTGAACAGTTCATTGACAATAACACCTCCATCACTCTTTGCAATCGTTTTCAAAATATCAAACAAGAACCCTCCGAATCCGTTATGACTTATATTGGGAAATTCAACAAACTTCTCAGACGAATTCGCCAACTCGAGACAAACAATTATTATTTCAATGCTCAAATCTTGGATCAATTTATTGCTGGTTTAAAAGATAAACTAATTAAAAAGGTTCGCCCACATGTGCCAGAAGATTTAAACTCTGCTATACAGCATGCAAAAAGATACGAAATGACCATGGAAGAGGCCAACCGCACAAAACTTGTAAATTTGGCAATTGAAGAAACCAGCTCAACAGCCGAGGAAAAAATTGACCAACTCACAAAGAAGATTGAAAACTATTTCACCAATCAACAACAACAGCAATCCCAAAGATATCAACCACTCCAAAGACGAAATCAAAATAACTTTGCACCACTTTCCAATAACCAGCCTCAGAATTGCCATTACTGTGGAATCTCTGGCCACTGGAAAAAAGATTGCAGAAAGCTATAACAAGACCAACAAAATAGGAGTAATCAACGTTACCCTCCACCACAGCAATTTTATTATCAACCACCACCACCAGCTTACTATCCACCAAGACCCCAATACCAAAATAACTATTATCAGCCAGCCCCACAGCCAATCCAACAGCAATACCAACAACCACCCACACAATATTATCAAGTACCTACTTAAAGACTGATTACACAAAATCAATTCACACCACAAAACCGATACCAAGTAAACAACAATAGAATCAGTTCGAACAACCAATTGGTTCCCCGAAATACCACTCAACCAAGATCCAACTACTACCACACTCAACCCAGTTATTTAACAATACCAGAAGAACAGGATTTTCACCATACTGTACTTTTGGAAGGTAGAGCTGCAGCACAACAACAACAAAACCCTTCCTATACTCTCATCACAATTCCACCAGCCAGAATTGCTGAAAACACTAACCTTTCAGATATATTCCCTTTTGAGTTTGAAGCAAATGAGTCACCATTTCTGCTTAACAATACAGCCGCCAATGAACAAAAAGCAATCACGGCCATGTACACTGAAGCCGAAGTCGAAGGAAAGACAATTCGCTTGATCCTAGACAGTGGATCCGCCGGAAGCATTATTACCTACCAGTTAATACAACAGTTGAAAAGAAATGTTGACTGACCAGCTCAAACAGTAATCGTCACTGCCGATGGCATGAAAAAGACCTCAGTAGGAAAAATTGACAATTTTCCATTCACTCTTGATGGAATTACTATTCCAGTTAAAGTTCTTGTAATGGATGCACCCCAATACCAAGCTCTCGTCGGAAATGATTGGCTTCAAAAAGCCAATGCTAATCTGAATTGGGAAACACAAAAGTTAACAATCTCCTACCAAGAACAACATGCCCGAGTACCTGCCATTTGTGGTACATTCAACAAACGCTCTGAAAAAGTCCCAGCTTTTGAATTCGAACTGGAAGAGGAAAAACCTCTCATTGAAACATTCATGGCTCTGGGATTAACATTCAATTGGGCCGATAAAACAGAAAAAGAACATTTTACTCCACACACTAAACCCGAAACCTCTGGATGGAATATACCTTACTCAAAACCTGAACCAAGGAAACAACGCCCCTATATTCCCCTTAAATGTAAGGACTGTCACAAGAAACTATCATCAATGGGAGCCTGCATTTCACCTGAAGAAGAATATGAGAATCATACTTGTTATTACTGCAAAACTTGCCACAGAGAGCGATGGGGCCATTTAATAAAAAAGAGCGGAAAATGGGACAACATCCCTTGTTTGACTTGTGGAGATATGCTACCAGAAGAATGCAATTGGATTGATGTAGCAATGAGAGAAGGTGTTTGCGATCAGACCTGCCAATATGCTTTATCAATTTCAGAAAAAGTAAAAAGAGGAACACCCTTTAATGCAGCATATAATAGTGCTCTCAACAAACTTTATCACTACCCTCATGATGCTAAGATGATTTTCGACTTAGCAATAACATTAATTAATGGAGCTACCAAAGAAGATGTTTGTCAAATAAAGGAAGCAGAATACATTGAATACACTATAGAATTAGCTGGATTTGATTACAAAGATGAAATAGAAGTCTATCACCAAATTGCAAGTCACACCTACCTGACCCAAGAAGCTTAAATTCAACGATTAGAGCAAATAAACATTAGGCTATGTAAAGAATGCATTATGCCTTGTGATGAACAATGGTGTCCCGAATGCTATGCTCTTAGTATCCCCTTGCCCAGCGAAAATGATGAGAATAAAATTGAATTCGGAGAACTTGAAGCGACAGAAAAAATTGAGACAACACCCATCTATCTTATTGAAAATCAGCCTGCTTTACAACTCAAATATTTCAACAACAATAGACAAGGAATAAAACCAAAAAAAGCCCACAAGATTGATGCTGAATATGATCTAAGATATCCAGGAAAAGATATTCTTACTCTCAAACCCAAATCTCTCACAAAAATCAACCTCAAAATTGCCCTCGAAATCCCACTAGGAGCAATGGTTCAAATTGCTTCTTAATCATTCTTGGCAAGCAAAGAAATCAATGTTAGAGGAGGAATCATCGATGCTGGATACACAGGAGACATCACAGTTATGTTACAAAATGAAACTGATAAACCTTTCAAAATTAGATATGCTGAAAAAATTGCTCAAACTATCTATTTACCCTTAATCAACATTTCAGGTTTACAATTAGTTAATCAAAGAGAACAGTTGGGAAAAAGCGAAAAAGGAACACAAAGTTTTGGTTCAACTGGATGTTTCACAGTTCCAGTAAACATAGCTCTCAATGAACAGAAAGAATCTCACCAGATTTTACAACTTCTACAACTAATTACCATTTCATTCTTTGGAGAACACCCTGAAATTTACATTTGTGAAAAGCCAACAAACACACAACAAATTTTTGAATCAAACGAACAAATCTGCTTGAAACATAATATCTTGATCCCAAACATTTATATTCCAGAAGGAACAAAGAAAGTCTGAGTTACTTTTTACAATCCCAACAATTATCCCATAGTTTTATTAAATAACTTAGAAATTGGAATCATTCACAGTAACATCTTTCAACAAAAATTACCCCAAACAGTCCCCAATTTTTCTGAAATTATTGAACATTCACTACCAAAAATCAACCCAAATCCCAGCTCTGAAAACTACCATATTGTTATGGAAAAACTATCTCGAATCAACATGGGACAACTTGAACCACAACAACAAAACCAGTTCAAGAAACTAATTGCAGATTTTGCCAATATCTTCACCGAAAACAACAATGACTTAGGAAGAACTGATTTGGTGCAACACCAAATCTATACAGGAGATGCCAAACCAAGATAACAACAAGCCTACCAAGTTGCTCCAGAAAGCCACCAATTTATCCAAGAAGAAGTACAACGGATGCTTAACAATGAGCTTATCTAACCATCAATGAGTCCATGGGCCTCACTGGTGGTCCTAGTTAAAAAGAAGAATAGAAAGATACAATTTTGTGTTGATTATTGACAACTCAATAGTGTCATCATTGGGGATGCTTACCCTCTTCCGCAAATCAATGACATGTTAGATGCTCTTGGAAAATCTAAATACTTTTCAACATTAGACCTAGAAAGTGAATACTGGCAAGTTGCCATGGATCCCAAGGACCGCCCCAAAACAGCATTCACAACACAAGGAGGAAACTACGAATTTAATGTAATGCCCTTTGGATTATGCAATGCGCCAGCAACATTCCAAAGACTCATGGATGTTATATATGCTGAATTCCTTTGGAAATCAGTAATTGTCTATCTTGATAACACTGATGTTTATTCTCCATCTTTTGAACTCCATTTAATTCATCTGCAAGAAGTTTTTTAATGATTATGTAGAGCAGGATTAAAACTAAACATTGAAAAATGCCATTTTGGAAAAACAAGTTTGGCCTTTCTTGGTCACATAGTTAGTGAAGAAGGAGTCAAACCAGATCCAGAAAAAATCAGTGCTGTTAAGAACTTCAAAGTTCCACAAAATACTACAGAACTAAGAGGATTCATAGGATTAGCATTCTACTATTAGAAGTTTATCAAAAGATTCTCAGAAATTGCAAAACCCTTCAACCAGCTCACCACCAAAAACGTTGAATACAAATGGACTACCGAACACCAAAAAGCTTTTGAAATTCTCAAGGAAAAACTGACAACAGCCCCAATTCTCGCCTACCCGGATTTCAGCAACCGATTTTGACTAGTTACAGATGCTTCATATACTGCCTTTGGTGCCATCTTATCACAACTAGATGACAATGGAAATGAGCGAGTAATTGCCTATGCTAGCAGAACATTAAAACCAGCTGAGAAAAACTACCCTGCCACAGAACTAGAAACAGCAACCATAATTTGGGCTCTACATCACTTCAACCTTTATCTCAGGCCTAAAGAATTCGATATTATCACTGATAATATTGGACTCAAATGGCTTTAGAACAAAAATACTCAGCTGAATGCAAAACAAACCCAATGGACAGGATTTCTAGCAAACTATCAATACATAGTACATCACAAACCAGGAAAACTCCACACCAATGTTGACTGTCTTTCCAGAATAAGACAAGATTAGAAAACAAAAACCAATACTCAACTTAACCAACCAAAAGAGCCAACAAACAATGAATTCAGAAAACTACAACAATCTCAAACAATATTTAAAAACATTAACAATCCCAACAGATTGGTCTCCAGATAAAAAACATCAACTACAACAACAAGCCAAACAATATTTTCTACATAACAACATTATTTATCATCAAAATTTCAAAAACCCAGACAAACCACTCAGACTAATACAAGAACAGAAAAAAAAGACCATATTATACAACATGCACTCAGATCCTTCATCAGCACACTTCGGAAAAGATAGCACCACTCAAAGAACACTAGAATACTACTTTTGGCCTCGAATGAGGAAAGACATTCACGAATATGTCGAATCTTGTGATAGTTGTCAAAGAAGAGAAGGAACACACCCTACTGAACCATTAAATCCAATCAAAGTTGGACAACTCTTTGACCAAGTTGGTATCAATTTAGTCAGACCATTATCTATTACCACTCAAGAAAACTGTTATATTGCAGTAGCTGTAGACTATCTTACTAAATGGCCCGAAGCCAAAGCCATTCAACAAGCAGATGCGAAATCAGTAGCAAATTTCATCTACGAAGACATTATTTGTAGACACGGATGTTCAATTGAACTTTTATCCGACCAGGGAACACACTTTGTGAACAACCTAATACAAGAAATTTGTGAACGATTCAATGTCAAAAGACCTTTGTCTTTGTCCTACCATCCACAAACAAACGGACTTGTGGAACATTTTAACAGAACATTGTGTGAGTCATTAGCCAAAGTCTCAACTGATTTTGAGCAAGAATGGGATATCTTTATTCCATCAGTATTACTAGCATATAGAACACTAAAACAAGATACCACAAAACACACACCATTTAATTTAACTTACGGAAGGACAGCAACGCTACCAATTAAGTTCACAGTGGAAACATACCCAGCACAACCAATCAATAAAAACAATTTCCAGGAAACACTTCAACGAAGAGCCTACACTCTGCTTAGCACGTTGGAAGAAAAATAACAAATAGCAGTCACCCATATTGAACACTCCCAAGCTTGACAAAAAGAACGGCATGATGACAAATTGCTTTCAGTCACCAATAAATTTAAAATTGGAAACAAAGTTCTCTTACACAGAACTAAAGCTGAAAAACAATGGAGTGGAAAATTTGAAAATAAATGAGATGGACCATTCTTTATCCATGAAGTCCTAGGCAATGGATCATACAAACTAAGACTTGATGACAAAATCTTAGCAAAAGTTGCACATAGAGATTGTTTGAAACACTATCATTTCAGAAACAATCCTGAACCATTAATTCTACAAATTGGTATACATTCCCCTTTAGTCAATCCCGAAGATATTCCCCAAAACTTAGAACCAATAGTTGTGATTGAACAACCTTCCAACCTGAACACTTAATTTAATTTTACTAGTTACTCCCTTATAATTTAAAAATAATCAAAACAAAAATAATATAAAAACCCATACACCAAAAATAATTTTTTTTTATTTTCAAATCTCTTATAATGGCTATTTCTTAAAACATTCAACAATTATCCCAAAAACTAATGTTAGCTTTAAAAACAATACCCGAATTATCTATTACTGTCACTGGAAACCACATTAATTATACCCAAACAGAAGTAGTTAAAAAATTAGCCCCAAATTCACGAAAATATCACCCATATAAGAAAAACACAAGAAGTTATTCTGGAATTCACCTGCCAGAACTTTTAAAGCTTGCTTTAAGAGAAAACCTAATGCTCACTCCGATTAGTATTCCACCAAATGCTACAATTCAACAAAGACTTCAACTGTGTCTCAATGAGGAAAACACTGAATATCCTCCAATTTATAGATATTTCCACATTGGAAAAACACTCTACAAACGGAAACTGGAACTTACAACAGCAAACCTCACAAAAGAAGCTATTCAGAAACAACTCCACAACAAATTCAAGACAACAGTTAGACTAACAAACAGTCACTACAAACTCAGAGCTGCTTTTAGACTTTATGACCTATTTCACATCTGTGAAAATGTCCTACAAAACCCAATTTTATGACTTTTGAAGATACAATATATTGGAAAGCTCACAGAACCGAAATTTAAACAATTTTCAGACCAAATTTCTTTAATAATTTTGGATTACTATCTGGAAATTACAGACAGTACTTGGACTTCGATAGAGCTTAGTCTTGAGGAGGAGATTATGTTACCAGACGAAATTAGAGATATTATTTAGCATGAAATTATCTTTATAATTCCTATCATTAATTAACATATATTATCATTTCAAATTATCACTTAGTATATTAACAAAATGTCTGAAATTATTATTTAATTAATAACCCAATTTGTACATAACACAAATGTAACCTAATTGTGATGATCAATTATGCAATACCCCAAACTATATAACATTCAAAAAGTTTGCCAAAATTTGTAGAAATTCGCCGAAATAATTGATAGTTCACTGAAATATCCAATAGTTCGCAGAAATAACCTGTAGTTCGCCGAAATGTATCTTCAGTTCAGTGAAATTGTAGAAAAGAGCAAAGTTCAAGTTTATAGAATAGTGTTACAACAAGTTGTATAAAAGAAGAGCTTCTCTCTTCGAGAAAATGTATCTTACTTTAGATTTATTACTTAGAACTATTCCTACACACACAAAAAGAAATAAATATTAAATAATTCGAAAAACCAAATTTTTTAAATTATTGCACTTGGAAAATCCTCAAAAACACAACTAACAGTTTGAAATTGATTAGCTACCAATTTCAGTAGACTGTTAAAACACTTTCAGGCCTGGATCCAAAACGACTTTAACAAATCAATTCCTCATTTCTTCTTTTTCTTTCCTTTTCTTTTCTTTTCTTTTCTTTTATTATTATAATCATTAGAGTAGCCTACAGACAAGATTCCTGTAGAAGAGTTGACTTTCACAGCAAAAATAACTACACACAATTTAGTAAGCTTCTAGATGAGCAATTCCTAAGAAAGAGTTAATGTTTACTACAATGTAACTATACAAAGTAACTGGCACGGAATTGGCCATTCCATTCATAAGCCCAGCAAGTTCAAATTATAGGAGATAATTTGAAGATAAATTCAGTTACTGGAGGTTCAACCACATCCAGAAAACGTGAATTTACAGCAAACAAGCATCAACAACATTTAAGAAAAGAGACCAAAAACCTCTGGTAACAGCACTCTCTATGCTCTGCTTTTAGGAATAATATTTGGTTGGTCTGTACCAAGTATTGTGCTTTTATGGAAAAGAATAGTCTGATCCCAGCAGATGGATCAATTTCCATCCCAGTTTTTGGTTCGGTTTTGAGGTTGTCATCTGGTGTGATTAAATTGCTTGGTGTTACTAAAGCCTTTGGCATCCTTTTTGGCTTTTACAAGTCTTGTTTGTTTTTTTCAGATATTGGTGACATGGTTTCTGTTAATATAGTTGTGTAGTGTTGTCCTGACTGGCTCGAGTGGCTGGTCACATGTGGTTAAGTGCATGATTCACACTTAGTTTAGATCATTTCATTGATGTATTGTTCTAGGTAGTGTTTGGACTTCATTTGTTAAACGTAATAAAAAAAAAAAAGTGTCTTTTTATTGTTAAAACAACTAAATAAAATGTTTTGAAAATTTTTTTTTAAAAATTAGTAATAAAAAGCTGTTTTTAATGATTTCTAAAACATTTTTTTTATCTTTAATTAGTAGTTTTTTTATAATCAAAATTTTTTTTAAAAAATACACTTGAATTAGTTTCAATATTGTTTTTATTCTTTTTAAAAGTTCAAAAATATTTAACAATAGACCAGTTAACAAGCTGGTTTTTTCTGCTATCATTATTAATACCACTATTTTTTCTTTATAAATAACCAAAACAGCCAAAAATTCAAAAAAAACAACAATAAATGTTTGTGTTTATTATTGTTATATCAAACTTCTTTGTAATTTCAAATAAAATCTTATATAAGATTTTTTTAACAGCAATCAATTTTCTTTTTAATGTAAACAATAATAATAATAGCATATTTTTTATAATGAGCCAAGATTAACTACTGGCTATATTGTTAAATATTGTGTTTTTTAGTAAATCATTACCAGTTTTAAAAGCAAAATAGCTTATTAAATTACTTAATCTTAAAAATTGGGCTGATTAAATAAAAACTAAATTAATTTTTTTTGTTTTTTGGTGCTGTCTTTAGTAATATTTAAAAATCAATTTTTAATTATTAAAAATTTTTTAAATAGATAACTTCTACTTTGGTGTCTAATTCTATTTTTAAAATTAAATTGGTCTTAATTAATTTTTTGTTTTATTTATTATTTGGCTTTGTTGGATTTAAGTTAATTTTTAAAAACAATATTAAATTATTTTATGTGAAATTTGCTTTTAAGATTTTTTTGGTTACTATTATTAAAGTTTTTATTAATAGTTTTCACTTTTTAATCATATTTAAAATTGCTAAATCTTTTGTAATGGTTTCTGGTTTTCTTCTTTCCACTTCTATTATATTTTATAATGTTTTTTTTTGATATATTTTTTAATAATATTAAAAATACTTTTGTATATTTAACACTTTTTGTCTTCTTAATTTTATGACCATAATTATAACAAAAAGTAAAAAAGCTGCACTTATTATTTTTTTTAAAATACTTAATAAAGTTTTAATTAAAGAAGTACTTTTTATTATAAAAGCTGCTAAACAAAATATTTTGAAAGCTTTTTCTTTAAATATTAATAATAAAAGACTGCTTTTAATAACTACCAAAGCATTTTTTTTATCTTTGACTAACTTTTTTTCAGTTAAAGTTTTTTCAAAGAGACATACTTAAGTTAATTTTAGTATTGTCTTTATTTTTTTTAAAAGCCCAAAATTTTTTAATAACAAATTAGTTAACAAACTGGTTTTTTTTTTTATAGCTTTTATATCTAGTGTTGCTGGTACTATTTTTTCAAAAAAATGATCAAAAAAACCAAAGATTCAAAAAAGTGGAAACAGTTATTTATTTTTGTTATTGTTACACCAAACCCTTTTGTAATTTTTAATAAGATTTTAGATAAAATTTCTGTTGTATTATCTAGCATATTATTTGAAAATAGACCAAAATTAACTACTGGTTGTATTGTCAAATGTGGTGTTTTTTAACAGATTTTCACTAATTTTATAAGCAAAACAACTATTTTTTATGGAGTTATCTGTTTTTAAGAATTGAACTGACCAGATAAAAACTAAAACATCTTTCTTATTGATTTTTAGTACAATTATTGATAGTGCTTAGAAAACTATTATTAGTTATTAAAACAGCTTTTGGTGTGTTTGCTATGTTATGCTAAAACCTATTAGTATTTGACAATATGTGGTTGTTTATTTTAATAAATTAGACTTTGCTGTATCTGTTTTAAATTATTGGTTAATTTTGATGAATAAAAATAGTGTTGAGATCTTTTTCTTGGTAAATCAAAATGAAACTATTTTGTTTTATAATAGATTTAAAACCAAGTTGATCAATCTTTCTTCTGACTGTACTGCTTTTAAAATCAATAATATAATTTTTCAGATTGGTGATTGAACATGTTTTATTTCTTATTTTCTTAATTTTGATTATTGTTTTCAGTTTGCTTGGTTATATTTAAATCTTAGATTGACTTAAATACTATAGTTTTTAAGACTAATATACTAAGAAAATGCTGTATCTAATAAAAAACTTCTGGTTGTTAGCACTGTTTTAGGTGTCAAAAAATAAACTATCTGGCTGTAAACTGTAAAGTTTCTTCACTTTTTTTTTTCAAAACTTTCAAAATGTTCAAACCATAATTTGTAAATAATATTTTTTATGTTAAGATATTTGCTTTTCTAGATTTTTTTGGATTTTTTTTTTTGGTGGTTTTTGCTTTTTTTTCTGTAGTTGTTAATAATTCTTTGATTTTTTTTCTGCTGGTATTTCTGAAATCTGATTTGGTTAACTTATTAACTTTGGTTAATTTGATTGTTTAGCCTATTGGTATATTAGTTATTATGTTTAAGTAATTTGTTTAAAGTAATCTTATATTAAGCAGTGTTCTTAGTTTTAAAGTCAATAAGATCTTAGTACATATGGGTACTTTTAGCAAAACTATAGGTAAACTAAAGTGAAATATGATTGTTCTAAAAAATAAGTGTAATTATAAGGACATTAATATATTTGGTCTCTATATGGATTTGTTTGTTATTATTAATAATATATTTTCTAATTTATTATTACTTTTGAAATATGAACCAGCTAATATTAAGTTTAATGCCTTTAAAACAGTTAGCTAATTAGTAGGCTTAATTTTTAATAATACTATATTGTTTAAAGTTGTTTAAAAAATGTCTTTTTTGAATAAGTTTTCTTCTAAAGCATTAATATAGCATGTTTTTAATTAGTTTGAGTAACTGGCCACATGTAAAAAGAGTGTAAATTACATTTAACTAAAACTTTTAATTTTGTTTCTGTATATTAAATAGCAATTGGACTGTATTTATTAAACTTTAATAAAAAAAATACTTTTGGTATTTTTGGTGTTATTATTTCTGTTAAATTAAAGTCTATAGTAATATATTATTGTTAATTTTAAAAAAAATTTTGCTGCTGCTGTTTTTAGTAACTAGTTTGTATTAATAAAAAAACAGTATTTGGATTTTTTTCTTCTTAATCAAAAAGAAATTATTATCTTAAAAAATTTTCAAAGCCAAATTAATCAATTTTTTTTTCAATTATACTGTTTTTAAAATTAGTAATATAATTTTTTAAATTAATAGTTATACTTGTTTTATTTTTTGTTTTCTGAAATTTTATTATTATCAATACTTTATTATTGTTACTTTTGAGTCTTGTAAGTTGTTAAAACTTGCTATGACAAAAATTAGTACTCTATATAAGTATTATATTTGGTAAAAACTTCTTAAATGTTACTATTATTATAGATACCAGAATTTGGACCACTTGTTTGTTAATTATAAGGTATTTTTATCTCTTTTTTTCAAGTTGTTTTTTAAGTTTATTGTTAACTTTTGGTCTTTTATATTATCCGTTATTAATAATAAATCTTATGTTATAGCTTTTGTTTTTTTAATTCTTTTTTTTACTGCTTTTTTGGCTGCTTTTATTGTTAATTCTGTTTTTAAGTCTAAGTTAGACTTATTAAAATCTCAAATTTTGAGCTTAGTTGTTTTAGTAAAGTTTATTATTAAACTAATTGGTTTTTTGATTGTTTTGGTAATTTTTCTTTTATTTAAAAATATATACAAAAATTACAAAATTAAAAAAAATCTGCTTACTATATGTAATATTTTTTAGAGCTTTGTTTTTTTTGATTAGTGTGTTTAAAAACTTTGCTAGTTTTAAATTAAGATTGAATTTAATAACATAAATAATAATGATTTAAGTATTATTAAAACATATTCTTTGAATAAAAAACATGTAATTATATAATCACTTTATAATAAATATGTAGTTTTAAAGTTAAAAATAATATTAAAAAATTAAACTGTTTTTAAGTAAGTTAATTTTAATTATAGAAATTTAAATAGTATTATTAAGAAACTTAATAAGCTAAATTTTTTCTAGTTTTTTTTGATTTAGTTTAATTAGTGCTTTGATTAACTTGGATGGTTGATCACATATAGAAAATACATAATTAATATTTAATTTAAGTTACTTAGTTTAATATATTATATTAGATAGTTTTTTAGTACACTTTATTAAAACATAATAAAAATAAAATAACTTTTTATAATAAATTTAACAACTATTTTAAGTAATAATATGTTTAAAAAAAAATAGTTAAAAGATTTTTTTATGATTTTATTAATGATTTTTTTTTCAAAAACAATATATTTTTATTAATAATATTAAATATTTAGATAATAAAAAAATATGTTATTAAATAATTTTTTTAGTAATATTAGTATGTTTTTTAATATAAAGCTAAATTAAATAATAGAAACAGCAGTATTTTTTTAATTGAAAGTAATTACAAATTTAATAATAAAAACAAAAGTTATTTTAATTTTATAACTAATATTTTTAAAGCAAAAAAAATTAATATTAATATAATAAATAATTTGTTTCTTAAATCTTTAAATTATAACATAAAAAAAATATGATATCTTCTTTTTTTTATTTTTTTCTTAAAATTAGTATTGTTTATTAAAAAGTTTTATGCTTTAAATATCAATATTTTAGCAGTTAATAGAAATTTTTCTCAGAAAAAATTAAAATTGGTTTATAAACTGTTTTTAAATATGAATAATTTTAAAAAAACATATACTTTTTTAAAATTTGGTGAAATTATTTATGTAACTTTTATGTTCAAATTTAATATAATAAAAGCTGTAAATTTAACCAAAATTAACAAATTAAAGTAAATACTAATTTTAAAAAACCAATAAATAATTATATAAATTAGACTTAATAATTAAAAAATTTTTTATAAAAACATTAATAATTGTATATATTGTATTAATTAAGTTTAAAAATATTAGATCAATTAAAATATAATTAATAAAACTATGACAAAAAGTTTTGATAAAATTTAATAATTAAAAACAAACTAATTTATTGGTTTCTAAGTAGTTTATTTTTATTAAAAAAAAATATAGTTTAAATAACCAAAACCAATATTAACAAAATATTATAAAATATTAAAAACAAATATAATATTTTGTTTTATATTTTATTAATAGAGACAACTGCATATAACTTGTAAAACTTTTTAAAATTAATTGATATATAATTAATTATTATTTAATTATATATATATATATATATATAATGTATTACAATGTGTTTTAAATTTAAAAATAGTTTTTTGATAGTTTTATTTATTATTTTAATTCTTAAAGATTTTAATTTAAAATAGGCGAAATTAGAGTTATTTTTTTGTTTAATGTGTAAAAATTTTGGTTATGTTTTTTCAGTTTATAATTTTAAAACCAAAAAATTTTTTTAAATATAAATAAATTTAAATTATTTGTCATTTATACTAAAAAAGCTATTTTTATTGCTTAATTAGTTTTATTTAATAATTTGTTTTGAATTTAAATAATTGACAATAATTATTTTAATGCTTTTTTTGGTTTGTATTTCTATAATTTTTTTATTTTAGATATTGCTATTATTATTTTTTATTATAAATTTTTTTAATAAATATTTGTTTAAGTATTTTTAAATGTTTTTTAAAGTTATTAACAGATTAAATCTCTGAAATTTCTTACAAAATAAACATATTTTTATTGGTTTTTTTTATTTTTATTGTTTCTTTCTTTAAAAAAAATTCTTTAAATATTGCTAATTTAAATATGATCATAAATATTTTAAGTATATTCTTTTTTTTTCTAATTAATATAATTAATATTTTTTATTTTTAAGTTATAGCAGTTTCAAAATTTTTACTGTTAAAATTAGCAGTTTAAAATCTAATATAATAATACTTAAAAGCTTGATAAATATAATTTTAACAAAATTTAATTTTTTATGTACTGATTTTAGTATTTTTTATATTTATTTTTCAATAACTAATCTTATATTAAAATTTATAACATATAGTATTCAGAATTTAAGCACCTTTGCTAAACAAAATAACATTATTTTATTAATATAAAGAATCAAAAAATATGATTTTAATTATTATAAAAATAAAATTAAAAGCTAGTATTAAGTTATATATTATAAATAAATTTAATAAAATTTGTGTATTTATTTTAGAGTTAAATTCTGGTTTTTTGAATGTAAATATTACAATTATTATAAATAATACTTTGGCCAAATATATATTTAAGATATTAAAAATTTTAGAATAATTTTTTTTGCTTTTTAAAAATAATTTTTTGGTTTTAATTTTTAAATTATATATTAATACTTCTGTTAAAACTAGATTAAATTAAGCTTTAATCATTAATTTTTTATTGTTTAAACTGTAAACAATAGTATATTTGTAATTTTAAATAAAAATTTTAATAAAAATAATATCTATTAGAATATTAATTTTAAAAAGTACACTAATTTAAGTTTGTTTAATTTTTTAATTAACAGTTTATTAATTAAAATTCTATGATAATACAATTTTTATAGAACTTATAAAATTATTAATTATATTTTTATTAGTAAATTATTAATTATAACCTATTTTAAATTATAATATATATAAAGTTTTTGAGTTTTTGAGTTTTTTTTTATTAACACTTAATGAGCGAAGTCCAAATACTACTTAGAACTATACATCAAAGAAATAATCTAAACTAAGTGTGAATCATGCATTTACTACACATGACCAGCTACTCAAACCAGTCAGAACAATACTATGCAGTTATATTAACTGAAACCAAGATACCAACACCTAAAAAAAAAAACAAGATTTGCAAAAGCCAAAATGAATACCAAAAGCCTCAGAAATCCCAAGCAATTTAACCACACCAGCTGAAAACTTCAAAGCTGAGCCAGAAACTGAAACAAGAGCAAAATCATCTATTGGGATCAGCCCATGTTTTTTCATAAAGGTGTGATGCTTAACATGAACCACCCAAATATCATCTCTGAAAGTAAGACAAAGAGAGTACACAAACTCAGCAACTTTAATCTTAGCTACTTTGGAATCATTGAAAACAGAAACAGCCTCCGAGAACCACCCATTGAAAACAAAACTCTTGAAAAAAGCTGAGAACACCAAAAAATCCAAAGCACAGACTGACAACAGCTGCAAAACACTCGAAAGAGGAAGAAAATAACCAGAAAAATCCCTCCAAGAGAATGTACAGGACTCCAAAATCTTGTGACAAGCAGAAATATTGATCATGCAAGAAAACACATGATCAAACATTTTCACCTCTCCACAATACAAGCATAGAATACTGGAATAACACTTATCATAAAGGTGTTTTCGAACAGCTATAAGAAGCTAACAGTACAAAGCCTTCATAAAGTAGGTACAAGTATCAACAGTACACCTATTAGTAAAACCTATGGCCATATGCAAATTAGAGTGCCATACCCAGAAAGAGCTGAGCCAATTGACATCTGAAAGCAAACCACCCACCAAAAAACCAGAACCAGAACCAATTTTCCAACGCATATGACAGACAGCACAAAACACATCCCAAACAAAGTACCTAGAATTATCAGAGACTGTATTACCATTGGCTACCAAAAAATATTCACCCACACAAAGAAAAAGGAACCATCCAGAAGAGAAGTAGCGTCAGCAAGACTGTCAGCACAGTTATTCCCCAAAATGCCAGAGTGGCTCTTGACCTTGTGCCAGATGACCCTTAAGTTTTTGCTGCAAATAATATTACTGATATGCCAACACTTGACCCAACACTGATTGCGAAAGTCAGAATACATCAGATTTAGCTCTGATTTACAAGCATCCAAAACAGCTTAACTATCTGAAAACAAGCAAACAGAGTGAGACTTGGGTATACACTCCAGGGTCAAGGTGATAGCCTGTAACTTTGCCAAAGTAGATGATACCAAACCATGAACACTAATACCCAAACCCAAATTAATGTCCTTAAAAAAGGCAGCAACACCAGTCTGACACCCAATCGTGCCCAAATTTTTAAGAGAATCATTTATATAAACAGACAAACTATCAGAGCCAACCTGAGTTTATTAATACTAATTATAAGATTATTTATAATAACTTATCTTATTCTTAGTAATATTAATATATTTTTTTAAATTATGTATAATAATAATATTTTTACAGATATAATAAACTAAATTGTCTATAATAAATTTTAACAATTATTAAAAATCTGTTTAATAGCAAAGCTGCTAAGTTTTTTGATATCTAAAATAAATTTTAAAAGTATTATAATAATAATAATATCATTAATTTAATTTTAAATTTGCTGAATTTTTATTTAACTTTAGAAGTATTTACTTAATAAAAATATATATAGGTTTTAATAATTCTTAAATTATATAATTAAAAAAATGGTTTTATTAATACTTATTTGATAAATCTATTAAAACTGTTCAGAAATTGCTATTAAATTATAGCTTAGTAGTTTGCAATAAGTTTAATATTTTTTGTAATAATAATTTTTTAGTTTTAAAAGACATATTTATTTTTTATTAATTTTTACAATAAATATATTAGTAAAAAATACTTTAAAAAAAAATCATAAACTTTGGCTAGTTTTGTAAAATATATATTATTACAGATTAAATTGATAAAATATAATAGTAATATTTAGTATTTGTAAATTTGGTATAAAAAGCAGATTAATTTTTAGCTAAAATTATTTTGGTATTAAAAATAATTATTAATCTTTGAATATTTTTCTGTTTGAAATTCTACTTATTAAATCTTTTTATTATAAAATATAAAATTGCTGTTTTTTTAATTGTATTATTATAGTTGTGTTTTTTTTCAAACTAGTAAGTATAATTATTAGAATTTAGCTTGATTTTTTACTCTTTTGATAAGCTAACAAAATAAAGTTAATATTCAAACTTAAAAAGAGCATTTTTTTTTACCAGACTATTACAAAGTCTATTTTAAACAATTAATTTTCAATATTATCACTTTACAAAAAATAAAAAAATAAAAATAAAAAAAATAAAAAAAAAGAAAAAAAAAGAAAATAGAAATTAGTATCTTATTAATTATTGTAATTAAGAGTAATTAGTTTAAGTTATTAAGATTTCAAAAGCATTTATGCTAAAAATATCTGGTTTAAAACAAAAATAAGCAAAAGCAATTAATTAGTTTTTAACAATTAAAGTATTAAAATTATATACTTGTAAATTATACAATAATATTTTATTTAATAAATTTAGAATATAATAAATAAAAATTGTTTTTAATTGCTTATTATTGCTATTTATTACTTATTTTTTTAGCTATTGTTTTGTTTTTTTCTATTATAATTAACTATTTTATATTATTACTAAATATTTTGTATTATTTTAAGTTATTTTACATTATTTTGTATTATTTTATATTATTTTGTATTATCTTATATTATTATGTTTTTTTCATATTATTACATAATTTTTGTATTTTTTTCTAATAAGTTTTTAATTATTTTTTTACTTGAATAACAATATAAAACGTATAACTTAGTTAGTTGGTCTTATTTAATAAATAATTTATAAAAAATCAAAATATATAAATTTATTGGGTTTTTTGGTAATATCTATGATAATAAAATTAATTATATTATAATTAGTTTTGAATTAACAAATAATTATAAAGTTTATAATAGTTTAAATTAAAATAAAGTTTTTTTTTGCTTTAATAGATTTTTATGATTTTTTTATATAAGAATAAAAATATATAAACAGTTTTTTAAGTATTATATAGATTTAAGTTAATATTCAAAATAAACAAAGTTTAAAACTAAATTAATTTTATATTGTTTTTGGTAATTGGTGTTTTTATTGATAATATTATTTAAATTAACAACAGTTATATTATAACACAGTATATTTTTAATATTATAAGTAAATTTTTAAAAATTAATAATATATTTTTTAATATTATTAAAACTGTAATAATTCTAATTAATTAAATTACAAATGTTTTTCTGTTTATAAGTTAGTTTTTTATTGTAATTGCCAAAAAAAATTATATTATTATTTAAATATTTTTTTGTTTACAAATAATTTCTTAAAGTCTAATTTTATTAAAGTTTATTTTAATATCAAATTTTTTGTTAACATAGTATTAAAAAAAACAATTTTAAATAAACAATTTTTATATTTGATCTTTGCTATGCTGTAATTTATTATTAGCTACAAATTTCAATTTAGCTTTGTTTTTAAAAGCATATATTAGAAATAAAATATAATAATTTATAAAGATTTAAAGAATAAGACAAATTTTAAATAAAATTTTTATTATTATTTTATATATTATTTTAAGTTTTTTAAGTAAATATAAACTAAAAACAAAATTACATTTTTAAATGTTTTTGACATTGTTAATTAGCTTTTTAAATATTATTCTTTCAATTTACAAATTTTTAACTAGTTATCTAAAAATTTATTATAGTTTTTTATCAAATTAAAAATTAGTTCTATTAATAATTTTTTGGTTAATATAATTAGAATTTTGTCAAATAGTAATATCTTTTTGATAAATTTTTTCTTTTTGCTTTTTTTGGTTTTGATAGTATTTTTATTTTAAATATATTTTTATATTATAAAGTAATTAATTTTTTAAAAAAATTTAATATTGTTTTTGATAAGCAGCTTTTGAACAAACATAAAAATATTTTTGAATAAAAAATGTTTTATTGTTGAAAAAAACTGGATTTTAAAAAATCTGTATTATATTAATTTACTGTTACTATTGGTTTTTTTAAAATAAAGACTTATATATTATTTTATCTTTTAATTATAGTTTAAAATATCAAAATATTTTCAATTTTTGTGACTTGTTAATAATTAAAAAATGTTTAATAAAAACAAATTTGCTAATTATAAATATTGTTATTAACAAAAATTTAAGTTATTAATTAGTATAAAATTATCTTAATAATTTTTATTATTAATTAATATATATTATTATTCTAAATTATTACTTATTATTATATTAAATAATAATTTAATTTGTATAAGAACACAAATATAATGAAATTATAATAATTAGATTATATAATATATTAAATTATATTATAGTAAAAATTTGTTAAAATATTTAGAAATTTGTTAAAATATTTAAAAATTTGTTAAAATATTTAACAATTTACTAAAATAATTAATAGTTTATAAAAATAATTTATAGTTTAATAAAATATATATTTAGTTTACCAAAATATTAAAAAAAAAGCTAAATTATAAAATATTATTATAAAATAGTTTTTTTAATATATTAAATATTAATATTTTGATTTAATTGCAATTAGTTTTTTATAAATTTCTCAATTCTATTTATATAATTATATTAATATTATATTAAAAACTTTTTTTTAATATTATAATATAAATTATTTTTTAATTTTTAATTGTTATATGTGTTTATGTATTTTTTTTAAAAAACTAAATTAAAATCTACTTATTGTATTAAGAGTTTTTTTTGAGAATATTTTTATAATTGTTTAATGTGTTTTTTTAATTTAAAAATACAAAATATTAATGATTTTTAGTGCTTTTTTTAATTTTTACAATAAAGTTTTTATTAATTAGTAATAATATAAATAATTTTAATTAAAAATTATTTATTTAAAAGATTTAGCTAATAAATAATAATTTTATTTAGTAAATAATACAAGTAAGTTTTTTAATATTTTTAATTATAATAATTTAATTTTTAATATTATCTCTGATTTTTTTTTAATTTAAAATTTTTTTTGAATATTTATTAAAAGTAATGACTAAAAAATAATCAAAGTAAAAAATTAAAAGCTAACAAGATTAAACTGTTAGATAAATTGTTTTTTTTTAATATTAAAATTACTATATATATACATATTTGTAGTTTTACAAAAAAATATATTATAATATTTTTTTTTATATTTTAATTTAATATTTGTTGCTATTATTAATTGGTATTTATTATTATTATAAGTTAATGTTTACTGCTATTATAAAATAGTGCTTACTATTAGATTAATTATTATTTTTTTAAAATTATTACTGGACTATATTATAATTAAATATTTATATTATTTTATAATTCTTTTGTTATATTCTTGAATTATAATAATAATATTTTTTTTCAAAATTAAGCTTTGTCAAAATTAAAATTAATTTTTTTATTAAATTTTAAGTTAATATAGTAATTTAATATTGTATTATTTAACTTATTTTTGTAATTCTTAAAAGTATAAATTGGTTATTTATTTAATATTATTAATTATTATTGTTGATTAGAATTTATTGTCTTAATATTTAATTTGGCCAATTTTTTTGTCATAAATTAATAGTATTTTAATAATTGTTGGTAATTTATTAAAATAAGTTTACAATAGAACATAATTTTTAAAAAATTCAATATTTTTTGTGATGCTAATACATTTTTTAATTTTGTTTCAAAATATTATTATTAATTAAAATTTAAAATATTAATTAACATAAAATTATCTTTATAATTCTTATTATTAATTAACATATATTATTATTTTAATTTATTTTATCAAATTATTCAAATTATTATTCAATTAATACTCTGATTGTATAAAACACAAATATAACCAAATTGTAATAATCAGATTATGTAATATATCAAACTATATAACATTTAAAATTTATTAAAATATTTAGTAATTTAACAAAATATTTAACAATTTATCAAAATAATCTATAATTTATAAAAATAATTTATAATTTGATAAAATATATCTTTAGTTTACTAAAATATTAGAAAAAAAAGTGCTAAATTATAAAATAGTACTACAATAAGTTATATAAAAAAAGAGCTTTTTTTTTTGAGAAAATGTATTTTTTATTAAATATTTTAATTAAAATTAATTTTTTTAAATATTTTTTTTACAAATTAACTTAAATAAAAACTCAATTAAAAAACATAAATTTTTTAATTATTTTTGCTTCGAAATTGATTATTTTATACCAACATATTAAAATTAATTAGTTATTAATTTCTGTAACTTTTAAATTTAAATTCAAAATAACTTTTTTGAACATATTTCTGATTTGTTTTTTTTTTAATTTATTTTCTTTAATTTTTTATTTTTTTTTATATTATTAGATAGTTTATAATTAAGATTTTCTGCAAAAAAATTGACTTTTACAACAAAGTAATTACACATATTTTGAAAAGCTTACAAATAAAATTTTTTTGTAAAAGAATTAACTTTTATTATAAAGTAACTATATAAATAATTGACACAAAATTGGTCATTTTATTATAAATCCAACAATACATACAATTCAAAATATAAAAAATACTTTAAAAGAAAAATTAGCTTATTAAGATTTATTAATTTTTATTAATAGCAGAATTAACAATAAAACAATATTAACAACAACAAAAAAAGTAGAAAAATCTTTGGTAACAGTATTTAATAATAGTATTTTTTAGAATATATACAAGTTTGTTAGTAGTATTTGTTATAAAAATTTTCATTTATTAAGTTTTGTTAGCTATAATAAAAAAGTTAGTAAGTTATATAAAAATTAATTAACAAGTTTTTAAGTAAAACTTAAATATTAAAATTTTTTTTTATTACTTTTTTAATTTTTATTTCTGATTTTTCATATAATATAAATATAATAAGCTGTTTAATTTTAATTAATTTATCTTTTTTTTTTGTTGTTTTAGCAAAATTTGTTTCAAATTTTTTTTTATTAATCTAAAATTATAAGTTTTTTTTATTGTTTATATTAATTTTTTTTAATTTTTTATTAATATAAATTTTGTGGTTTTTATTAATAACAAAAAAATTACTTGTGTAATTTTTTTCTTGGATTTAATAATATAGTTTTTCTGTATTGTTCTGTAATAAAATTATCTAATTTTTTGTATTTTTGTAGTTAATTACTTTTTTTTGTATAAATATTTTTTTTTTATAAGACTTAATTATAATATTATTTAAATTATTATTTCTGACAGAATTTTAATTTTTATTTTTAGATCAATTTTGGTAATATTTTTAAGTAATAATATTATAGATTAATTTTTAAATATTATAAATTGAATCTAATATTAGTTAAATTAACTTTTTTTAAATATTATCTCTAAATATTTATTGTTATAATATTATATATTAATCTTTTAATTTAGATTAATATAAGTTAAAAAGTTTTTTAATTTAAAACTGTTAAATAAATTTTGTTAATTTATTGTTTAATTTTAGTATTATTAATTCTTAAATCTTTTTTTTTTTAAGTTTTTTACATATTAGTATTCTTTATAATATTGACTTTGGTATAAAATAAGACAATTTTTATAGAAATAAGTGTTAATTAAATAAAATATTTTTTTGTTCTTAATAAATAGAATATAGTTATTGGTAGTTTTTTTGGAATTTTTTTAATGACTCAAATATGTTATAATTAACAATTTTATTGATTATTTTAGCTATTATTTTCCAATATTATATCTTTTTAATAGTTTTTTTTATTGTTGTTGGTATTATATTGTAAAACTTATTTTTATTATGTAAATAGTCTTGTAATTTTTTTAATATTCTACTAAATACTGTTTTAAACAGTATTTTTTTTATTCAATTATAGATAAAAATTATATATTAATAATTTAAATTATATTTTTTTTTGTTTAATATATTAATCTAATCATATTTTTTTGATAACAGTTTTTTATAAACAAAATATAATTTTTTATTTTATTTACTATGTTTTTCTAAATAATTGTATTTTTTTTAATACAATAATTATAATAATATTAGATTGGATTTTTTAAATCTTTATTTAATATATTATACACAATTATAGATAACAGTTTTTTTGATATATTAAATATTTTAACTTTAATCTGTATTATTAGTAGTTTTTTTATAGAGTTTCTGATTTTATTTAAATCTGTTTTTGTTTATCTAAGTTGGTATAGTTAATAATTTTGATAACAGAATCAGATTTTTATATATATTTTTTAAAGGAATTTTGTTATTTAAAAATTTTTCTTAATTAAAAATTTTTTGGTTTTTAAACTAGTTGTTTATTTTAATAACTGGTTTTATTTCTGGTTTTTTGATAAATTTTTTTTTGGATTTTAATTTTAATTTTTTTTTGATAAAATTGTTAAGTTGTTTAAGATTACAAAAACATATGGTATTAATTTTGATTTATATAGACTCTGCAATTTTTTTTTGGTATCAATTATGTAATTTCTGTCAAAATAAATTTATAGTATTGTTTTAATTAGTCTAAATAACTAATTATATGTAAAAAGTACATGATTTATGTTTAGTTTAAATTATTTAATTTAATATATTATGCTAAATAATATTTAGATCTTATTTGTAAAATATTAATAAAAAAAATTTGTTATGATTAAAACTTATAATTTTTATTAATTTTTATATATATTAGCCAATAATATTATATAATTAGTCATACTATTTTTAAATAATAATTATTGACTTGATTAATAACTTGATTGTTAACTTAATTATTAATCTGATTATTAACTTAATTATTAATTTAATTAATAACCTAATTGTTAACTATTTTTAATAGTTATATAAGTGATAAATCTCTTAAGTGTAAAAAACATGATCAAAGTAACAAAATAAAATCCATTATCAATTATTTTTTTTATATTGTTTATTTTTTTTTAAGTATTTAAACATCTTGAAATAAAAAATTACTTGGTGGTATTTATATATCTTATCTTTTTTTTTTGATTTGTATTGTTAGAATTAATTTAAAAAGCAATTGCTTATTTTTGTAATTTATTAAATAAAATTAAAAATTAAAAAGCACAATAATATCTGTTATTGATTTTAAAAATTGTTGAAATAAAATATAAAATAATAATATTAATATTATTTTATTAACAATTATAAACTATTTTCAAATTTTCAAATTTTCAGAAAAAATTAGTGACTGTAATTTTTATAAAATTAATTATATATATTGAATTTATACATATTTAATTTGCTTTTTTATTGTAAAATTCCCTATGATTATTTTTATTATCTTATAATACTATTTTTTTTTGCTATCTGTTAATTTATTATTCTAACTTATAACAATATTTTAATAAATAAAATAATATCTGAATTGAATTTGTATTTTATTTTGTTTATTTCAAGATAATTTTTTCTTAAACTATTAAATAATAATATAATAACATAATTTTTTTTTATTAAAGAGTTAATAAGTGCAGTCCAACCACTACTTAAATACATAAAATCAAACAAAATTTTAAATTAAATATGGTTCATGCTTTTTCTACACATAACTGAACACTTAGTCTAGTTAAGACAGTATTATATACATACAGGATCCATCAAAGGAATACTACTCAAGAAACTGAAGCCCAAACTAGCAAAATAATGTTACCAGCAGAATTTTAGCTATTAATTAGCATGAAATTACTCTCATAATTTCTATTATTAATTAGCATATATTGTTATTATTTTGAATATCACTTATTATTTAATCAAATTATCAAATATTATTACTCAATCAATAATTCGATTTGTATCATAAAAATTAAGATGATTAAATTACACAATACCCTAAACCATTTAACATAGTCAAAATTCACCGAAATTAATGAAAATTGGCCGAAATAATCAATAGTTTAGTGAAATAACTTGCAGTTTGCCGAAATGTATCTTTAGTTCACCCAAATTATAACAAAAAAAAAGTGCAAGTTTAAAGACTAGTACTACAACAAGTTGTATAAAAGAAGAACTTTTCTCTTTAAGAAAATGTATCTTCTCATAGTATTTTATCATAGTACTTTACTTTAGATATCTTAATTAAAAACAAATTATCTTTTACACATTTAAATAAAAATTAAAATATTTGAAAACCAAATCCTTTGATTATTACACTTAAAATTCTCTCAACACAACTAACATTTTGAAATTGATTAGCTACCAATTTCAATAATCTGTTAGTGACTTTAAGCCTAAATAGAAAACGTTTCTTTTGATAAATTCTATTTCTTTTATATTTTTTTTCTTTCTTATTACAATTATTAGGGTAGCTTACAAATGAGATTTCTGTAGAAGAGTTGACTTTTACAGCAAAGTAACTACACATTTTTAGTGAGCTTCCAGATGAGCAATTCCTAGAAAAAAGTTGATGTTTACTACAACATAACTACATAAAGCAACTGGCACAGAATTGGCCATTCTACTTATAAGCCTAGCAGTTCAAATTATAGGAAATAATTTGAAGATAAATTCAGTTACTGGAGGTTTAACTACTTCCTGAAAACGTGAATTCACAGCAAATTAACATTAACAACATTCAAAAAAAGAGACCAAAAACCTCTGGTAACATTTGGTGCTCTCCCACAGAAATAACACAGCAACAACAAATTCAAAGTGGTGACCATACTAGACACAACAACTCTAGAGTATTATCAGTCAATTTACACCCATTGCAAGCAAAGATTCAACATCTCAAACAGAATTGAAGTTGTCAAGAAATCAGTATACCAATACATTGAAAATCATATTAACAATTATTTTTTTGAAAACTACAATATTTCAGAAGTTAGAAGCAACCTCTACAATAATTTAGTGCACTATTCACAATTGGAAACAAAAGACCTGAACAGTAAAACTTTTGCAACCTACTTCCAAGAACTTAACTTTAGCATTATTCAGTATTGTGAAGAAAAATACCCAGTACAGGCTAGATACTTTATTGACTTTAAATCAAAAACAAAAACAAGCAATAAAGACAAACAAAAACTAAAGCAATATTCAAGCACCACCCCAATTACTCCAAAGACACCAAAAATACTGCCAAATACTTGCAAACTCCAGAACAAAGAACCAGCACCAGACTTCTATTCTCAGTCATACTTTTTCCAATTTTACTTGCTTAATCATAAACACCAAATTTACCACTTATCTGTTTCTCAAGACCAAAAGATTTTCAGTCATCCAAAAATCCTACTCAACAGCAAGAACTCATATTAACCAGCACCAATATTATTGATTACCTATAAAAAAACGAAAATAATTATTCAGAGAACTTGAAAAGTAAGGAAACTGAATCAGAACAAGAAGAAACTACAAAAAATAAAGAAGAAATAGCAACTGCTTATATTGCAAAAATCCCAGAATTTACTAGTAAAGATAATGATATCAGCTCTTAAGAATGGCTTGATAAAGTCCAGAAAGCAGGAGATGCAAATAGTTGGAATGCAGCAAGAATGCTCAAAGCAATCCCATACTTTCTTCAAGGAACTGCAGAAGAATAGTTTGAAAACTTAGAAGAACTATTTAGAAACTGACAAGCATTCAAAAATGCTTTTTTACAACAATTCACCAACAACAACACCTCTATCACTCTCCAAAATTGCTTTCACAATATCAAACAAAAAACATCTAAAACTGTTATGACTTATCTTAAGAGATTCAACAAACTTCTTTGACAAATTTAACAATTAGAAACCAATGAATACTATTCCAATGCCCAGATTTTGGATCAGTTTATAGCAGAATTAAAAGACAAATTAATCAAGAAAGTTTGCCCACATGTCCCAGAAAACTTAGCAACAGCCATTAGACATGTAAAGAACTATGAAATGGCAATGGAAGAAGCAAATCATACCAAACTTGTGAATCTTGTTATTGAAAAAACTAGCTCAGCAGCTGAAAAAAAATTGACCAACTAACAAAAAAAGTTGAGAACTATTTCATTAACCAGCAACAACAACAACAACCACAAAGATATTAGCCACCACAATGATAAAACCAAAACAACTACTCATTCTTATTAAACAGCCAAAATTAAAGTTGTCACTATTGTGGGATTTTAGAACATTGGAAACAAGATTGCAGAAAGCTACAAAGAGACCAACAAAACAGGAGTAATCTACATTACTCTTTAACACAATAACCTCATTATCAGCCTCCATCACTAGCTTACTATTTCTTAAGACCCCAACAGCAAATCAATTATTATCAATCTGCTTTACAGCAACAATATCAACAACTTCCACCAATTTGACAGTATTAGCCATCTACATAACAATATCAAGTACCAGCCTAAAGATTGGTTCAACATAACCAATTCACACCTCAAAATTAATTTCAGAATAACAACAACAGAATCAATCCAAATAACCAGTTAGTTCTCCGAAATTCTGGTTAGCAAAGACCCAATTACTATTACACTCAATTCAGTTATCTTACAATGCCTAAAGAATCGGATTTTCAACAAACTGCACTTTCTGAAGGTTGCAGCACTAAGATCAAACTCTTCCAACAATACTATTCCACCAGCTCAAATTGCTCAAAATACCAATTTCTCAGATATATTTCCATTTGAATTTGAAGCCAATGAATTATCCTTCTTGCTTAGCAATGCAGCAGTCAATAAACAAAAAGCAATTACAGCAATATATACTGAAGCTGAAGTTGAATAAAAACCAATTTGGTTAATCTTAAACAGTAGATTAGCTGGAAGTATTATTACTTACCAATTAATACAACAGCTTCAAAGAACTGTTGACAGACCAGCCCAAACTGTCATTGTTATAACAGATGAGATAAAAAAAACACCAGTAGAAGAAATTAACAACTTTCCATTCACAATTGATGGAATCATCATTCCAGTCAAAGTTTTAGTCATGGATGTACCACAATACCAAGCTCTTGTCAGAAATAATTGGTTTCTTAAGGCCAATACAAATTTAGATTAAAAAACTCAGGAATTGAAGATTTTATACCAAGGACAATATATTAAAGTATCTGCCACCTGTGACACTTTTAATAAAAAATCTGAGAAAGCCTTAGTATTCGAATTTGAAGAGGAAAAAGAACTACCAATTACTAAAATCTTTATGGTTCTTAGATCAACATTCAGTTAGACTGAGAAAACAGAACAAAAAATCTTTGAAGAGACCAAAGGATGAAATATAGTTAGATATTCTACACCAGAACTACAGAAACAACCACTCTACATCCCACTCAAATGCAAAGATTGCAACAAGAAACTTTTATCAATGGAAGCATGTATTTCTTCAGAAGAGGAATATGAAACTCGTACTTGCTACTTTTGTAAAACATGCTATAGAGAACGATTTGGATATTTCAAAAGGAGTAAAAAATAGGACAACACTCCTTGCTTCACATGTGGAGATATGCTACCAAAAAAATGCAACTGGATTAATGTTGCAATAAGAGAAGGAGTATGTGACCAAATCTGCCAATATGCCCTATCAATTTTGGAAAAAGTTAAAAGAAGAACACCTTTTGATGCAGCATACAACAGTGCTCTCCACAAACTTTACTACTATTTTTATAATGCTAAAATAATCTTTGATTTAGCAATGGCTTTAATTAATGGAGCCATACAGAAAGATGTTGTTACAGGTAACAATTTCTGGTGTTGAATTAAATACAAACCCATAACTTGGTGCTCAAAGCTATTTTTGTTGTCAATGATCTAAGGGTTTGGTATCTGAAGGTTTTGTATTTAAAGGATTTGGTTGAGTTCTTTGTATAATGGACAGAGATTCAATGGTAATAGTTTTTTCTGTAGCTTCCTGAAACTGCAGTTTTGTCAATTTTTTTCTTAGCTTGATGGCCAGTATTCCTCCTGGTAAGCTATCCTTAATCGAGTGTTCTACTCTTATTTCTGGGTTTTTTACCAGTCATATTTATCCTGATGTCAGTGCCCCATGCATTAATCTTCAATAGAGTTAATAAACAACAATAAAATCAAAACAAGAAAATAAAGAAAAGAAAAGAAAATAAAGAAAGAAAAGAAATAAGCCAAGGTGATTTGCAAGTTAGTATTTCGTCAATAGCCGTGATCAAGAGCTATTGTTCCAATGTGGTTAAGTATTAATTACTATCAACATGAAGTGTTGATAGTGGAAATGGGTTTGAGATAACAAATAGTTATTTATTAGATGATTGTAATTTGGAGAGTTGCTTAGATTAAATCTAAAACTAAGAGGTCTGTCTTTTTAGCTTCTAATCCTGCTGCTATATATACATAATTGAGATTCCTTAATTCCTCAATTTTTCATGACAGGAATCCTGAAATTCCTGAAATCCTGCGATTTCTTAAGAGGAATCCTGGAATTCCTGAAATCCTGTGATTTCTTAAGAGGAATCCTGCAATTCCTGAAAGGAATTCTGGAATTCCACATTTACTATGCCTACTTCTGATTGGCTAATAATCATGCTAATATATTCCCTATATTTCTATAAGTAACATTATTTTCTTCTTTTAATATTGAGCTCTGTCGAAATCCAACTCGTTTAATTCTCCCTCTTGAAGTATTTTCTGGATTTTGTTTTTGAGAATTACTTGTGTTATTTGGGTCTGTAATTTTTCAAATTAAGCATTGGTGATCTTTCCCAATTGATTACTGGTAACCATATCTATTGCTTTGTTGAGTAATATTTCTGGTCTATCCTGAAATGCTGTGTGTATTTGGTATATAGCTCAGACCTGTGTGGATAAGTTGTTTTTTCCCACAAAATGTTCTAATTGTTGTAGTATTTTTTTGTCGAATAATTACTTTGTTTTATCCGTATATAGATTCTGGATATTTATGTGTTGTCCCAAGTAAAAATAACAATAGTTTTATGGAAATTGTTGTATCCACCAATTCCAAGTTTCTTTAGTCAATTTTTGATATAGTGACTTTTTTGTCAACTTTCTTATTGCTAATTTTACTTTCGCAATGATTTTGTCCACAGTATTTTCAGTTTTCTTCTGTGTTCTGGGTTGTAATGGTTTTCTAGTATCTTGATATTGAATGGTTTGTTAATTGATTGTAATCTCCATTTCCTGGTGTTAGATCAATTGAAAGAGTTGTTGTACTAGTGAGTAAATGTTGTCTGTAATTTCCATTTTTCTGATATTTTTTGTTGTGTCTACTATGTCTTTATATATTCTTTTGATGGATCAATTTGACGTGTTGTTGTCAATAATAATGATTGGTTCCAGATCTTGTAAAATTTGATCTGGTTGGACTAGTATTCTCTGTACTCCTAATTGTGGAATATTACTGGTGGATGGTAGTATAGTGTTGTGGTATAGTTTCAGTCGATCTCCATGTGCTGCTTTGGTTAAGATTTTGTTGTCCAGTCTTAATTTGTAAGCTCTATTTCCTAGAATTTCTTCTATGTAAAATGGTCCGTTCCATTTGGGGTCAAATTTTCCATTCCATTGTTTTTCTGTTTTGGTACGATATAAGAGTACTTTGTCTCCAATCTTGAATTCAACTGGTTTGTCTGGTAGTTGACTATTGTGTCTTTTTTTTTGTTTTTTTTGTAACTTTTGAATATTATCAGCTGCTTTTCTTCGATTGTTTTTCAATGTTTCCATTAAGTCATATGTTCTTTTCAGCAATGTTTCTTGAAAATTTTCTTCTGTTATTGGTTCAGCTGGATATGTATTAATTTCTCTCTCTACTGGTAATGTTGTTGTTCTCCCATACACTAATTCAAATAGTGTTGCTTGTGTAGTATCTTGTTTTATTGTCCAATAAGCAAATAGTACTGATGGTATAAACAAATCTCAATCGTTCTGGTTTTCTTGGCTGAGCTTAGCTATTGCTTCATACAATGTTTTGTTGAATCTTTCGACTAATCCATTGGTTTGTGGATGGTATGGTGATGATAATGGTCTCTTAATTCCGAATCTTTGGCTCAATTCTGTTAATGTTCTGTTCACAAAATGAGTTCCTTGGTCTACTAATAATTCTTTTAGACATCCATGTTGACAAATCAAATCTTGATGAACAAATTTGGCAACGGATTCTGCATCCGCTCTTTGAATTGCTTTTGCCTCTGGCCATTTAGTGAGATAGTCTATGGCTACTGCTATGTACCTGTTTCCTCCTCTGGTGATTGTTAATGGTCTGACTAAATCAATTCCAATACGGTCAAATGGTTGTCCCACTTTGATTGGTCTTAATTGTTCACTGGATCTTGTTCTTTCTCTTCACTGAAAAGCATCACAATTTTGAACATATTGGATAATGTCTGGATACATTGATGGCAAATAGTATCTTTTTCTGGTTCTTTCCATGGTTGCTTCTTTGTGAAAGTGTTCTGCTGTTGGATTTGAGTGCATGTTGAATAATATTGTCTCTTTTTCTGGCTCTGTAATTACTCTGGTTGGTTGCTCTAGCTCTCTTCTATTTTTCCGATAAAGTATATTTTGGTGAGTAATAAAATATTTTGATTGTTGTTTGATACTCTTTCATTCTGTTTGAGATAAATTCTCCTTGAACTGTTGAGTGTTTATATAATGTTGCAGTTGTTGATATTTTTGTATGTTCATCTTTTGTTATATTTTTTCGTTGGTATTGTTCTGGTTTTGTTATATTTTGGGTTGAAATGTTCTTAGATTTGTCTCATTTGTGACAAACCATCAGCATTTCCATTGTCTTTTCCCTTTTTATAATGTATAGTATAATTATATAGTATGAGTGCCATTTTCCATCTTGATTGTCTTCCATCTCCAAATTCTTGTTTTTGAAGTGATGTTAATCTTTTGTGATCTGTGTATACTTTAAACTTCTGGCTCAAGTATTTTTTCTATTTTATGACTACTCAGTATATCACTAAGTGTTCTTGTTCTGGTGTTCCATAGTTCTTTTCGGCTGGTGTTAAACCTTTGCTGGCATATGCTACTGAATGTTTCCTGCCATCTGGTCCTCTCTGAGATAGTACTGCTCCCAATGCTTGGCTGGATGCATTGGTGGTAATGATGAATGGTTTGCTGTGATTTGGATAGATCAGTACTGGAGCTTGAATGAGCTTTCTTCTTAAAATATCAAAAGCTTCTTGTTGACTTTTTGTCCATTCATATTTTGTATTCTTGGTTTGCAATTGGTTGAGTGGCTGCACTATCTTGGAAAAGTTCTTGATAAAATGTCGATAGTAGCTGGTAAATTCCAAGAATAATTTCAGTTTTGTTATATTTGTCAGTATTGAAAAGTTCTTTACTATCTTTATTTTCTCTAGATCCATTTTGATGCTGTCTTTGCTGACTATATGTCCCAAGAATTTTAGTTCTGTTTTGCCAAAAAAACACTTTGTTGTATTTAACTTTAGTCCTGCTCTTCTTAGTCTTTCGAATACTTGTTGAAGATAATAAAGATGATCATCAAATGTTTTTGAGAATACATTGGTGTTGTCCAAGTATACAACTACTGATTTTCACAATAAGCTCATATAAACAATTTCTATTAGCCTTTGGAAAGTGGCTGGTGCGTTGGTTAAGCCAAATGGCATTATTTCAAATTCAAAATTCTCTTTTTTGGTAGTAAATGCCATCTTTTTTTTGTCAGTTGGATCCATGGCTACTTGCCAGTAACCACTGTCCAGGTCTAATGTTGAAAACCATTTGTTTCCACCAAAAGCATTGAATAATTCTTGGATCTGTGGAGTGGGGTAGCTATCTCCACAAATTACTCCATTGAGTTTTCTATAATCTACACAAAAGCGGATCTTTCTATTCTTTTTACGAACGAGTACTACTGGTGATAACCATGGGCTCATTAATGGCTGAATTAGCCCGTTGTCAAGCATTTAGTTTATCTCTTACTGGATAATCTCGTGGCTAGCTGGTAGTACTCTGTATGCTCTTTGTTTAATTGGCATTGTATCTTCAGTCTTGATCTGATGCTAGATGATGTCAGTTTGGCCAAACTTATTTTCGCTGGCAAAGATGTCATTAAAATTGTTGAGAGACATCTTAAGTTGTATACTTTGGAGTAGATCCAAGTTTCCCATGTTTATTTGTTCCAATTGTTCTAGTTGGAGCAAATAACATTTGCTTTGTTCATATATCATTTGTGATGTTATATCAACATATCCACAAAGCTGTAGAAAGTCTGGAATGGGGTTTGGTGGTTGGTTTTCTATTTCTGTGGTTAAATATCCAATGGTGGTTCCTTCTGGTATGTTAATAACATTGCCAGTGTTGTTGTAGATAGGAATTTTTATGTGATTATAGCTTTTGGCTGGTATGTGGAGATTGCTCAATCCAATCTCTCCTGATTCACAAAGATTTGCTTCAGCTTCAAAAATCTGTTCTTGCTCTTTTTCCTTTCTTTCTATTGCTAGCATGTACTGGCTATATGGTGAAATAAAAATAGCTTAACCAGTTGAGATAATTTTTCCTTGGCCAACAATTTCTTCCTCCACCATATTAATTGGTATATTTATTCTACCCGTTGACCCAAATCTCTGTATTTCTCTTGTTGTTATCCCTAATTTCTCCCTCTTTCTCACTAATACCAACTAAGCTACTCTAACCAGAGGCAGAAATATTGCCTGTGCTATCTTTTCATTGGGCTCTATTATATAGGCTTTTTCTGAGTTATTTTGTAGCATAACAATGATATTTCCTACATATTCCGCATCAATTATTCCTCTTTTTATATTAATCCCTCTTTTCGCTAAACTACTCCTAGATGCTAATTGAACCATTGTTGTTGCCAGAATTTCCAGCACTATTTTCAGATCAATACAAGTGCATGAATGTGGTTTTAATTTGATGGCTTCTTTTCCTAGATACCTCAGATCAAATCCTGCATCAGTATTATACATGTATTCTGGCATAATACCTTCCCCATTATTACTATACCATTTCAATTCCTGCTCCTTGGAGAGATTTGGTAGTGCAATATATTGTTCGTAGTTTGTATCAGAGTTTGAATCTGAGTTGGAATCATTGTTATTGTTATTGCCATTTTGAATGGAGCTTGAACCATTGTTGTTATTGTCATTGTCAGAGTTTGAATTGCGATTGATTGATGATTCTGATTCTGATGCACAATTGCTAATTGGTTTTTCCTCTTCAGGGATTGTGTAGATCATGTGTAGTGATGGATTGTAAATGAGGTCACACTCATTACAATATTGAAAGTCACATAAAATTAAACAGTGGTCACATAGCTGGGTGTTTAACTGTGCTAAGCACTCTTCTTGTTCTTTTTTTGTGGGTGCTAGTCACTGGTAGTGCTCATGAAATTTCTCTGGATCGTCTTTGATGTTGCCAAAGACATTGAAGGTTTGGACATATTCGGGTTCAGGTAGGAATAGTGGGTTGTTTTTAATTTCTCTCAGCTCCTTTGTTGTAGCGCCTTCTGACATAGCATATGTTATTCTCCAGATCTCATTTTCATCATGTAGATATCTTTCTAGGCATCTTAATGCTTGCTTCCAGACGTCATTGATGGGAGTTCTTTTTTGTACCCAGTTATTAATCAAGATAGTGTATTGGCATGTCTCATTGCATGCTCCTCCTCTTCCAGGAATGTCTTTCCATATTTCTTCATCTAAGAGAGTATTTCCACAAGCTAAACACAAGGTACCATCCCATTTTTTTATTTTTGGTGGTTGTCCATCATGTTAAAGGACACATGGGCAACAATAGTATTTGGTTACTGTTGTTTATTTTTTGTCCTTACTACAGCATGCACCCATTGTTGACAGTTTCTTATCACAACTGACGCATATGAGTTTGGGTTAACAATAAGCGTTTTGAGGTGATGTTACATATGGAATATGAGTGGAGGTGGTGGTTTGTTTTGGTTCCTCTTTCTGTTCTTTTCCTTTCCCCTTTTCTTCCCAACTCCATTTAGTGGCTGATTCACTTTGGCCGTCATTACTCCATGATTCTTGGTTTGTTCTCTAGGTAAGTTTTTCTTCTTCTTTCCTCTTTCTTTTGTCATTTTATAAGAGTACAGGTGGCAATTTGTTGTGGTCATTATCGGCCCACGAGACTTGGTAAGCTTTTCAGATAGGCTTCTTTTCTTCTTTTTCCAGCTCTATCAATAATTCCTCTCTTAACAGAATCTTGAAGTAGTCACACGTGGCTGGCACACAGGTGTGTTGACCATTAATGCTTAGTTGGAGCTCTTGTGTCATCCAGTCCAGAATGGTATTAGTTTTGGACAGCCAGTCATTACCAATTAGAGTTTGGTATTGGGTGGCTTCCATTACCAAGACTTTGATAGGAGTGATGATGCTGTTAACTTCAAATGGGAATTCATCTATCTCACTGATAGGCGTTTTGGTTGCTCCATTGGCTGTGATGATTCTGGTGCTGGTAGTGCAATCAACTTGGCGACCTAATTGGTCCATAAGTTGTTGTGTAATGATGTTACCTGCTGAACTGCTGTCGAGAATCAATTTAATAGATTGTCCATTGACTTTGGCATCCGTGTACATTGCGGTAATTGGTTTGGCTTTAAAAACAGCTTTACTAAATAACGGCATTGCAGTTGTTTCCTCGAATTCGAATGGGAAGATAGCAGTCAAGGACTTGTCTTTGGTAATAGTAGTAGGTAGAATATTGCTGGTGAGTGTTAATTGTTGGTTGGATCCCGAATTGGTGTTGGTGGTGTCTTCTGAGGTAACCAAGAGACTTAAATAGTTCTGGGAATTTGGGTTTTGGGTGGCACCAGTACCAGAATTCCACTGACAAGATTCTGTCTGCTGGTTTGACAAATTGGGGATCAGTTGATGGACTACCATTACCGATTACCGATTACCATTACCGATTACCAGTTTTGTTGTATCATTCTCAGCCTTTGGAGTCTGTTTTGAGGTAAGTTTTGTGATGGTGTTTGAATTTGTTGTTGGGTTTAATAAATTACTTGAAGTTGTGGCTGATAAATTACTTGCGGCTGTGGTTGATAGATTGCAGGTGTCTGATAGACTGGAGTTTAATATACTAGTGGTTGATAGATTTGTAACTGTATCATTGATAGGTGGATAGTTTAATCTTGATTTGGGTAACAATTTGGAATTTGAAATCTGTGATCAGGGTTTTGATATTGATTTCCTGATCATGAATTGTTGCTATAAAATCTGCAGTCTGCTCTTATGTGTCCTTGTTTACCACAGTTGTGGCAAACACGTGTTTCTGGCTGCCACAGTTGATTAAGTGCAGTTGATGATAATAATAGACATGACTGATTTTGGAAACAATTCGTGTTTTCTGGATTATTGGGTCATTGTGATGGTTGATAAATTGTGCGATTGTCAGCTAAGTATTTTTCTAACTTCTGATTAATTGAATCACTGAATTGTTTTAATTTAGAATCTAATTCAAATGATTTATTCATTACTAGGTTCACGGCATGGGTGTGATTGGTTTCTAATTCAGCAGATTCAAAATTTCTGGCATGTGTGACTGCATCCTGAAGAGTGGCTGGATGCAATGGGCATACATGTTGCAGGATGCTACTGTACAGGCCACAGATGAATTGATTGAGAATTTGTGATGCTGTAAAATAATTAGCATCAATTGCTTGAATTTGTTGTAGATTTCTATGGAAGCGTCCTAAATATGTGGTAACTGCTTCAGTTTCTCCTTGTTTAATTGTAGTGAAAGTGTTGGCTAATCTGTTGATGCTGTTGTTATTGCTAAAGTATCTCAAAAATTCTAATTTGAAGGTGTTGAAATCTTGGGGTTTGTCAACCAGGCTTTGATACCATGAATCTGCTGTATTCTTAAGAAAATAAGGTATAGTTTGCATGGCTCTGGCATCATTCCATCCATTGGCTGTGATGGCTTTTTCTACATCATTTAGCCAAACTTGTGTATTGTCTTTTTCGCCAGTGAATTTGTCGAGCTTCGTGATTGGTGCATATGTCATTTGTTGTTGTTGCTGTGGTGAAAGTTGTTGTTGTTGTTGAGGTGGTACTAAGAGTGGTTGTTGATTTTGTTGGTTCGGTATTTGAATGGGCTGACCAATTGGTTTAACTAGTGGTTGATCGATGACAATAACTAGAAATAAGTGTTGATTAATTACTTCAGGGTTTTGATTTTGCAGTGCTTGAATATTCAGAGTTTCGATTTTTGGATTTTCTTGCTGAGTTTGAACATTCGGGGTTCCAAATTCTGGGTTTTTAAGAATCAGATTTTGGTAAGTAAATTCTTGATCTTCCAATTCTTCTTCCTCTTCTTCTTCAGATAGTTCCCACAGAGTAGTGGTTCCAAAGTCCAGTTGAAGCGGCAGTGATCAAATTCCTGATGGTGTTGGTAATCGTGACTTAAATCCTTCAAAATATTCGCCATATGGTCCTAGTAGATCTATTTTTTTTTGTTTACTTTGGAATGGGAATTGTTCAAATGTTGATATTGTGTTTAATATAGATGCGCTTGCTGATGTTATATTGATGGCACTTCCCAGTGTGTAGTAATAGAATAAAGCAGTTGGTGATTCAATTCTTGTTTTTTTCCAAGTGGGTAGTTGTATCTTTTTGGGTGTTACCGCTGGTGTTTATAGTTTTCCTTTGCCTTTACTGGCATAAGTAATTGGATATCTTTGTTGGGTGTGATGTTCAATTTCTTTGTTGATCTTAGTAATAATGAAGGCAAAATTGTGATTTGTTGGCAGATTGGTATTTTGAATTAATTTTCTGTAGAAAGTTTCCCTGGCTGATTTAGTATTCACTGGTGTTCCTAACAAAGAGGAAATCTTTTTGTTGACATAAAAATTAAAGGGATTCGGTGGATATATGATTGTGGTTTAATCCCAAGTGTTGACAATAGTGTTGAAATAGAGATTTCACGAATCCTAAATGGTTTGCTCCTATGTTTTTTGATTCTGTCACTTTTGGATGGTGTTTGTTGGTGCTGGTTTTTTGTAAGATTATATTTCACAGGAAGCACCAAATGTTACAGGTAACAATTTCTGGTGTTGAATTAAATACAAACCCATAACTTGGTGCTCAAAGCTATTTTTGTTGTCAATGATCTAAGGGTTTGGTATCTGAAGGTTTTGTATTTAAAGGATTTGGTTGAGTTCTTTGTATAATGGACAGAGATTCAATGGTAATAGTTTTTTCCGTAGCTTCCTGAAACTGCAGTTTCGTCAATTTTTTTCTCAGCTTGATGGCCAGTATTCCTTCTGGTAAGCTATCCTTAATCGAGTGTTCTACCCTTATTTCTGGGTTTTTTACCAGTCATGTTTATCCTAACATCAGTGCCCTGTGCATTAATCTTCAATAAAGTTAGTAAACAACAATAAAATCAAAACAAGAAAATAAAAAAAAGAAAATAAAATAAAGAAAGAAAAGAAATAAGCCAAGGCAATTTGCAAGTTAGTATTCCATTAATAGCCATGATCAAGAGCTATTGTTCTAGTGTGGTTAAGTATCAATTACTATCAACATGAAGTGTTGATAGTGGAAATGGGTTTGAGATAACAAATAGTTATTTATTAAATGATTGTAATTTGGAGAGTTGCTTAGATTAAATCTAAAACTAAGAGGTCTGTCTTTTCAGCTTCTAATCCTGCTGCTATATATACATAATTGAGATTTCTCAATTCCTTGATTCTTCATGACAGGAATCCTGGAATTTCTAGAATTCTGCAATTCTTTGAGAGAAATCCTGGAATTCTGGAATCCTGCAATTCTTTGTTGGGGAATCCTGAAATTCCTGGAATCCTGCAATTCCTAAGAGGAATCCTGGAATTCCACATTTACTACGCCTACTTCTGATTGGCTAATAATCATGCTAATATATTTTCTATATTTCTATGAGTAACAATGTCTGACAAATAAAAAAAGCTGAGTACATTGAATACACAATAGAATTAGCTGGATTCAACTATGAAGATGAATAGAAACATACCACCAAATTGCAAGCCAAACATATCCAATCCAAGAAGCTCAAATTCAATGATTAGAGCAAATAAACATTCAATTGTGTAAAGAATGCATCATGTCTTGTGATAACAAATGGTGTCCAAAATGCTATGCTTTTAGCATTTCCCTGCTCAGTGAAAATAACCAGAAAGAAATTGAATTTGGAAAACTGGAAACAAAAGAAGAAATTGCAACAACACCAATCTATTTTACTAAAAACCAGTCTGCTATACAACTCAAATACTTTGACAACAATGGACAAGAAATAAAACCAGAAAAAGCCCATAAAATTGATGTAAGATATGATCTCAAATATCCTGGCAAAGATACTTTGGTTCTTTAACCAAAATCCTTAACCAAAATCAACCTCAAAATTGCTCTTAAAATACCACTAAGAGCAATGATACAAATTGCTTCCTGATTATTATTGGCAAGCAAAAGAATCAATGTTAGAGGAGAAGTTATAAATGCAGAATATACTGGAGACATTACCATTATGTTACAAAATGAAACAAACAAACCATTTAGGATTGAACATGCTAAAAAAATTGCCCAAGCAATTTACTTATCCTTAATCAACATTTCGGGTTTACAATCAGTTAAGAACAGAGAACAATTGGGAAAAAGTAAAAGAGGAACTCAAGGTTTTGGTTTAACTGGATGATTTACAGTGCCAGTAAACATAGCTCTTAATACACAGTATGAATCTTACCAGATTCTTCAATTTCTCTAACCAATTACCATTTCACTTTTTGGAGAACATCACGAAATTTACACTTGCTCAAAACTCACCACTACTCAACAAATCTTTGAATCCAATGAACAAATCTGTTTAAAGCATAAAATCTCAATCCTAAATGTTTATATTCCCAAAGAAATAAAAAAATTTTGAGTTACATTCTACAATCCCAATAATTACCCTATTGTCTTATTGAATAAATTAGAGATTAGAATCATACACAGCAATATCTTCTAAGATGAAAACTCTCAAATTGTTTCTAATTTCATCAAAATTATAAGACATACACTACTTTCAAATTCAAACATCATTTCTACTACTGAAAACTACCACCTTTTGAAAAAAAAACTCTTTTGAATCAATATGGGTCCCTTAGAATCTTAACAACAAAGACAATTAAAACAGTTAATAGCTGAATTCACTAACATATTTGCAAAAGACAACAATGATCTTGGAAAAACTGATATTGTTCAACATTAAATCCACACAGAAGATGCTCTACCAAAACATCAACAAGCTTATTGAATGCCATCTGCCAGCCACCAATTCATCAGGGAAGAAGTTTAGAGAATGCTTAATAATAAATTGATTCAACCATTAAAAAGTTCTTGGGCCTTATCAGTAGTCTTTGTTAAAAAGAAAAATGGAAAAATCAGATTTTGTGTTGACTATTACCAACTGAACAATGTGATAATTAGAAATGCCTACTCTCTACTAAAAATTAATGACATGCTAGATGCTCTAGGAAAAGCCAAGTTTTTCTCAACTTTAGACTTGAAAAGTAGATACTAGCAAATCGAAATAGACCCAAAAGATCGACTCAAAACAGCATTTACCACTTAAAAAAGAAACTATGAGTTTAATGTTATGCCTTTTGGACTTTGCAATATACCAACAACATTCCAATAATTCATAGATGTTGTATATAAAAGACTCTTATGACAATTAGTAGTTGTCTATCTGGATAATACTAATGTGTACTTACCAAGTTTTGAAGCCCATCTTATTCATCTGTAAGAAGTTTTTCAACGATTACAGAAAGCAGGATTAAAGTTAAATATTGAGAAATATTACTTTGGAAAAACAAGTTTAATTTTTTTTGGACATATTGTTAGCAAAGATGGAGTCAAATTAAACCCTGGAACAATTAGTGTTGTTAAAAACTTTCAAACTTCCAAAAATATCACAGAGCTATGAAGATTTGTAAGATTAGCCTCTTACTATCAAAAATTCATAAAAAGATTCTCAGAAATTGCCAAACCACTCAATTATTTTATCAATAAAAACGTGTCATATCAATGAACTGAAGAACAACAAAAAGCTTTTGAAACTCTCAAAACAAAATTGACAACAGCCCCAATTCTTGCTTACCCAGACTTCAACAAATAATTCCAACTAGCCACTAATGTCTTACATATAGCATTTGGTACCATCTTATTACAATTAAATAAAAATGGCCAAGAACAAATCATTGTCTATGCCAATAGAACACTCAAGCCAACAGAACTCAAATATGACTCAACTAAATTAGAAGCTGCCACAGTCATTTGGGCTATTAAACATTTTTAACAATACCTGAAGAATGGAAAAAAATTTGACATCATAACTGATAATATTTGGCCTCAAATGGCTCAATAAAAAGAAAACCAAACAAAATGCCAAACAGTCTCAATGGAATGACTTTTTAGCAAACTACAAATATATTGTATATTACAAACCAGGAAAACTACACACCAATGTTGATAGCCTCTCAAGAATGAGACAAAATTAACACCAACAACAAATCCACTACAACTTACCAATCTACCAACAAAATAACCAAACAACAATAAATCCCAAAAATTACAACAATATTAAAAACTATTTGGAAACTTTTACCATGCCAGAAAATTGGTCTCTAAGTAAAAAACATCGATTACAACACCAATTTAAACAATATTTCATATATCACAACAAAATTTATTACAAAAATCACAGAAACCCAAATCAACCACTCAAATTAATACAGAAAAATGAAAAAAAAAACAATTCTATACAATATGCACACAGATCTTTCTTCAGCACACTTGGAAAGAGATGGAACAATTCAAAGAATTCTTGAACATTACTTTTGGCCTCACATGCAAAAAAACATTCAACAATATGTAGAATCTTGTGATAGTTGTCAAAAAAGAGGAGGAACTCACCCCACAGAATCTTTAAATCCAATCAAAGTTGGAAAATCTTTTAACAGAGTTGAAATTGATTTAGTCAGACCATTATCTATCACAATCCAAGGAAATCGTTATATTGCAATTGCAGTAAATTATCTTATCAAATGGCCTAAAGCTAGAGCCATTCAAAGAGCAGATGCAAAATCAGTAGCAAATTTCATTTATGAAGACATTATTTGTAGACATGAATGCCCAATTAAACTTTTATCTAATCAAGAAACACATTTTGTGAACAACTTGATACAAAAAATTTGTGAACAATTCAATGTTAAAAGACTTTTATCATTACCTTATCATCTCCAAACAAATGGACTTGTAGAATAGTTTAACAAAACATTGTATGAATTTTTAACCAAAGTCTCAACAAATTTTGAGCAGAAATGAAATATCTTTATTTCATCAGTGTTACTAGCATATAAAACACTAAAACAAGATACCACAAAACACATACTATTTAATCTTACTTATGGAAGGACAGCAATATTACCAATTAATTTTACAGTAGAAACATACCCAATACAACCAATCAATAAAGAAAACTTTCAAGAAATGCTTCAAAAAAAAGCTTACACTCTTCTTAGTACATTGGAAGAAAAGAGATACATAATAGCCATTCATATTAAACACTTTCAAGCTCTACAAAAAGAAAACCATAACAACAAACTGCCACCAGTTACCAACAAATTTAAAGTTGGAAATAAAATTCTCTTATACTGAAAAACAATAGAGTGGAAAATTTGAACATAAATGGAATAAACCATTTTATATTCACGAAATTCTAGACAATAGATCATACAAGTTAAGACTTGATGACAAAGTACTAGCAAAAGTTGCACATAAAGATCAATTGAAACACTATTACTTCAGAAACAATCCTGAACCATTAATTCCACAAATTGGTACACATTTCTCTTTAATTAATCCTGAAGATATTTCCCGAAATTTAGAACCAATAATTATAATAGAACAACAACCAAACTTAAACACTTAATTCAACATAATTTTACAATAATCCTTTTAATAACACACAAAAACAAAAATAGTAAATAATTACAAAAAACACACAAACCCAAAAACAAATAAAACCCCATATCCAAAAATAATTTTTTTTATTCTTTTTTTTTATTAGTTAACCACTTTTATCATGATTATTCCCCGAAATATTCAACAAATATTCCAAAAATTAATGTTAGCTTTGAAAACACTTTCTGACTTATCCATAACAATTAATAAAAGTCAAATTAATTACATTCAGAAAGAAACCACAGCCCTAATAGTAAATAATTCTCAGAATTATCATCCCAATAGAAAAAAAACAAAAAATTACTCTGGAAATCAATTACCAGAACTTTTAAAGCAAGCACTAAAAGAAAATTTTTTATTTGCTCTTATTGAGATTCTACCAAATACCACAATGCAACAAAAACTTTTACTATTCCTCAATGAACAGAACAATAAACATACTCTTATATATAGATATTTTCATATTAGAAAAACACTTTATAAACAAAAACTGGAACTTAAAGCAACCAATATCACTTTTGAGGCTATACAAAAACAAATTCACAATGAATTCAAGACAACAGCTGGACCAATAAACACTTACTACAAACTTAGAGCAGCATTTAGACTCTATGATTTATTCAACATTTGTGAAAACATTCTACAAAACCCAATACTCTATCCAATAAAGATTCAATACATTGGAAAGTTCACAGAACTGAAATTTCAACAATTTTCAGACCAAATCACTTCAATTATCTTAAACTACTATCTTAATATTACAGATAGTGCTTGGACTTTAATAGAGCTTAGTCTTAAGGAGGAGATTATGTTATTAACAGAATTTTAGCTATTAATTAGCATGAAATTACTCTCATAATTTCTATTATTAATTAGCATATATTATTATTATTTCGAATATTACTTATTATTTAATCAAATTATCAAATATTATTACTTAATTAATAATCTGATTTGTACCATAGAAATTAAGATAATCAAATTACACAATACTCTGAACCATTTAACATAGCAAAATTCGCTGAAATTAATGAAAATTGGCCGAAATAATCAATAATTCAGTGAAATAACTTGCAGTTTGCCGAAATGTATCTTTAGTTCATCCAAATTGTAGCAAAGAGAAAAGTGCAAGTTTAAAGACTAATACTACAACAAGTTGTATAAAAGAAGAGCTTTTTTCTTCAAGAAAATATATTTTCTCATAGTATCTTATCATAGTACTTTACTTTAAATATCTTAATTAAAAACAAATCATCTTTTATACATTCAAATAAAAATTAAAATATTTGAAAACCAAATCCTTTGATTATTACACTTGAAATTTCTTCAATACAACTAATGTTTTGAAATTGATTAGCTACCAATTTCAATAATCTGTTAGTGACTCCAGGCCTGAATAGAAAACGTTTCTCTTAATAAATTCTATTTCTTTTATATTTTTTTTCTTTTTTATTATAATTATTAAGGTAGCCTACAAACAAGATTCCTGTAGAAAAGTTGACTTTCACAGCAAAGTAATTACACATTTTTAGTAAGCTTCCAGATGAGCAATTTCTGGGAAAGAGTTGATATTTACTACAATGTAACTATATAAAACAACTGGCACAGAATTGGTCATTCTACTTATAAGCCCAGGAGTTCAAATTATAAGAAATAATTTGAAGATAAATTCAGTTACTGGAAATCCAACTACTTTCTGAAAACATAAATTCACAGCAAATTAACATTAATAACATTCAAAAAAAAGAGACCAAAAACCTTCAGTAACAATAAAGACACAAACCAAAACACATATGAATATCTAACCTAATACCAAAGCTGCAGATGACTTCAACAGCCCACAAGTCTAACAAACCAACAACTGACAGCACAGCAAATTTATTATATGGTAAAAGATTGTGCTTCTCATAAAAAGCTCTTAATTTGGCAATAGACAACCAGATATTAGACCTATAACTCTTGGCAAGACTGTGAACTAACTTGACAATTAAACTGTTACCAGAAGCAGAGCCAAGACACAAGACAGCATCAGCTGTCTAGTTTTTTAACACAAATTCTTTGGCCAATAACATGTACAAATTACCAGATAATTCAGCCTCATGCAGAGATTGTACCACTCTACTTTTTACAGCAGAATTACCAACCAGCTCACACCACTCTATATTAATGGTTAATAATATATTTTTTTTGGTATTGTCATCATACATACATAAAAACAAATGATCAGAGTCCTTAACCATCCCATACTTAATACATGCCATGCTAAAATATTTAGGATCATACAACCTCTTTTTTATGGTAACTGGCAGGTAACAATGCAAAGACTTTATAAGATAAGACCACAAAGAAGCTAAAGATAAACTAATATAACTGGAACAAATTCTACCATTAGGATGCCAAACACCAAAAAACTTGGATACATCAATGTTGCTAACAATACTAATATCAATAATGCTGGCATCACACCTAGATTCTCAACTGACAAAATTAACAGTGTTGAACAAATTCTTGACAAAATAATATGCATTCCCAGAAACAGATCTGTTTTCAATACTAAGAAAGTAACATGGTACACTTAGGGACAGTACAGACTTAAAAAAACTACTGTATTAGCAAAAAAATTCACTTGCTCATTTTCAACAATGTCTGAATGTCTTTTGACTTTTCTCCACATGACTGACAAATTATTTTTTGAAATAGCTTAACAAATATGCTCTTTCTTGATCCAGCATTTGCAGCAAAAATCAGGACTAGAAACACCCACATTAAACTTGCATATATCCAGCAATGTCTAACTGTCTGTGAACAAGATAACTGTGCTAGAAACAGGTATACATTTCAATACTAAAGTAATAACTTGCAGTTCTACCAGTGTAGAAGACAATAAGCCAAGAACTTTCATACTAATGTTTGCATCAGCTTTTGAAAAATAAGCTGTACTGCCACTACAGGCACCAATAAACCCCAAATCTCTAACAGAACTATCAATGTAAACATCAATGAAGCCATACTTGGAGACAAACAAATGCTCAAAAATAAAACCAATGTCACAAAAAAAGTTGGTGGAAGCAGAATAAGACACCATAGTCATACTATTGTCCAAACCACCATTTTTGACAAAATCAGTAATAGAAACAAACCAGATAGGAATTGGACCTTTGGGGTCAAGCTTCTTTTATCTGCAAAAGGTGTTTTAAGTGAAGCACATGCCATAATGATCTAAAAGTTGATTGGCAAAAATAAAGCCATATTTTTTAAAAAAATTTCTCACATCCAGATAATTACTTAGACCCAATACATCCAAGATTGACACACCAGTTTCAGTCCAAAAAACATTAGAAAGAACACCACCCAAGAAAGTGTTGCACAAAGTGAAAATATGTATAGCACCAGCTAAAAAACAATTTAAAGAATTAATAGGTAATGTGACTGAAAAACAGAAAGAGTGCTAGGGCATCCAACTGGCTGTTTGTAAGTCCATTGCTCTATGGTCAAAAAATCTGCAAAAAGTTTTACCAGCATTACTAAAATTGACCAGGTTGGCCATCAAACTTTCAGTAAGCACTGTTATGAGTAAACTTGGTGGGGTAAAGAGATGGTAATGTTTGGTGCTCTCAATTATTAGTAAGGCATGTTTTACGTAATTCCAGTGGTTTAATCTTGATTATCAGTTTCTGAAAATCTTATTTTACTGGTTGTGAATTTATCTATTGAGTTCTTTGGTTATAAGGCACAGAGTTTTGGTTCTTGCTAATTGCAACTTTTTATAAAAGTGAGTTTTTTTCTCTGAACTAATAAGCACAATTATTAGGATCTGGCATTGTCTTTTTGCTCTTCTGGTAAGCTATTAAGATAATGTTAATATCTAAAAACCTAGAAAGAGTTTCCTTTTTTTACCAGACTATTATGAAGTTTATTCCCAGACAGTTGATTTTACTATGTTGTCACTTCACAAAAAAAAGAAAGAAAAAAATAAAAAAAAATAAAAAAAAATTATTATTGTCAATTGTTATTATCAAGAGCAATTGGTCTAAATTATTAATAGTTTGAGGCAGTTATGCT
>JAAOMT010000571.1:1015526-1218063 GCA_016748015.1 Geosiphon pyriformis | reverse complement strand
GTTATAATGCATTATCTAACATTATTGCATACTATTCTGTATTATGTCATGTTCTGGTCATATTTCTTCATAACTTTATATTGGTTTTTCTACTCGGATAATAGCATCTGCTTAAAAGGCTTCAGGCCATATAACTTAGGATAATGCAGTATTACACTAGAAAAGTCTCTAAGCAAATTTGTCTTGAACTTAAGTCCTTTTTTCAATAATTTGTTTTATTTTTCACAAACACTTTTAAAAGCAAAGCTAAATTGAAATCTATAACAAATAATAGGCTGCAGAACAATAGAAACTAAATACAAAAATTGCTTCTCAATAATGGCCTTTCTCAAAACCACATTTAAAAAGAATTTGATATTGGCATGAGCTTTGGCTAAACTTGGTTTGAACAAGCTCTCAATTAACAAAAAAATTTCCAAATAACAATAAAACTTGCCTTTCTCAGCCATTAAAATTCTTGATTCACTAATAGACAGTTCAGCCTTCTAGACACTTTAGTTAATGAGAATAGCAATAGTTTTCTTAGTATTTATTGAAATATTATTATATAAAAAAACTCACTGGCTATGTTCAAGATGTTTTGTATTGCCATTAAGCAGTTTTCAATCTAAATTGTGTTATTAACAAAGGCACCTGCAGCAAAGAATGAAGTTCTGTTACTATTAAGATCAGACTTACTAGACTTAATATAAAACTTTGAACACATTCTGTAGCTATATAATTGTTCATGTTTTTTGAATTCACAGAGCAATAAGTCATAGAAAATTTGCCATAGCAATAGTAAAAACATCTTCTTTTGATCTAGACTATTATGCACAACATAACCATCAGACAGACCAAAATCTGTCATAACTTAGTTGAATCTATTATTGTGTATACTGCCAAAGAAGCTTATGAAGCAGAGACACATTTTGATCCTAATTAAACTATTGAACAAATGAGACCATTTGACAGAATCATAGACTTTGTGCATATCCTGAAAAACCAACCATAACTTCCTGTTTTTTTACAAAGCATCTTCAACAATTAAGCCAACAGCAAAAATAGAGGATTGTATGGAAGTGTTCTTTAATACCAAAAAATTGTCACCATGCAAAATATCAAACCTATTGCAAGCCAAAAAAATCCTATCTGAAAAGATCTTAGACAAAATCTTTTACACAGTCTCAATCAGTGCTATCAGCCTAGTGTTAATAAGAGTACTCTCTCAATTATATAGTTTAGGAATCATAAAAACCCAGAATCTCCTCCATTGCATAGAAATTTCTTCAGATTTCAAACATCTATTGAAAATGCTCAAAAGACTATTGAGAACTAGAGAATTATTGTGCTTTCAAAGTTCATTGGAAATACCAGAAAGCCCAGCAGTCTTACTATCTGGCAAGTCCCTGACAACCTGTAGAAGCTTATTCATACTAATGTCATACATAACTCCTAAGAATGTATTATCATTGATGTAACCTAAGGAAGCATATTAATCAAGCCAATAATTTGACAGAGCACCAGAAACTAAGTGTTTCTTTGTCCAATCTTTTATTATAGTATCAATTAAAAATTTGACAGCCTGAAACTCCAAGATAAACTTATCATTAATAATTAAATGATCGAGAACCATCTTCTTAAAAGGCCGATCCAAAATACTTTTTATTATTTTCCTCTTATTTAAACAAAAATTTTCCATGTATTTTGCCATGGCTATTCTGATGAAATTATCTTTAACAACTCTAGATTCATGATATTTGGACCTGTGGTAACCTCTTTTAACAACTAAAATGGGATACAAAATATCCTTAACTTTAGTATCTTTATTGATTATAATATGAATCTTGAATGCTTCTTTTTCATTTATGCCTACTTAAGTACCAACTCCAAATTCAGACCTGAATTTATACTATTAACAATTTTAGACTTCAACAATTCCAACCTATAAAATTTTGAAGATGACTTGTTTTTTATACTATTGAACTCACTAAACCAGAGTTTGGAGAAGATTTCATCAACAAAATTAATTATCATCTTTTTAAGAATATCTCATATGGCATCCAAATTACCACTATATTTTACATCATAAAATATACCTGACTTCTTTAAAAATTTGTCTGAAAAACATTCCATAAAACATTTCCACCTATTAACATCTATGTCCTTCAGCTTGAACTTTCAGCAATTCTTATTAGTGTGTTTGCATATGTCTCCTAATTAAACATCCAAAAGACCATCCAAGCCCATTAAAACTGAGACAGCTTTGTGATTAGTGTTAAAAAACTCAGACACTAAGTCAATTTTGTGACTGGCTACAGCCAAAATCAAGCTCTTATTAACAAAGATGTGATCAATAACTTTCTCAATATCCCTTAAGTTGTTCCATGTAGAAGCTTTAACCAAAAAATATTCACCAAAAGAATTGACCAAATCCAGACCTGAACAGAATTTATAACTTGCACTTTTTTTAAACCTGCCCTCATTGAAATCACCATCCAAAACAATAAAACTACTGGAATTAACCACCCAAGCTATAAAAAAATTAATATTAGGTGTCTAGTCAAATTGGTCACCAGAAGAGGCACAAGTGTACAAACCAATAATTGAGACCAAAATCTTGCTCTTGAAAAGAAAATGCACTAAAACAACATGACCAGAAATCTTCTCTATCTTAAAAACATGTTGAGCCAGAGAATTGTTCATGATTATTGTCACTTTAGCCTTAAAAAACCCATTATTTAGATCAAATGTAAAAATATACATACTATTGAATTTGTTCATAATCTATGGCCTAATATTAGACCTTAATTTTGTTTTTGTAACAATAGACACTATATTCTCTGAATTTATGTGCCACTAAACAATATCCTCCTGTTTGGCAGAAACATTAATACTCCAAACATTGCACATAGCAATTCTCCAGACCAGATCTATTATTGGGAAGGATGAAAAGCAAGAACCAAACCAGCATTGTCCTATTTAGCTGAAAGGCTTATAACAATAATTAACAAATTGTTTAAAGTTTTTTCCATTTTTAAGACAACTGAAGGATTAAAAACCACTGCTCCTGCAATAGCCTTACTACTAGTGACCACACCTGAACTCTTATTCATCACTATATTTACACCTTAATTCTGTAATAAAGGGGTTATCAACAGTTAACATCCAGGACTAGGCTGAGAAACTATTAATCCAGATGTGTTCAATCTTTTAGCCAACTTGTCAATGCATTCTACAAGGCTGGTGAAACTATGTTCAAAAGTGGCAAATATATTGTTCAATTCTATAGATACTGCTAGAGCAAGTTTCAACTCTGAAAAAGAACCAGAAACATTTAAGTCATTATGTACAGGAAGAGAAGGGAGTAAAGACTCACCAACAATCTTGGCCCAAGAGACACTATTGAAAGAAACAGAACAGAAGATTGGAGCAAAACATTTAGCATAAATGGATGTCTGCCTGTTTTTATCAATCTCTGACAGTATTTTGCAAGATAGACCACTAGAAGAAAATTTTCTACCTCCAGAACAGCTTAAAGAGATATGACCCACTTTCTCATATTTAGTACACTTAATAGAATTTAGACAAAACCAGTGCAAATTAATACTCTTTAAGGCAGATGTAATTCCCAAAATGGCATTTAGTAACTAAACTGAGTCAAAACAAACAACAACACATCTGGCTTGAGCATTAGTAACAGAGTGTTGATCGATGACACACATTTTTCCACTTACAGAACCAATAAAATCCCAAATGTTATGTGCATTTATTTCAATAAGCAGAATATAGAGCAGTATTCTATAACTGTCCCTAGTATTTCAAAATTCTTTGTCATTATCAGCTCTGGCCATATACATAGCATCTTTTTTGATCAAGATAAACCATTTAGCTATGACCAAATTAGCATAATCTAATTGCTTAAATTCTACTACAGTCTTTTGCCATAGCCCCAACAATTGTATTTTGATCGACTTAACCATTTCAAATCTGAATAGTACAGCATGCACAGTCTTAGTCAATGTTTTAATTGGAATTTGTTTTATTACTACAGCCTGATCTAAATGATTAGTAGATTTCTTGAGATTAGTATTTACCAAAATATTTGCTGCTTTTGCTTTTTCTATAGCCTGTGCTAAACTAGATTCAGAAGTGAAGAAAGCACAGATGATTTCTGAAAATTTTGAGAAAGTAGAGGCCTCCCCAAAACCATTAACTTTAGAAAACAACTTTCTGACTACTATAAGCTTTTTTTAAGAAGACTTTCCAATGACTTTATCCAAGCTAATATTCACAGTAAAAAACTTTTGAACTGAAACATTAACCAGATTTTTCAATAGAAGTGGGAAAACCACAGAAGCATCCAAAAAAACATCATTATCATTAACACTATTCAAGAAATCAATCTTTTCTAATGGCATACCCAAAGTTTTTTTTGTCACCAATCTTGGACTTTTTGGTGTTTGGTTGGAATCACCCTCATTGAACAGACTTCTTTCACCATAATTCACACTGGTTTTTTCTACAAAACACTCCTCTTCCATATTAACACTATTAAATTCAGTAGTGTCATCAGTTTCAAACTCCCAAGAACCATTAACTGATTTTTTAGACAAGACCATTTCACAAGCAGCACCATCTTTCAGAACATCATCTTTTTTTTTTAGAGACAATATCTATTTCACCATTACCAATACTAAAGTTTTTAACAGATTTCTTTATTATAGCAATACTATAGCCAATAGTAGTCTTATAATCAAGCAAGAAGAGTTTGGATTTATTGTACTGAATTGTAGAAACTTTTTTCAAAAAACTTATGACTCTTTTTTGTAAATTTAGAATAAAAAAAAGAAAGAAGTTTTTTTTTTTTTTATAATAACATAATTATTAATAGATTTGTTTATTTATTTAAAATTTGTAATAGTATAATTAATATTTTTTTATATTTGATTTATTTATAATAAATTGTTAATATTATTTTTTTATAATATAATTTATACTTAAATAATAATAGTACTGTTTTTTATCTGGTATTTTTATTATTTATTAGTTTTTTTTTTGCAGTAATATTAAATAATTTGTTAAGATATTTTTTTTATTTAAAAATTATTTAGTAGATTGCTAAATGTTTTAATATTAATGTTTCATAGTTTTTTTACTGGATTTAAGTTTTTGTTAATATATATTATTAAATATTCTTAATTATAAAATATTATTATTATTATTATTATTTTGTTAATAATTATAAACTATTTTTTTATTTTCAGATTTTTCAGAAAAAATTAAGTAATTATAATTTTAAAACTAATTACACATATTTGATTTTTACAAATTTAATTTACTTTTTTAATTGATTTTTTTATTATTATTTTTATTACTCTTAATAATTATTTTTTTGTTATTTATTTACAACAAAATTATAAATTTTTTTTTAAAAACAGATATAATTTGATTTTTAACAATGCAAAAAATTATTTATTAAAAACATTACAATAATTTTAGCAATAAGCTTGAAAATTTGTAAAAAAATTTACTTTACATAAAATAATTTGGAAATTTTTTGTTTACTATTTTTATCTTATTAAAAGTATATAATATAAGTCTCTTTAATAAATATTTCTTTTATATAGCTATAGTTTGTTTATATATTTAATATGTAGTATTAATAAGTTAACAAAAAAATTGTATAATAAGTATTTTAAACACCAAAATTATTTAGAAGCTATTATATTTGTATCTTCAATAATAGGGTTTTATTTACAACCACTTTTTATACAAATAAGAATAAAAGAAACATGCAAATATTAAAACAAAGATATGAATTTCTTACAGAAATTTTAATTTTGAAGGTCGCATTTGCAATTTTAAAGGTGAATAAATAGATTATAAGTTCTCAATAATTTTTTTTCAAATTGACCTAGGAATTATTTCAATATTAAAGCATTTGCTACTCTTATTCACAACAGTCTCTAATACAGGTAAGAATAAAGTTTTTGATATAAATAATATATTTGCACCACGCTCATATAATAAAGATGGTATCACAAAAACTTTGATAAATTTAAGTAGACAATCCTTGAAAGTAAAATATGGCAAAACCTTTATTCACTGCTTCTTTAATTAGAGTTATGACGAGACTACCAACATAACACTCATTATACACAGTACAACATGGAAAACCTGCAACAGTCGCAAAAAGAACGCTCGCCCCCAAAAAAAATCAGGCAACTTGATCTGAAAGAGACTGCGAATTTATGTGGGTGGCATTTCTGGTGCGGTGTGAAGGATGCCCTTGCCTGGCCTTCAAGTTTGATCATCATTTATGGGTATGTTCTCAAACTGGTACGAAGTTCATTTCTTTTTTGTACCTTCCGCTTCTCTTTCCACTTTTTTCACACGACTGTTTTTTTTTAGCTCAACCACAATACGAAATCGTGCTTTAAAATGTTTCATATTGAATGGGGTGATCTTCCTAGGCAGCATTTTCTTTTTTAACCACATAACCTTGCCAATTCTCCATGCTTTGTTTCGGATAACATTTTTTTCTTCACGAATCTCGAGCAGTGAAACTATTGAAGATACTGCAGAGTTAACAATAACCACCAAAAGCAAACCTTTTTTAGATTCTTTTGTAATTTTAGCATATCAGGTTTGAATATTTTGCCTCTCTTTTAATTCTTTTTTGTCCTTTGCTCTTTGGCATCATAATCACTACCAAATTTTCAATGCTTTTTGCCCCTGTACAGTTATTATGGGTCTACCCTATATTCCTTCTTAGTTTTGTGTTGAACGCTATGTGGTATCAACAAATTGCGGACCGTGCTTATACCTTGCAATATGATAAACCTCCCAATCTTAAGTTGACTTACAATCGGTAAGACTAGAGCGCTAAAGTTTTATTTAGAGGGCGAGTCCATGCTTTCTTTTCCGCGGTGAACAGATACTCAATGAGAAAATTTTATTTAAATCAAAGATTTCTTATGCAACTCGCCGACGAAATCTATCGTGCTTTTTTATTTATGAATTATTTGTGTGTGTCAACATTGGTTTATTTGGTACCCTTTATAGGGCCATTAATATCTTTTATGCTTATCTGCTGGATATATGCTTTCTATAGCTTTGAGTGAGTGAGTGAGTGAATTTGATCTTTGAGAGTCTCGAGCAAATTTAAATTTTTGTGCTTTTATTTTAGGTACAAGTGGATAAATAAAGGATGGAATCTAGAGCAACGAATTAATTACTTCGAGGAAAGATGGGCATATTTTGCTGGATTTGGTAAAAGCATAACAGTATTTGGACAAGTCTTGGATCTCTTTTTGAAAATAAACTTTTCTTTTCTCAGGGTTTCTATTCACGTTGGTCACATTTTTTGTGAACCAATTTCTTAGCGCTAGCATTTTTGCGATGGCTTTTCCTATCGTAAGTTATACTTATATTTATTAGATAGAAAAGTTCCTGTTGGAAGATTCGAAGTTCAAAGATCGTTGGATGTTTGACTCCTTATCATTTCTTTCAAGTATATCATTATGGCCAACAACGCTCTTCCAATGCCACGGCAGAATGAAAGTGCACGATTTTCACCTTATATGCCATATCGAATCCGAATATTCTGGGTTGCAAGGAAACTAAATGACATGATTATCGGTTGTCTTCCCCGATAAAGGAAAAAGACAATAACTTCAAATATAATGATAAATTTGCTAAAGCCGATTATGTCCAAAAAACTGGATTACCTAGCCATGCCTAGATGTTATATAGAAAAGTATGAAGCGAAGGTGTTTGCTATATCTTTTGGACTTGATTGGCTTCCTAAAAGGTAAAGCTGTTTCTATGTTTGTATTTTAAGAAAATTCAGAGATTATATTCAAAATAAAAGTTTATTTGATTCAAAACGCTATTAAATTACCTATTGTTTGTTTTAATATTTACTAAAATCATTTGGCACAAAGCCAAATGTAATTAGTTGTCAGTTTTTTTTAAAAGTAATACACAATTATTCTTAAACATAATTTTATCATACATTTTTGTAAAAATACTAATATGGCACATTATTATTATTATATAAAATAAATTGTAATAAAAATATTATAATGTGTTTAATAACAAAGCTTTAAAAAAAATATAAATATTAAATTATAATATTTGTATTTTATAAATATATTTATTGATTTATTGATTTAAGGATTTTTAATATAAAATAATAATATTTATAAATTATAATTTACAAATTCACAAAATATAATAAACTTATTAAAGTAATTAATTATTAAAATTAAACTTTTTTTTATTAATGTTTTAATTGATATATAATTTAATTATTACTTATAATTATATAACCAAAAATATATATAATAAAAACAGTTTACATATTTTTTTTATAATTATTTATTAAAATTTATATTAAGATTATTTTAAATTATATATTTAAAAAAATTTATGTATTTTATCTTAGTTGAATTTATTTTATTTATTTTTTATGATAATTACATTATTATAGTTAAAATTTATAGTTTTTATTAATTATTATATATATATTAACCAAATAATATTATATAATTATATTATTATTTAACAAATAAATCTTAATTATTATTTAATATATTATAATAATTAAGTATTTTAAATTAAATACAATTTATGTATTTTTTATATATAAATAACTATTTAAACTAATTAAAACTATATTACATATCTATTTTGATTGTAATATTACTATAAAAAAAACCAAAAATAAAAAAAAAACTTTTTTTTGTACTTTTTATATTTTTTAAAAAACATTATTTTAGTAAAAAAGTTTTTATTTTTTAATATTTCTAAAGATATAAACTTTTTTATAACAAACTTAATAGCTGTTTTTATCAATAACATAAAAAAAAAACAACAAAAAAGCTTATTTATAATTCTATTAATAATACTTTTTTATAAAAACAAAAAAATCTGATTAGTAATATTAAATATTTAAAAAAATATCTTTAAACAGATTTTTGGTTGTTTTTAATAAATTTTTAAACATAAAAACAGACTTTAATAAAAAATAAATTATATTTTTTTGCTGGCAATAATTATAAAACAGTTAATAAAGTTAAATTTATTTTATTTTAAAATAAATATTTTTAAGATAAAAAAATTTAATATTATTAAAATAATTAATATTATTTTATTTTATTTTATTAACAAATACAACCTAACTACTATCTAGTATACAGAAATGAATCAAACTAAATGTGGCTTATGTATTGTCTACACATATTTTTTTTAATATTTGTAATTATAATATAAATAATAATAAAATTATTCTTTTTTGTTTAATTGTATTGTTTTAAAAAAAATTAATCTAAAAATTATTAAAACTTTAATAAAAATATTTATTAAGAAATTTTATGTATTAAATATTAATCTGTTTTTAATTAAAAAAAATACTATAATTAAAATAATAATAATTTAAAAATTATTCTTATTTGTAAATAAATTTAAAAGAATTATTACTTTTTTAAAATTTAAAAAAATTATTAAATTTATTTTTATATCTAAAAAAACATAAATAAACTATAATAATAGCTAATAAAAAAAAATAAATTTAAAAACTTCTTTCTCTTTTATGTCCCAAATTCCTAAAATAGTGCACTTTCTGAAAGAAGTTTTTTGGTTTTTTATCTGTTCTTATCTTTTATTTTGCTTGGTTTTCACAATTTCTCAACTCACCAATTCCTTTGTTGTCCCTTTGGCATTTGATACTGTCAATGCTATGTCCATGAAAAAATGGGCCAGAAGTGCCACTGCAAGCTCTGTGAGTAGAAGTCTGAGGCAAAAACCTAAGGTTTTACTTGACAAAATCAAACACTCGGATGACAAAGCTGATTTAACTTACAAACTGCCTGCAAACACTTCCAGTCAATATGAAAATATAGATACCTCTTACAATGAAAAGTTGGAGTGCAAGATAGACAAAAACATGGGCTATAGTGCTGGTAATGAGAGTGATAGACAGTTGGACTCTTGTACCAACACCCCAAAGGCAAAACGTTTCAACTCTGGTACAGTGAATGCTCCATCTCTGGGTCTTTATGATTTTGGCTTAGCTATTAATGACTTCGATATAGGCTTACCTTCTCCTGTTTCTTTGAGACTCTTTTATCATCCTGTTGCTTCTGTCAAGGAAAAACTCTGTTTTGAACCTGCCAAATCTTTTGCACTCAACATTGGTCTGTTGGCTGTTCTCAGAAGTACTCTATGTAACAAACTCAAGGGTGTCAGGTCACTATTCTACAAAATTGACAGTTTTGGAGGTGCGTTGACTCCTTCAAAATTTCCAGGCATCATTCAGGCATCTTTTATATCTGATTCTAGTTTCGCTATGGCTAAACAATTGGCTGTGTCTAAGAATCTTGTCATTAATGCTGATCTCAAAAAAATTGGCATACATTCGGATCAGGAAATTGTTATCAAGGAGATTCCAGTCAATCTGCCCAAATCGGTAATTGAATCTGCTTTGGTTAAGTATGAGAAAATTTTTTCAATCAAAATACAGCTTATTGGTCTCTGGCAGAAAGCGCTAGTGGAGTTCAAGAGTTTTCAGGTCGCTGACCTGGTTGTGTCTAAATGGTCAATCTTGTTAGGTAAGGATTCGGTATGTGTTGCCAAAGCCAATACCAACAAACAAATGTGGGATTTAAGGAACAGCTATCACGCTCTTCTATACACTCTGCTGATAGACACAACTGCCCACAATTTCTCAGACTTGGTTCAGTCATATGGTGGAAAAACTTGTTACATTTCTAGGAATTCAGTATCTTATACATGAGCCTACTGTGCTGTTATATGTTTTGATTCTAACAATGCCAGAAAAGCTGCCATTCACTTTACACCAGTGTTCCAGGGTGTCAACCTTGTTTGGGCTGGTTTGTCTTTTCCTAAGTGTGCTATATGTGAGAATTTTGGTCATATTTTGTCTGGCTGTAAAAATGGTGAGAAAGACAGTGGGCAGAGTTCCAAAAAAAAAGATTTTTCTGTTCTGATTCAGATAAGAGACACCTTGTGCTCATTTATGCCAAAAAGCAGACACCCGTATTTTGTCTAGTATTTTTCAGTGGTGCGACTTGGGCTTTTGTGATAAGTGGCTCCTCTAAAAATTCATATTCTATACTGCTCATTGAGAACAATTCGAGCATAGGTTCAGTCAATAGTTTAATGTCTGTGGTTAAGATTCTGGCTTCACGTGTTAGTGTCTTTGAGCGTTTATTTAAGAATGTGTTAGATCAGGTGGCAAATATTTCATCTAAACTGGACAGGTTGCTGGCTGTTTTATCAGCAAATTTTGCTGTTCTATTCTCTTCCAAATATAATCCTGTGCTGAACATGGCTGTTAATGCTCTATTATTTGTTCCTCCTGTGCCTAATGTGGTCACTGCTGTTTTCTAGGAAATTTTTCCAAGTGGTGCTCATGTTTTAACTGCAAAAGTGAGTGGTCTGGAGACTAACCTAGTGGTTCTGGAGAATTCAATTAAGGTGATATTGAATAAATTGGACTCTTTTGGTTCTGGCAGTGGTATGATAACCCCTTCCCTTCCTTAATAAGTAGTTTAGCTTGGAAAATTGCTACTTGTAATGTTAGAGATATGAATGTTCCTGCCAAGCAGGATGATATTATTAAATGGCACATGGTTTTGAATAATGACATTTCAATAGTTACTGAAACTAAGCTTTGCTCCAGCATCAAGTCTTGGATTGCAAATAAGTTTCCTGGTGTAAAGGTGTTTATTTCAGGTCTGGATGCTGGGTTTTTGGGTGTGGGCATAGCTTTAATCATGAATGAAAAATTAGCCAAACATGTTTCAAAAATTTCTGAGATTCTGGGCAGACTTTTGATGATCCATTTGTTATTTAAAAACAAACAATCTGTTTTTGTGTTGGGTTTATATGTGGAGACTTCTCTGAATAAGCATATGATTCAGGCTGGTTTTGTTAATTTTTTTATAGCCAGAGCTTGTAATAAAAGTATTTTTGTTATTTTGGGTAGTAATTTCAATAAGAATGGGAACAAACATAGCTCTAGCTTTAGTAAGTGTGCGGATTTTGGTCTAGTCAATACATTGGTTAACAGTTCTCATATTAAGGCTTTTACTTGGAAGAATTCCAGGAGTTTTGAGAGAACCATTGACTACATTTTTGTTTCTCAAAGTTTGAGTAATGTTTTAGTAAAGGTGTGTGTTGTTGATGTGGATGAATTCTTTAACACTGATTATAGTTCTGTTTATATTACAATTGGTTTTGGTGGAATTTTGGATCCTGTTTTAAGGGCTATTCGTGTTCAAGCCAATAAAGCCAAGTGAAAGTTTAATGTCAAAAATGCTAATGAGATTAAATGAGAGTAGTATAGAATTGCATCTCATGATAATTTTGCCATGTTTTCTGATGAATTTACAGACTCTCACAGTGCATCTGATCTAGATGGCATGTGGAGTGTTATTTGTAAAGCCATTTGTTTTTTAGTGAATGAAGTTTTCTCAAAAACCTGGTTTAAAAATTTTAATGATGGTTTTACCAAAAGCTCTTCCTGCTGTTACGGGATGGTTTTCTTGTTATATTTAATTGCTGATATCCCGCTTTAATTGCAATCAGTCTTTCGTGAGTTCCTCAATTCTATTTGTGTGATAATGTCACTGTTACACTGAAGGCTTTCTTTTTACTGTTGCGATGTAAGTTATTCTTTAATTCTTGATTGTTGTGTGTGTTTATGTACTCCTTCTCAGAGGCTGAACTGAAATCTACCCACTGTCTGGGATCTTCTCTGAGGCTATCCTTGCAATTGCCTGATGTGTTTCTCTAATCTAGAAACACAGAATGTTAATGGTCTTTAGCACTTTTCTAATTTTCACAATAAAGCTTTTATCAATTAGTAACAACGTGAATAATCTTGATCAAGGATTATTCTTCCAAGGGATTCAGTTGATGAATGATAGTTTCATTCAATAAATAATACAAGTAAGTTTCTTAATACTTTGGGTTGTGATAGTTCCGTTTTAAATATTCTTTTTCATTTCTTTTTGATTTTTAAAGGTTTCTTGGGATATTTAATTTGAAAGTATGATTTCAAGTGGGGTTTGTTGGATAAAATTGGATCTGTTGCTTGATAAGTTATGATTTTTATTACTTGATTTTTTTTTTATTTCCCAATATTAAAACTACTGTATATATACATGTTTGTAGTTCTATGAGAAAATACTTTCTTTTTGATATTTCAATCTGGTGTTTGCTGCTATTACCAGTTGGTGTTGGCTGCTATTGTGAACTAGTGCTTGCCACTATTGCGAGATGGTGTTTGCTACTATGTTAATCATTACCTTTCTAAGATTATTACTGTGCTATATTATGATTGAATAGTTTGTATTATTTTTATGATTCTTTTTGCTAAATTCTTAAACCGTAACACTGTTATCATAGATTGAAACTTTTGGTTTCTAAGTTGGTGAAGGCTTCACATTCAGTGTCATCAATTGAATTTGTCTTCTTGTTGGATGTTTGGATGTCTTTGAACTCTGTTAATGCTTTTATTATCAAATTTTTTTTTCTTTTGGGATCTCATTTTGATGCTATTAGATCAGCTTTGGCAAAGATTAGAAAGTTTTATTGTTCTCTCAAAATGATGGAATCAAAATGTGCTAGGAACTCTCAAATTAGGCTAGCAATTGACAAAAGGATGGAGAAATTTGAGTTAAATAAAGGCCAAACTATTAGAAATGTACTTGAGTGACTGTTTTGCAAAGTCACATTGGATCACTTGGTTGTGGATAAAGATTTTATTTTGGAGCCTGGTTTGGTCAAGGATTATGTCGATAGAATTATGGAGGGCTGGACTAGAAAGCATGTGGTGGCTGATAATATTTCGGATGACTAACATTGCCAATTTCAACTCTTGGAATATGTCTTTGATAATGTCTTTTCAAACGTCATGCATTTGATTGTGGTGGAAGATTTTTTTGGTGTGGTTTCAGGTTTGCCTGATAATAAAGCTGCTGGTCTTTTTAGTATTACAAATGAACTATAGAAACATTGTGACAGGTCTGTTTTGGATTCACTTTTGGTGCTTTTGAACTCTTGTTTAATTTGTGGATCTGTTCCAGGTCCTTGGAAGGAGGCCTGGGTGTTTATGATTCCTAAACCTTATAACTAGAAAGCGGTTCTTACAAACACCTGACCCATAACACTGATTGAAACTGCCCATAAGATTCTTTCTAAGATTCTCTCTGATAGAATCTCCATGGCGTGTAGTAAGTATGACGTTTTTTGTGGTGACAACTTCTTAGTTCTTAAAAGTACAACAATGCAGTCCTCTATTTTTGCTATTGATTTGGTAGTTAAAGATGCTTTAGAAAAGAATCATGAACTTTGGTTAGTTTTGCAAGACATAAAAAAAGCATATGACTCAATTGGTTGGAAACATTTGAGAAAAAGTTTGGTCAGAATCAAAATGTGCAATAGATTCATAAAATTTTTTGGGAGTATTTACAATGGTTGCATAAACAGAGTAATAACTGATTTTGGGCTGACTAATAGATATAGTGTTCATGATGGCTTAGATCAGGAGGAAGTGTTCTCATCTCTTTTTTGGCGTATTTTTTATGACACTTTGCTGTGTGAGATAAAAAGACAAGAGGCAGTGTATAGTTATAGGCTAAATTCGCATTATGTTGTCAAATCTGGTCGCATTGATTCTTGAGATAGTTTGATCTCTTTTCTTGCTGTGGGTGCATTTGTCAATAATACTATATGGGTTGGTTCTAGTCAGATGACTACACAACATATTCTTAACATTGCCAGTAAATTTTTCAGAATGAATAATATCTCAATCAACAACAACAAAACTGTAGCAATCCCGATTAATTGTAGAGTGGTGGCTCCTTTTTTATCTGTCTGTGGTGCCTCTATTTCCATCGCCAAAAAAGAAACATCTCATTGATATCTGGGAATTTTTCTTTCCTCTAATGGGTTATCTAAGTCTAACCTGGCTAAAGTGCATTTGAATGTACAGTTTTTTGCCAATCTTGTTCTAAGGAAAGCTATTTCAGACAAACAGTTCTTTTATTTGGTTTTGGCTGTTTTTTATCTTATCATTAGTTATAGGACCCAGTTTAGTTTCATTTCTGCTAGTGTGTGCCAAAAATAAAATGTTTTAATTCAGAAGGGCCTGAAATTGAAATCGGGTCTGCTCCTGAACTTTCCTAATAATGTTTTGCACCATTCCTTATTTTATGGCTTAAAGACTTTTGAGCAGATCCAAGCTGAAGACAAGATCACTGCTATGGTGTGTTTTGCCAACTCTGTTGGGGTTTTGGGCCAATTGTTTAAGCATAGATTGCATAACTTGCAGGTTGTGAATTGGTGTCCAGTATATCCCTATTTGCATTAATGTTAATTCTTTGAACAACTTCTTGGTGGGTGTGGTTCGGGTCTTTCTCAGTTCTGGTTTATCTTTGGGCAATCTTAAGTGTAATGCTTTTTACTTCCAGTATGAGACTTCTTTATCTGGTGTCCTTGGTGAGTCTATGTATTTCAAGTGCCTTTTTTTTTTTGTTATTATAGAATTGTTTTTGTTGAGTAGTTTCAGTGCCATGATGGGACTGTTTTCAACTGGAAGACTTTCAAGTAGTGGAAAAAACTTGACCCATATGGTCCTGTTCCTGTCTGGTTTGGTGCTGTCATTTGACATCTCCATAATTTTGGTACTCTTGATGTTTGCTCTTTTCTTTCAGATGGTGCTGTTGTGAAGAACATTCTTGAATCTCATAAGTTTAGGACAATACATAATTGATTGTCTAGTGTTGGTGCCTCTGGCTTTTCTATGTACATGGATGGATCTCTTTGTGGCCTAGGGAGTGTTAATATGAAAGCTGGTACTGCTGTGTTCTTCGAGGACATTAACTTAGGTCTTGGAGTAGAAGTAACTGGTATGGTGTCTTCTATGTTGGCAGAGCTTTAAGCCATAGCATTGGCCCTTGAGTGTGTGCCTAGTTCAAGTTCAGTCTGTTTATTCTCTGACAGCCAAAGCTGTTTTGAATGTGTGTAGAGCTGAATTATTGTTGTTGGTTCCGGATTTCTGGAACAAATATTGGGTCAAATGTCGACACATTGCTGACATCATATGTAAAAGGAATTTGAATGTTGGCTGGTATAAGGTTAAAGAACACTTAGGTGTTATGGATAATATGCAGACTGATTTGCTTGCTGGTGTCTCTTTTCATTCAGGCTGGCTCCTCCCCCCTCCCTCCTGGCTCAAGAAGTGTTTTATTTTGGCAAATGACAGTATTGTTTCTGGTAACTCTTGACACTTTGTTTGTGATGTTTTTTGGTTTATCCATTGCACATGCTAGAAATTAGGCTCTGGTGTCAAAATTGTGGACAGTCATCTGCTTCCAAATGTTGATTGGTCTAGATCATCTCTTGTTTGGCATTCTAACTCTCATATGGCTGCTGGTTTTACAAGTTGCCACTCTGCTGGCTCTTGTTCCTATTTTATGAAAGCTTTACATCATAAACTGTCTGTTGGTATTCACAAATGCCTCTATGATAAATATTACTCCAGTGTAGTGTATTTGTATTGTGGTGATGTTAAAGTGTCAGACCATGTGTTTTTTTGTGCATTTAATGTAGCTGCTCAGCTCCAATTGTTTGTTGATTTTGCTTCTACTTGGAGAGTTGTTTCTGGTTTATTCTATGCCTTATCTCTTGTGTCACAAATGTTATCTGATCATTTGACTGATTTGGGTCTAGTTGCTTCTCTGTACAAAGGTTTTGTGCTCATGGATTGGTACCAGAAAGCCACTTCTTGCTTTGACAACTCTAAAACTGCATCTGATAAGATGGTTGAGTTTGTTTGCAGTTTGTGCTTGTCTTTTAGAAATGATATTTGGCTGGTCTGCTCTAAACATTGAGCTTTTATGGAGAAACACAGTTTGATCTCTTACAATGGTTCAATTCCTGTTTCAGTGTCTGGTGGCATGTCAATGCTTTCAGTCTATGTGATTAGACTGCTTGGTATTGACAATGTGTTTGGTGTTAGTTTTGGGTTACATAGTTTCTGTCAGTTTTTTTTAGGTATAAGTGATTTGGTTTTTGTGTCCATGGGTGTATAGTGTAGTCCTGGTTGGCTTGAGTAGCTAATTACATATAGTAAAAGCATAATTCACACTTAGTATAGATCATTATTTTAATGTATTATCACTAGGCAGTATTTGGACTTCACTCATTAAACTTAATAAAAAAAAAAAAATTCAGATAAATAACAATTTTAAAAAACAAAAAATATATTTAAATTAAAATATGATTGTAAAAAAAATTTTTATAAATATATTTAAAGAAACAATTGTCTCAGTTTTATTTGTATTTTAGTTAAATAATATTAATTTAATTACAATTTATTTAACTATAACAAAAAGCTATAATAAAATTTGCCAAATTGAATTAAACTAATTTTTTGGCTTTAAATTAGTTTATTTTGATTAAAAAAATTGTATATATAATCAAAATTAATATAAATTATAAAACATAATTACAGTTAAACCTAAGATAATTTATACTAAAATAATTTATAATTTGTAATAAGTTATAGTATTTTGAATTTACCAATTTGGTAGTTAAAAAATTTCTATGTTTATAACTCATATCTGTAATATCTAATAATTCATAACTTTTTATTGTTAATATAAGTTATCTTAGATGCTAGATTTAATTTAAATTCTGCTAATTCTGATAAAATTACAGTAAAACAAACCAATATTTTCATGACTAAAAATACTATATAATAATATAATATTACTTATTTAAAGAATAATTATTAATCATATAAGTAATTAAGTTGTAGTTTCAATTGTTTTAAGTTTTAAATTATTATCAATTGTATAAGTAATTAAGTCAAAGTTTGAATTATCTTAAGTTTTAAATTATTATTGACTTTGTAAATAATTAAGTTGGAGTTTGAAATTGTCCTAAGTTCTAAATTATTATTAATTATATAAGTAATTAAGTCAAAGTTTTGAATTGTTCTAAGTTTTAAATTATCATCAATTGTATAAAGAATTAAATTGGAGTTTTAAATTGTTCCAACTTTTAAATTATTATTAATCTTATGAGTAATTAAGTCGAAGTTTTGAATTGTTACAAGTTCTAAATTATTATTGATTGTATAAGTAATCAAATCAAAGTTTTGAATTGTTTCAAGTTTTAAATTATTATCAATTGTGTAAATAATCAAGTCGAATTTTTGAATTAGCTCTATCTAATCAAAGTCTTAATCATACTTTTTTTTTGTCTTTTGATTATATTATATTTAATAGGAAAAAGCATACTATTTTTTTAGTTTGTATTTTACAAAGTTGTAAAAATACTATATTTTATAATAAGCTTATAGTACTTGATTGGTATTATACAAATAATAAAAACCAATCAAAAACTATAAGACACTTTAAAAAAAATGGTTTTTTATATATAAAATAGTCTTTAGTTTCAGCTTGAGTCAAAAATAAACCAAATTTTTATACATAAGCAAATATATTATGTAATTTAACTAGCAAGTATATATATATAGTATGTAATCTTAACTTTTATAAGGCACTTGTTATTTTTGTTCAAAAGACAAAATTACATAAAATAATACTTATTAGAGATATAATTTAAACTACTGACATAAAGTTTTATAATTAATTAGATATTTCAGAAAATGAATATCAAAAACTATTTAATAGCTGGCTTAAAAGCTTAAAAGCTTTAAAAATCATGTTGAATTGTGTTCATTTTACTTTTATGATAATATATTATTAGTTAATATTAAACATATTAAAAACAAATAAGTATATATAATAATATTTTTTGCTAATTAAAGATTATATAATATTTTTAATATAAATAAAACTACATTATTTTATGTTATATTACCAAATTAAAGTCTTTTTACAATATTATATTATAATATCAAACAATTAAAAATACAACTAATACTTATTTTTACAATTAATACTAATAAAACTAAATATTTGCTATTACTTATTATTAATTATATTAAATATTCATATTGTTTTCAAAAAAAACAGAAAAGCAACTTGGTTTTTAGTATTATTCAAACACTTATATTTAAATAATTGGTAATATTTTTTAATAATAGCTTGTTAATTAAAACTATTAACTATGTAAAAAAAACCAAAACATATTGTTGCTAATAGATAATTTTGCTAGTTATAACTATAATATAAAATTTATTACAAATATTTATATAGAATAATTTATATCTAATTTAACAGCACATATTTAGTCTATAAATGCTAAAATTATTTATTGTTTTAAGGCACATTACTGTCACTATTTTTTTATTATGTATTGGATTTTTTTGATAATAATACTAATAATATTTATGTAATTAACCAACTTTAAGTAATATGTCTAATTTATAGAACATAGAAAAATGTTTCAAATAAAACAATTACTTATTGCTAGTACAAAGTTGGCATTTTTTTAATCAATACAAATAACAACTTTTAAAATGAAACTGCAAACTTAGAAATAATAGCTAATTATAATTAAAAAATAATATTAAAAAAATTAAAGATTACTACAAAAAGTTTAATTGCATACAGCCAAATTATACATATTTATTAATTAAAAAATTGATAAATTTATCTGAAAAAAATAATACAATTATTTTGAAACATTTAAATAATAATAAAATTGTAAATTATATTATAACAAATCATAAAATAAAGAATAATAGCTCTAATAAAAAACAAGAAGTACAAAAAATAATAAGTATTAAAAATATACTAACTGCTATTACAAAATTTGAACAGTTTATGGAGCTTAAAAATAGCAAAAAATTTTATGATACAGTTAGTAAACTTGTTTATATTAAATATATATTTTATAAGAAAATACAAGAAAAATAAAAACAATAATTCTTATAAGTTTCTTTAATATCATATAAGCTATTTAAAAATTCTTATAAGAATATGCAAATAAATTTATTTTTTAATAATATTATATTTATTTTTATTATATATATACTATATATACTTAAATCTAAAAAAACTTATAATTTGTAATAACTTATAGTAATTTATATTCACTAATAATATGGATTATTTTAGATTTAACTGTATTAAAAATTATTACAAAAAATTATTGTTTATTTTGTTTACAGATATATTTGTATATAATCTGTATATTATTAAATATTATTAATAAAAAAACATATATTATTAATTATTTATTAGATATTAATACTAAAATTTATTATATTATTGTGTATTTTAAGTTTAAAAAAACTTTAAATCTAATATATTATATTATATTTGTTTTTAATAATATTAATTTTTTACAGATTAAATTGAACTTAATTGTAAAAATATAAATATTTTGGTTATTTTATATTAAAATACAACTTTTTTGAAAATTTTGTCTTTTTTTTAAAAAGTTTTATAAAAAATTACTTTTAAATAATAATTATTTTTATTTTATCTACTTATATATTAAAAAAAATATTTCTATTTTATATTCAATAACTTTTGAAAACAAATTATAAGCCAAATAGTTTTGTTTATTTAAATTTCTAATAGTAATAATTATTTTGGTATTTTTTTTGAACTTTTTTCTTTTGGTTTATTTTTTTTTAATACTGTTGTTCTTTTTTTTATTTTTTTATTTTTAAGTAACTATTTAAATATTTTTGAGTATTTTTTAAAGTTTTTAACAAACCAAATTTTTGAAATTCTTTGTAAATTAACCAAATTTTTATTTGTTTTATCTTTTTTTTTAATATTTTAGTTTGTATTTAAAACTTTTTTATTGGTTACAAATTTAAATATAGTATTATTAAGTTTTTTTTTTAATATTATTAATACTATTTGTTGTTAATTTTATTGTTAATAAATACTAGTAAATTTATTTTCAAAATATTTCTTTATACTTTGAATTATTATTACTATTAAACTTATAATAAAAAAACCAATTTTATATTAATTATTTATATAATTACTTTACAATAAAAGTCAATTTTTTTACAAAAATATTTTGTTTGTAAACTTTTTAATAATATGTAGTTATTTTGCAATAAAAATCAATTTTTTTATAAAAATTTTTAACTATAAACTATTTAATAATACAAAAAAAAAAGTAAAAAATAAAAAATTTAAAAAAATTGTTTTTAATTCAAATATAATAGTAACTAAGTTATTATTAAAATTAATAAATAATTAATTTTAGTATAATAATTGTATTATAAATTTTTAAGCAGTATTAATTTAAAAAAAGTTTGGTTTTTAAAATAAATTTTATTAAATATTTATATAGCTGTTGTCAAAAGTTTTATTTTTAAGAATTAATTTTTAAAATAATTTTAGTGTTTAAAAATAGTCTTAAATTAATGTAATTTTATGAAATTTATTTGTAAAATAGTAATTTATTATAGATTAAATATTTGGTTATTAAATTTTAAGTTTAAAATTAAGTATAAAAATATTTAAATCTGTTTTGCTTAATATTAAATATTTATTTATGATTAATATTGTAATAAATATTTATAATAAAAGTTTTATTTATAATATTTTAGTTAGTTTTGGTTTTAATATTATTTTATTATTGTTTTTTGTTAATTTTTGTAAATACAAATGTGTTTTTAATAATATAAATTAATATTGTTTTAATTAATTCAAGTAATTAATCATATATAAAAAAAAACAAGAGCAAAAATTTATTGAAGAATTAACAAACTCTTTTTTTCCTTTTTTTTTACTTTTTCATAGTTATTTCTTTTAATACGCCTGTTTTTGTTGTTATAAAACCAGTAGGCTCTTCTGCTGGTGGTTCTGTTTCAGGCTTGGCTGGTTTGGAGACCTGTTTAAACATTAAGAAGAAGTGCATAGAAAGCATTTACTCTCATGTTGTATCATATAAGAAGCTGAAAAAACCTGATGCTGGTGGTGTTTTGGTCAACTTGTCTATTGGCTCTCTGATACTAGAAAATATTGGCATTTCTGGTGATAAGCTTATTGTATTCTGGGAAAACAAGATTAGAAGTGTTGCTAGCAGTGTAAATGATCTTTCGGATGTTGAGAATATGGCAAACATAATTGCCAAGGAAATAAGCTATGCTGAATCAAATAAGAACAATGATATAAATGATGCTATACCAAGAAAAACTCATATCTGAATATACATGTTGGGCAACTCTCCAAAGGCTTTAACATTTGACACTATGAGCAATAATGAGAGTGTGCTGGGTCTTCCATCTCCAAAGTTCAATGGTTCCAATCAACTGTTGCCTGTTAAGTCACATGTTCTGAAAAAACATAGTTTTGAACCAGTCAAATTGTTCACATTGGATGTTGAGTTGTCTGCTGTGCCTGGAAAAACAAATGGTAATAAGTTAATTGCAATCAAAAAAATCTTCTATCAAATTGATGGTTTTGGAGAAGGGGCATTAATTCCCTTGAAATTCTCAGGGATCATTAGAGCTTCATTTACATCTAAGTTTAGTATGAAAAAGACAAAAAAATTGGCAATCTGTAAGAAAATTATTGTTAATAATGATCTAAGAAAAGTAAATAGCCATTCAGATTAGGAGGTAATCATTAAAGAGATTCCAGTAGATCTTTCCAAATTGGTGATTAAGTCAGTGTTCTCTAAATTTGGTCAGGTAATTTCAGTTAGAATGCAACTGATTGGGCTTTGGCAAAAGGCTATAGTAGAATTTGAGTCATTAGATGTTGTTACAGATGATTATTTGGGGTCTTAAAGCAAATAACAAACCTGTAACTTGGTGCTCAATTGATATAAATGCTTGGAGATATTTGAAGGTTTTGTTGTGGAGTTCTTTGTATAATGAACAAAGATTCAACAGTAATGTAGTTAGTTGTTGAGTTGTTTTCCCAATTTCTGTCTTCAGCTTGGTGGTCAGTTTATTTTGGCAGTTGTGCCCTTCTGGTAAGCTATCTGTTAATATATATAATTCTACCCTTATTTCTGAGTCTTTTACCAGACTGTTTATGACGTCAATTACTCAGCACTTTAATCCTTAATCAATTAGTATACAACAATAAAATCAAAGAAAAGAAAAAAAAGAAAATAAAAGAAGAATAAAAAAATAAGCCAAGGCAATGTGCAAGTTAGTATTCGTCAATAGCCATGATCAAGAGCTATTGTTCCAGTGGAGTTAAGTAGCAATTACTATCAACATGAAGTGTTGATAGTGGAAAGTGGATTGAGATGGTGAATAATTATTTATTGATATTAGTGATGTGAAAGGTTTCTAACTGATTGATCTCTTTCTACTTTTAGCACTACTACTATATATACATAATTTGGGTTCTATGAGATTGCTCACATTCTCAAGCAATGTGCTATAATTTTTCAAGCAATGTGTTATATCTTCTTGATATTGTTCCACATTGTTGAATAATATGCTATGATTTTTGATATTGCTCCACATTGCTGAGCAATGTGCCATGATTTCTGACATTGCTCCACATTGTTGAACAATGTGTTCACATGCTAACTACTATTCACTTATTGGTCTACTATTTTCTATATCTGTTTTTTTTTTATGAGTAACATTATCTCTTCCTTTTTAATATTGAGCTCCATCAAAATCTTCATTCTGAATTAATTCTAATACTTTTTTTTCAAGTATTGTTTGTTCGACTCTGTTCTTCATATCTTCTACTTGTGTATTGTTCATTCTTCCCTATTGGTTAATGGTTATGGTTTCCATGTTAGAGTGTAACAGTATTTCTGGATAGTTTTGAAATATGCTGTGTAGTTGGTACATTGTTTTAACATGTAGTGTTGAATTCATTTTCTTTCCGATGAATTCTTTAATTTGTTGTATTATGTCTTGGTTGAATATTCTCTTGGATTTGTTGATATACAACTCCTGAATATTCAATTTTCGACCTAACTGGTAGTAGCAGTATAATATTGGAAGTTGTTCTGTCCATCGCTTCCAATTCTTCTTTGTAAGTTCTTCTGTTGGTGTCATAACAAGTATTTTTCCAAAAGTGTTTTTTACTTTTTCTATTAAGTTATCTGTTCAGTTTTTTTTGTTCTTTGGTGACCGCTAATATGGTGTGCTCTTTGTCTTTCTTTTGGTGTTTTGATAGCAAATTGTTTAGTTGTTAATAATAATTTCTATGTCTAATGGTTGTTGACTTAAGACTTAGAACAGTTGTTGAACTATAGTGTGAATATAATTTGGTATTTTTATTTTTCTTGGTTGCTTTTGTCACATGTATTGTGTCTTTATATATTCTTTTGTTTGTTTAATTTGATGTGTTCAGTTTAATAACTATGATTGGTTTCAGATCTCATGAAATCTCATCTGGTTGGACTAGTATTCTTTGTACTTTTAGTTGTGGAATGTTATTGGTGGATGATGATACTGTCTGGTGATATTGTTTTAGTCGATCACCATGTGCTGCTTTGACTAAGATTTTGTTGTTCCATCTTAATTTATAAGCTCCATTTCCAAGAATTTCTTCTATGTAAAATGATCTGTCTCATTTGGGGTCAAATTTTCCATTCCATTGTTTTTCCGCTTTGGTATAATGTAAAAATACTTTGTCTTCAATCTTGAATTCAATTGGTTTATCTGGTAGTTAGTTATCATGTCTTTCTTTTTGTTTCTTTTGTGACTTTTGAATGTTATCAGCTGCTTTCCGTCATCTATTTTCTAGTGTTTCTATTAAGTCATATGTTCTTCTTAACAATGTTTCTTGAAAATTGGCTTCTGTTATTGGTTCAGTTGGATATGTATTGACTTCTATTTCAACTGGTAATATTGCTATTCTACCATATACTAATTCAAATGGTATTGCTTATGTAGTGTCTTGTTTTATTGTCCAATAAGCAAATAGTACTGATGGTATAACCAAATTCTATTTGTTTTGGTTTTTCTGACTGATCTTAGCAATTGCTTTACACAGTGTTCTATTGAATCTTTCTACTAATCCATTGGTTTGTGGATGGTATGATGATGATAATAGTCTTTTTATCCCAAATTTTTGACTTAATTCTGTCAATGTTCTGTTTACAAAATAAGTTCCTTGATCTGATAATAGTTTTTTTGAACATCCATGTTAACAAATCAAATCTTGATGAACAAATTTGGCAATGGATTCTGCATCTGCTCTTTGAATGACTTTTGCTTCTGGCCATTTAGTGAGATAGTCCATAACTACTGTGATATATCTGTTGCCTCTGCTGGTGATTGTTAATGGCTCTACTAAGTCAATTCCAATGCAATCAAATGGTTGTCCCACTTTGATTGGTCTCAATGGTTCCCTGGGTCTTGTTTCTCCTTTCTTCTGGTAAGCATTACAATTTTGGACATATTAAATGATATTTGGATACATTGATGGCCAATAGTATCTTTTTCTAGTTCTTTTTATGGTTGCTTCTTTATGAAAATGTTCTGCTGTTAAATCTGAGTGCATGTTAAATAATATTGTCTCTTTCTCTGGTTCTGTAATTACTCTGGTTGGTTGATCTGAATTTCTTCTGTTCTTCCAGTAAAGTATGTTTTGATAGTTGATAAAATATTTTGATTGTTGTTTTATGTTCTTTTGTTTTTTTTGAGATAATTTTTTCTTGAACAGTTGGGTATTTAAATAATGTTAGAGTTGTTGGTATTTTTGTATATTCATCTTTTGTTATATTTTTGGGTTGAAATGTTTTTAGATTTGTCTCATTTGTAACAAACTGTTAGCATTTTTATTGTCTTTTCCTTTTTTATAATGTACTGTATAATTGAATAGTAAGAGTTCTATTTTCTATTTGACATGGCAATTGTCTCCAAATTCTTGTTTCTGAATTGAAGTCAATTCTTTGTGATTAGTATATATATCAAACTTTTGGCTTAAGTATTCTCTCCACTTGATGACAGCTCAATAGATTGCTAAGTGTTCTAGTACTGGTGTTCCATAGTTCTTTTTGGCTGGACTTAAGCTTCTACTGGCGTAAGCTACTGAATGTTTTCTTCTATCTGGTTCTTTTTGTAATAGTACTGCTTTCAATGCTTGACCTGATGCATCAGTAGTAATAATGAATGGCTTGCTATGATCTAGATAGATCAGTATTGGAGCTTAAATAAGCTTTCTTTTTAGTGTATCAAAAGCTTTTTGCTGCATTTTTGTCCATTTATATTTGGTGTTCTTTGCTTGGAGCTAATGTAGTGGTTGAGCTATTTTAGAAAAGTCTTTGATAAAGCAGTGGTAATATTTAACAAATCCCAAGAATGCTCTCAATTCTGTGATATTATTTGGTACTGGAAAGTTTTTTACAATCGCAATTTTGTTTGAATCTGTTTTGATTCCATTTTTGCTCACCACATGTCCCAAAAACTTGAGCTCAATCTTTTCAAAGAAACATTTGGTTGCATTTAGTTTCAATCTGGCTCTTTTTAATCTTTCAAACACTTGTTGAAGATGATGTAAATGATCATCGAATGTTTTTGAGAACACATTGGTGTCATCTAAGTATACAACTACTGATTTCCATAGTAATCCAGTATAGACAATTTCCATAAGTTGTTGGAATGTTGCTGGAGCATTCATCAAGCCAAATGGCATAACTTCAAATTCAAAGTTCCCTTCTCTTATTGTAAATGTTGTCTTTTCTTTGTCAGCTGGATCCATGACTACTTGCCAGTAATCACTGTCTAGATTTAATGTTAAGAACCATTTATTTCCTTCAAAGGCATCGAATAGTTCTTGAATCTTTGAAGTTGGATAGCTATTACCTTTGGTTATTCTATTTAGTTTTTGATAGTCCACACAGAACTGGACCTTTCCATTCTTCTTTTGGATTAGTACTACTAGTAATGACTATAGACTCATTGATGACTGAATTAGCCCATTGTCAAGCATCCGATTGATTTTCTGATAAATGATCTCATGGCTGGCTGGTTGTATTCTGTATGCTCTTTGTTTAATTGGCATTACATCTCCAGTTTTGATCTAATGCTGGATGATATTAGTGTGGCCAAATTCATTTTCGCTTGCAAAAATGTCATTGAAATTGCTAAGTAACATCTTTAGTTGTATTTGTTGGAGTGGGTTTAGATTCCCTATATTTATCTGTTCTAATTGTTCTAGTTGGAGCAGATAACATTCACTTCATCTGTATATAGTCTGTAATGTAATGTCCACATATCCACAAAGCTGTGGAAAGTCTGGAATTTGGTTCGGTGGTTGCTCCTCAACTTCAGTGGTCAAATATCCAATGATGGTTCCCTTTAGTATTTTGATGACATTTCCTGTTGTGTTGTAGATGGGGATTTTTATATTTTTGGGGCTCTTGGCTAATATGTAGAGATTAATGAGTCCAATCTCTCCTAATTCACAAATAGTGGCTTCTGCTTCAAACAACTGAGCTTGATTCTTTACTTTTCTTTTTATGGCTAACATATACTGGTCATATAATAGAATGGAAATTGTTTAACAGATTGAGATAATTTCTCCTTTGTCAATAACCTTTTCCTCCATTATATTAACTAGTATATTTATTCTATTCATTGATCCAAATCCCTATATCCCTCTAGCTGTGATTCCTAATTCTTCCTGTTTCCTACTGACATTAGCTGAACTATTTTCACCAGAGGTAGAAATATTGCCTATGCTATTTTTTTATTTGGATCTATAGTATATGTTTTTTCTGAGTCATTTTGTAGCATAGCAATGATATTTTCTATGTATCATGTGTCAATTATTTCTCCTCTGATGTTGATTTCTCTTTTTGCTAAACTATTCCTGGATGCTAATTGAACCATAGTTGTTGCTGGAATTTCCAGTGCTATTTTCAGATCAATGCAAGTGCGTGAATGTGATTCCAATTTAATGAGATCTTTCTCTGGATATTTTAGATCAAATTCTGCATCAGTATTATGCATGTGTTCAGGCATGATATCTTTATTATTATTGCTGAACCATTTTAGTTTTTGTTCCTTGGTAAGGTCAGGCAGTACAATATATTGTTCGGAGTTTGAATCAGAGTTTAAATTTGGGTTAAAATCATTGTTGTTTTGAATGGAGCTAGAACTGTTATTTTCATCATCATTGTTACCAGACAAAATTAGAGATATTATTTAGCATAAAATTATCTTTATAATTCCTATCATTAATTAGCATATATTATCATTTCAAATTATCACTTATTACATTAGCAAAATGTCCGAAATTATCATTTAATTAATAATCCAATTTGTACATAACACAAATATAACCTAATTGCAATGATCAATCATGCAATATCCCGAAATATGTAACATTCAAAAGTTTGCTGAAATTTGTAGAAATTTGCTAAAATAATTGATAGTTCACTAAAATATCTAATAGTTTACAAAAATAACTTGTAGTTTGCCAAAATGTATCTTTAGTTCAGCGAAATTGTAGAAAAGAGCAAAGTTTAAGTTCATGAAATAGTATTACAACAAGTTGTATAAAAAAAGAGCTTTTTTCTTCAAAAAAATATATCTTATTTTAGATTTATCACTTAGAATTATTCCTATACACACAAAAAGAAATAAATATCAAATAAATTGAAAAACCAAATTTTTTAATTATTGCACTTGGAAAATTCCCAAAACCCAACTAACATTTTGAAATTGATTAGCTACCAATTTCAGTAAACTGTTAGTGATTCCAGGCCTAGATAGAAAACGTTTCCCTTGACAGAATTCTATTTCTTTTATATTTCTTTTATTTTCTTTCTTTATTTTCTTATTATAAATCATTAAGGTAGCCTACAGACAAGATTCCTGTAGAAAAGTTGACTTTCACAGCAAAGTAACTACACATTTTTAGTGAGCTTTCAGATGAGCAATTCCTGAAAAAGAGTTGACGTTTACTACAACATAACTACATGAAGCAACTGGCATGGAATTGGCCATTCTACTTATAAGCCCAGCAGTTTAGATTATAGAAGATAATTTGAAGATAAAATTCAGTTATCAGAGGTTTAAACACTTCTCATAGTCATGAATTAACAGCACTATAACAAACATACAAGAGCTAAGAAGAGACCAAAAACCTTTGATAATATCATTGTCAGAGTTTGAATCAGGATTAAAAATTGATTCCAATTTTGATGTGCAGCTGCTCATTGGTTTGTCTTTCTCTAAAATCATGTAGATCATGCATGGTGGTGAATTGTAAATGAAATTACACTCATTACAATATTGAAAGTCACAGAGAATTAAACAATAGTCACATAGTTAAGTGTTAATTTCTTCCAATCATTGCTCCTATTCCTTTCTAATGAGTGCTATTTCCTGATAGTGTTCATAAAATTCTTCTGGATTTAGGAGATTTATGACTGGTTCTGGGTTCCAGTCTAGTTCTATGAATTCAGATGGGTTATCTTTAATTGTTTTTATTTCTTCTGGTGATGCTCCTTTGATTTTGGCAAGTGCCATTTGCCAGATTTTATTATCATCATGTAGACATCTGTCCAGACATTTGATGGCTCATCTCTAGATAGCATCTATAAGCGTTCCTTTTCTCACCCAGTTGCTTATGAAAATTGTGTATTGACATGATTTGTCGCACATTTCTTTGTCCAAAAAAGTTTCTTCACAAGCTAAGCACAGTTTATTGTCCCATTTTCCAATCTGTTTTGGCCTTCCAAAGCATTCAATAACACATAGGCGGCAGTAGAATTTTGTTGCTGAAGTGTATTCTTCATCATTGCCACAATAAGCACCCATTGATGACAATTTCTTACTGCAATCAATGCATACCAGTTTTGGGCGGTAATAAGTGGATCATTGGGGTGTAGAGTAGGAATTATAAGTGGGGTTGCTGTTGGGTGTTGGTTCTTTTTCCTTTCCTTTTCCTTTTTTCTTTTTGTTTTCCTCCTATTCCCAGTTTATTAATTCTTTTTGGTTATTGTTGATTTCCCAGGCTTGGTCGGCTTTTCAAGTAAGTTCTTCTTTCTGTTTTCTTTTGCTGTTGTTGTTTTATGAAAGTACTGGTAGCAGCTTATTGTGTTCAGAATCAGCCCAAGAAACTTGGTAGGCTTTCCAGATAGGTTTCATCTTTTTTTCTTCAAATTCGATAAGTGGGGTTGTCGAGTTGGTGGTCTTGAAATGGTCACATGTGGCTGGTACATATGTGTGTTGGCCGTTCTGGCTGAGCTGTAGTTCTTGCATATTCCAGTTGAGCACAGCATTTGTCTTGACTAACCAGTCATTATTAACTAATGCTTGATATTGAATTGCTTCCATCACTAGGACTTTAATGAGAATAATGATATCATTGACTTCAAAAGAGAAGCCATCAATCTCACCAATGGGAGTCTTGGTTGCTCCATCAGCAGTTATGATCCTGGCACTGGCAACATGATCAACTCAGTAACCTAATTGGTTTATGAGTTGTCTTGTAATGATGCTGCCAGCTGATCTACTATCTAAGATCAGTTTGATGACATGGCCATCAACTTTTGTGTCAGTATACATGGCGGTGATTGGTTTGGTGTCAAGAACAGCTCCACTGAATAATAATGTGGTTGATGGTTCTTCAAATTGAAATGGAAAGATGGTGTCTAAGGATTTGTTTTTGGTGATAGTAACTAGTAAAATGTTACTGGTAAGTGATTGTTTTTGGTTGGTTTTCGGATTATTGAATGGCGCATCTTCTGGGATAACCAGGAGACTTAAATAGTTCTGGGAATTCAAGTTTTGGGTGTACTCAGTGCCTGAATTCCATTGTCAAGATTCTGCTGGTTGTGTGGAAGAACTGAGAATCAGTTGGTGGACTACCATCAATGATTTCTAGCTTTGTTGGGTTAATTTCGGCCTTTGGGTTCCATTTTGAGGTAAGTTCTGTGGTGGTATTTGAATTTGTTGGGGCTGATAGATTATCTAAGGCTGCAATTGATAAATAAATTGTGACTGCAGCTAATAAATTGCTGGTGTTGTTGACTGATAAATTGGTGTTTGATATACTGGTGGTTGATAAAGTGGTTGCTGTGTCATAGGTAAGTAATTCTGATGATATGGTTCTGAGTTTAAAAGGTTATTTGGAATTTAAAACTGGTGATCAGGATTTCAATATTGATTTCCCGATTGTTGGTTATTTAAGTAATGGCAGCAATCAATTTGTAGGTATCCTTGTTTACCACAATAATAGCAAACACGCATTTTCTGTTGCCACTGTTGATTAGTCAATGATAATAAACATGACTGATTCTGGAAACAATTTGTGTTTCCGGAATTATTACATTATTGTAGTGGTTGATAAATTGCATGATTGTCAGCTAAGTACACTTTAAGCTTTTGATTAATTGAATTACTAAATTGTTTCAATTTGGAATCCAATTTAGATGATCCATTCATTACTAGATTAACAGCTTGGGCGTGGTTAGTTTCGAGTTCAGTGGCTTCAAAATCTCTGGTATTGGTAATGGCTGCTTGTAAATTGACAGGATATATTGGACGTATATATTGTAAGATGCTACTGCATAATCCGCAAATAAACTGATTTAGGATCTGGGCCACTGTGAAATAATTGGCGTCGATGACTTGGATCTGACACAGATTCCTGTGAAAATGTCCTAAGTAAGTGGTAACTGCTTTTGTTTCTTCTTGTTTAATGGTGGTGAAGATGTTTGCCAGCCTATTAATGCTATTATTATTACTGAAGTATCTCAAGAACTCAGTTTTGAATGTATTGAAATTTTGAGGTTTGTTGACCAAACTTTGGTACTATAAGTCAGCCGTATTCTAAAAAAAATATGAGATGACTTGCATGGCTCTGGTGTTATTCCATTTATTAGCTGCAATGACTTTTTCTACATCATTCAGCCATACTTGGGTATTGTTCTCTTTACCGGTGAATTTCTCGATTTTTGCAATTGGTACATATGCCATTTGTTATGGCTGTTGGAACAGCTACTGTAGTTGTTGAGGTGGTTGATGTAGTTGTTGGAGGGGTTGTTGAAGTGGCTGATCGATAATGATTACTGGAGGTAAGTTTTGCTGTTTAATTGTTTCGGAGTTTGTATTGTTCAGATTTGGTGGATTTTGAAAATTTGGAGTTTCAATTTCTGAGTTTTCAGTAATTGGGTTCTGATAAGTAAATTCTTGATCTTCAGATTTTTTTTCCTCTTCTTCTTGTTCTCCTTTCAACTCTGTTACTTCTCAGGGACTCGCAGTTCCAAAATCTAGTTGAGGTAGTGGAGATCAAAATCCTGATGGCATTGGCAATTGTGACTTAAATCCTTTGAAATATGTGTCATATGGTCTTAGGAGATTTTTTTTTCTTTGTTTACTCTGAAATGTAAATTGTCCAAAGGTTGACATCACATTTGATGTGGTTGCGCCTGCTGATGTAATATTAATGGCACTTCCAGATATATAATGATATGAAAGATTAATTGGTAATTTAACTCTTGTTTTCTTTCAAGTGGATGGTTGTATTCTTTGAGGTGTTACTACTGGTGTTTGTAGTTTTTTTTTGCCTTTGTTTGTGTAGGTGATTGAATATCTTTGTTGAGTGTGAATTTCAATTTCTTTATTGATTTCAGTGAGAATTGCTGTGAAATTATAGTTTGCTGATAGGCTAATATTCAGGATTAATTTATTATAGAAGTTTCCTCTAGCCGAATTGGTTTTTATGGGTACTTTTAGCAAATATGAGATTCTCTCGTTGATGTAAAAATTGAAAGCTGATTCTGCTGATAAGTGATTGTTGGTTAATTCTAAATGCTGACAGTAGTGTTGAAATAAGGATTTTGCAAATCCTAAATGGTTTGTCCTTGTTTTTTCGGATTCTGCCACTGTTTGGATGGGTATTGTTGGTGCTGGTTCTCTGTAGAATTATACCTCACAGAGAGCACCAAATGTTACAGGTGATTATTTGGGATCTCAAAGCAAATAACAAACCCATAACTTGATGCTCAATTGATATAAATGCTTAGAGATATCTGAAGGTGTTGTTTTATCTGAAGGTTTTGTTGTAAAGTTCTTTGTATAATAGACAGAGATTCAACAGTGATGTAGTTGGTTGTTGAGTTGTTTTCTTAATTTCTGTCTTCAGCTTGGTGGCCAGTTTATTCTGGCAGTCATGCCCTTCTGGTAAGCTATCTGTTAATATATATAATTCTACCCTTATTTCTGGGTCTTTTATCAGGCTGTTCATGACGTCAATTACTCAGTACTTTAATTCTTAATCAATTAGTATACAACAATAAAATCAAAAAAAAGAAAAAAAAGAAAATAAAAGAGGAATAAAGAAATAAGCCAAGACAATATGCAAGTTAGTATTCATCAATAGCCATGATCAAGAGCTATTGTTCCAGTGGAGTTAAGTAGCAATTACTATCAACATAAAGTGTTGATAGTGAAGAGTGGATTGAGATAGTGAATGATTATTTATTGATATTGGTGATGTGAAAGGTTTCTAACTAATCAATCTCTTTCTATTTCTAGTATTACTGCTATATATACATAATTTGGGTTCTATAAGATTACTTACATTCTTAAACAATGTGCTATAATTTCTCAAGCAATGCTCACATTGCTGAGCAATGTGTCATATCTTCTTGACATTGCTCCATATTGCTGAGTGATGTGCTGTGATTTCTGACATTGCTCCACATTGCTGAACAATGTGTTATGATTTTTGACATTGCTCTACATTGTTAAACAATGTGCTCACATGCTAACTACTACTCACTTATTGGTCTACTATTTTCTATATCTGTTTTCTTTTTATAAGTAACAATGTGGCTAGATTAGTTACTTCCAAATGGTTGGTTCTTATAGATAAAAATTCTGTTCGTGTTGCATTGGCTGTGAATAACAAAGAATTATGAATAATTAGAGATTGTCATTGGACATTGTTGTACACTTTGCCAATGAACATAACTGTTTATAATTTATCAGATTTGTTGGATTCATATGATGAGAAAACTTGCTTCATTGGCTATAATTCTGGTTTATATGTTCATAATAGATGTGCAATAGTTTGTTTTGATAGTGAGATATCCAAATTGGCTGCTATTAGTTCTGTTCTAATATATAAGAGTGTGAATTTGTGCTGGGCTGGTTTTTCTTTGGCTTGTTGTGCCAAGTGTAAACAATTTGGTCATATTTCTGATGTGTGTTCAGTTGGTAGAAATTTTGAAATTCATCATAAGTGAGTGGTGTCTTCTTAGGATCAGGTCTGTTTAGCTAATATTTATAGAAAAAAACAGGCTCCAGTTGCCCGCCCAGTGTCTTTTGGTAGAAAAATCTGGGCTCAGATTGCAAGTAGCTTTCCTTTTCATGTGACCTCATTAGTTCCTTTTGGTGCTGGTTTGCTTTTAAGCATGAAACTTTTGGTGTTGATCTTTAACCTTTTTAGTAATTCTGGTTTGGCTGATTACATGGTCTCTTTGGAGTGCTCTATGGAGCTTTTATCAGACCAAGTTTCTGAGATTTTGAGGAAATTGAGCTTTGTAGATTTAGTGCTAATGTTGTCTCCATCTCATGTCTTCTCTCTTGTTGTTAATGCTTCCTTAAACTCAGCTTTGAGTTCAAATATGGCTGTGAATAATATGGTAGTGCCCTCTTTTTCTTCTTTTCCAGTGATTAATAATGCTACTTCTAACCTAAGTTTGAGCAGCTTAAAGGTTCTTACTACTAAGATGAGTGGTTTGGAATCAAAAATAATGGCTTTGAAAGTTTCAGTCATTTTGGTTTTGGCGAGATTAGACTCTTTGTGTTCTAGTTTGGGTTTGTCAGCCCCTCCTCCATCTCAATGATTGATTTAGTTTGAAAAATTGCTATGTGCAATGTTAGAGGAATGAATAATCTGGCTAAACAAGATAATATTGTGTATTGGCATAAAAACATGAACAATCTAGTTTCAATTTTTACAAAAACAAAGCTGAAAAGAAAAATTCGCCCATGGATTGCTAACAAATTTAATGGTGTTCAAGTGTTTATCTCAGGTTTGAACTCTGGATACTTGGATTCAGGTGTTACTATAGTTATGAACAATTCTTTGGCAAGACATATAAGTAAGGTTTCTGAGGTATCTGATTATCTTATCTCTATTAAGTTGCTCTTTAAGAATAAACTTTCTGTTTTAATTCTGGGGCTCTATACTGGTGCTTCTTCTACAATTTGTTTCTTCCAAGCTGATGTTATTAACTCTTTTATTACCAAAGCTACAAATGAATTCACTTTTGTTATCCTTGGCAGTGACTTCAATAAAGATAGTTCTCACAAGAGTGCAAGTTTTAAAAAGTGTTTCAGTTTGGATCTAGTTAATTTCTTAGCTAGAAGCACAGTAGCCAAAATGTCTATGTGAGAAAATTTCAAAGATATCATTAAAACAATTAACTATGTTTTTGTTTCTTTGAATTTGGTCAATGCAATTCTGTGCTGTGATGTTTTAGGTGTTGGTAAGCACTTTGACACTAATTATCATGCTGTTTCTGTGTCTGTGGATTTGAGTGGACTTTTGGATATGCAGTTGAACTCTTTTTGCAAACAAACAAAAAGAGATTACTGGAAGTTTGACATTAAAAATGCTAATGAGGTTACATGGAATAAGTTCAAGGATGCTATGGTGGTCAATACTGCTATGTTCTCTGATGAGTTTGCTACATTTAAGAAATATTCAGATCTGGGCACTATGTAGGACACTGTTCGCAAAGTGGTGTCTCTTTTGGCTAATAGTGTTTTCAAAAAAAATGGTTTAAGGGCTATGATAAGGTGTTCACCAAAGAGTTATTCAGGTTTCACAAACTGGAAGTTTTGGTTTTGAAGTTGGCTAAGACTTTTCATGAAGTGGTGTCTGACAGATTTCTCTTTCTTTTGAGACATTGAAACTCTTTGAATACTGACAAGGCATCTGTCATTCAAGTTCTTGTTGGCTCTAATGCAAATTCTGATTGTATATGTTCTGCTCTGTTTGGTGTAAGGAAATCTTATTGTGCATCCAAACTGGCTGAGTTTTTACATGCTGAGAAGTTAGACATTAGATTTGCTATTGAAAAATGGATGAAAAGTTTTATAGTCAACAAAGACTACATGATCTATAGTGTTTTAGAACGTCCTTTTTAGAAGGTAGTGCTAGACCACCTGGTTTTTGATGGTAGTTTAATTGTAGATCCAGTTGATGTTAAAAATAATGTTAACAAGATTATAGAAAATTGGACAAAGAAGAAGGTAGTGCCATATAACATTTCTGATTCATGGCAGTGTCAATATCTGCCATTGGATTATGTTAACAATAATGTTTTTTCTGGAATAATGGACTCTATTAGCTATGAAAATTTGGTACACATGGTCAAAAATTTGCCAGATGGCAAAGCAGCTAGTTTGTCTGATATTACAAATGAACTTTAGAAACATTGTGATGGTTCTGTGCTTGGTATACTATTGGATCTCTTGAATTTTTGTTTGGTTTGTGAATCTGTTCCCCAATGCTGGAAGGAAGCTTGGGTGTCTATAATTCCTAAGCTTTATAAGTAGAAGGGTGTTCTGACCAATACTAGACCGATTGTTTTGATTAAAACTGCTCATAAGGTTCTCTCTAAATTACTTTCTGATAGGATTTTGTTAGCATACAGTGTGTTTAATGTTTTTCGTGGTGACAATTTTTTCATGCTTAAAGGCACTTCTACTCAGTCTCCTATTTTTGCCATCAGTTTGGTTGTTAAAGATGCTTTAGAAAAAAATTGTAAGCTTTGGCTTGTTTTACAAAATATGCAGAAAACTTATGACTCTGTAGATTGGCATCATTTACAGAATAGTTTGGTTTGGATTAAGATGTGTGATTGTTTCATCAGATTTTTTAGAAGTATTCACAATGATTGTGTCAATCATGTTATGACTAATTTTGGCCTGACTATAAGTACTGAGTACATAATAGTCTTGACCAAGATGAGGTGTTCTCTCCTTTGCTGTGGAGAATCTTCTATGATCTCCTTTTATGTAAAATTAAGAGACAGAAGAGTTTGTGTAGATACTGTATTGACTTTAGGTTAGTTGCTAAAACTGGCAGATTAAAAACTCATGGTGGTTTGATCTTGTTTTTGACAGCTGGTGCCTTTGTTGATGACACAATTTGGGTAGAAAGTAGCCAGGCTACCACTCAGTATATTTTGGATGTTGCTAGTGAATTTTTTGGTATAAACAATATCTCCATTAATAATAAAAAGACTGTGATTATTCCTATTAACAGAAGAGTAAAAGAAGCATTATTGTCAATAAGTGGTATGCCAATTTCAATTGCTTATAGAGGGGAATCTCATAAGTATCTTGGTATTTATTTGTCATCTGAGAATTTGTCCAAACCCAGTTTGACAAAAGTTCATTCAGATATTAAGTTCTTTGTTAATTTGGTTTTAAAGAAGGCTATTTTAGACAAACAGTTTCTCTATCTGGTTTTGGCTGTATTGCAATCTATTGTTGATTATAGATCTCAGTTTAGTTTTCTTTCTAAGAGTGTGTATATTAAGTGGAATGCATTAATTAGAAAAAATTTGAGACTTAAGGCTGGGCTATCAAAGAATTTTCTTAATGAGGCTCTTCATCATCCATCTTTGTATGGTCTAAAGTCTTTTGAACAGTTACAGACCGAGTCCAAAATGGCTTCTATGTTGAGTTTCTCAAATGCTGGTGGAATTCTGGGTTGCTTGTTTATTTATAGGTCTCTTGACCTATAGGTTCTGAGTTGTTTGTTTGTTTACCCTTTATGTTGTCCAGTCAGGTTGCATGTTAGTCCAGTTAACAATTTTCTAACTGATATTATAAGAATTTTTTTGAGTTGTGATGTATCTCTTGGGAACTTTTCTTATATGGCATTCTATTTTTTTGGTGGAATACCAATGTCTTCAGTTCTGAGAAATCATTTGTTTTATGAAGTATTATGCTTACTCAAGAAATTTGGAGTTGTTTTTGTCAAACAGCTGCATACTAAGAAAGGTTTGATTTTTGACTGGAAAAGCTTCCACCATTGGAAAAAGCTTAACCTAAAAGATCCAGTCTCTTATTGGTTCAGTTTGGCACGTGATTTTCTGGCCCATTTTTCCCCTTATGAAGGTCTCTCTGTTGTTGAACTCCAGCTGCTAGATGTTGGTAGTTTGAATGGTGTTCTTTAGCTAAAACAGTGTCTTTTCACTTTTAATTTAAATGTCATTGAGGTTTACACAGATGGATCTTTGAAAAATTTTGGTACATGAAAAATGAGATGTGATGCAGCTGTTTACTTCTCAGATGTAGATCTGAGTGTTGGCATTAGAGTTGATAGGTTGGTTTCTTCCACTTTAGCAGAGTTGCAGGCAATTACTTTGGCTTTAGAGTGTGTTTTTTCTCACAGTTCTGTTGTGGTTTATTTGGACAGTCAGGCTGCCTTAAATGCTTGTGCCACTGAGTTAGTTTTGGCTTTTTCAAACTTTCGTAACCATTACTGGATGGAGTGGCATAGTGTTGTGAATTTGATTAGAGATAAAAAGCTTAGTGTTTCTTGGCATAAAGTTAAAAAACATTTAGGTGTTATGGGTAATGAGCATGTTGACGAGTTGGCTAATTCAGCTGCAAGTTCAAATTTGGTGCTTCCTGTTTTGATTAAGAAAATATTCATTAAGACTAGTGAAATGGCAGTGTCTGGTAATGTTTGACATTTTGCTCAGGATATTTTTAGAGCTGTAAATTGTGCTAGTTAGGAGGTTGGATCTGGTTCTGCTATTATTAACAATAGTATGATTGATGATGTGAATTGGGTTTATATTGCTTTAGTCTGACACCCTAACTCATATATGGTAGCTGGGTTTATCAGCAAGTCTACTGCTGGTCTGCACTTGTATTTTTTGAAAGCTTTGCATTATTGTCTGCTGGTTGCTGTGCAGAAGTGCTTGTATAATAAAAATTATTTAAGTGTTTTGTGTTTTCATTGTGGAGAGGTGGAGAGCTTTAATTATTCTTTTGTGTGTGCATTCAACTCTGATGTCCATAAGGATCTACTTGCTTCCCATCTAGCTAAGTGGTGTGTCATGTCTGATTTGGGTTCTCCTTTGTCTCAGATCTTGCAGATGTTTTTTTTGTGCATTTCTAATAATATGCTATACACTACTTTGAGCAAAGGCTTCTTATTCAGAAATTGGTATCTGGAGGCTGTGTCTGTTTTGGGTGATGCTAAGTCTGCAAAGAAGATTATTATTGACTTCGTTTGGAATTTTGGTGCTGCTTACTGTGCTGAAATATGGATGGTTAGGGCCAAATATAGGGCTTTTATAGAAAAAAATGGTTTAATTCATTGTAATGGCTCTGTTTTTCCTATAATCCAAGGTCTGTTATCTTTGCTCTTAGCTGGGGTAGTTAGATTGCTTGGAGTTGTTGAGGCTATAGATGTCTGTTTTGGTTTTTATAAACTCTGCTATTTTTTTTCTGGTTTTAATAGTATGGTATCTGTTATAATAGATTTATAGTGTTGTTCTGATTGGTCCGAGTGGCTGGTCATGTGTAGAAAATGCATAATTTGTGCCTAGTTTAGATTACTTAATTTAATGTATTGTGTTAGATAATATTTGGGTCTCACTCATTAAATATTAATAATAAAAAAATATAAAAAAACATAAATTATATTTATTTTAAAATTTAATGTATTATAATAAATAATAATTAAACTATATTTATTAAAAAAAACAACCAAATTAAAATTAATAAACAGAGCTAAAAAAACCAAAGCTTTATTTCTTAAAAAAAACTAAATTTAAATCAATAATAATAAATTTAAAGTTTTTTAAAAAACACAAAAATTAATATTTTAAAATTAATAATAATAGTAATTATTTATTTTCTAATTACTTAAAAAATAATAGTTTTGTTATTAATATTTCTAAGAATTTTTAATAATAATTATAATAATATTAAATTGTTTTTAATATATTATTTAAATAATATTTTTAATTAAAAAAAAGTTAATTAAATTTGTATTATTTAGAAAAAATATTATTAATTATAGTTTTTTTAAATATATTATAAAAAATAATAATTGTTTTTTTTTGCTCTAATTATAAACATAAAATTTACAAAATTAAAAAACAAAAAAGTTTTTTTTTTATTTTAATTATATTTTATTTAATCTATAAAATTAATTTATTGTGGTTTTAATATTAATATAAATTAATTTGACTTTTTTTTTTAAACTTTATAATTACAACTAAAACAAAAAGTAAAAAAGTTTTATGTGTTATTTTTTCTATAATAATTAATAAAATTTTAACAAAAAAAAATTTTTTGTTATTAAAACAATTAGACCAAATGTTTTCACAATATTTTTTAAAATATTAATAATAAAAAGCTGTTTTTAATAACTTTTAAAGTATTTTTTACTTTTAATTGGTGTTTTTTTTTAGTTAAAGTTTTTTTAAAAGATATATTAAGATTAGTTTTAATATTGTTTTTATTTTTTTAAGAACTTTAAAGTTTTTAATAATAGATTAGTTAATAAGTTAAGTTTTTTGTTCTTATTACTATTATTACTGTTATTATTATTTTATAAATAGCCAAAAACTTTAAAAAACAGTAGTAATTACTTATATTTACTATTGTTATTCAAATATTTTTGTGGTTTTAAATAAAATCTTAGATAAAATTCTTTTAGTAGTATCTAATTTTTTTCTTAATATAAATAATAACAATATTAATATGTTTTTTAAAATAAGCCAAAATTAATTATTAAATATAATGTCTTTTAACAGATTATTATTAGTATATAAAACAAAACAAACATGTTTTTAAATATGTTTTTAATTAACCAATTTATTAAATTACTTATTTTAAAGATTAAATTAATTAAATAAAAACAAAATTAATTTTTTTGTTTTTTGGTATTGTTTTTAATAATATTTAAAAAGCAATTTTTAATTATCAAAAATTTTATAAATAAATAATTTTTATTTTTGTATCTAGTGCTATATTTAAAATCAAATTGGCTTTAATTAATTTTCTTTTTAAATTACTGTTTGGTTTTATTGAATTTAAGTTTATTTTAAAAGATAATATAAAATTGTTTTATATAAAATTTGTTTTTGATTTTTTTTTATTACCAAAATTTCTATTGCTAATTTTATTTTTTTGATTATATTTAAGATTATAAAATTTTTTATGATGGTTTTTGTTTTTTTTTTTGCTGATTTTTATAATATTTTGTAATATTTTTCTTAATATATTCTCTAATAATATTAAAAATGGTTTTGGTATTTTTGGTATTATTATTTTAATTAAATTAAAATCTATTAATTTATAGCAATATGTTATTATTTATTTTAAAAACTTTTTTTATAGCTGCTATTTTTATTAACTAGTCTGTGCTAATTAGAAAAAATAATATTAGAATCTTTTTTTTATTTTGACCAAAAAAAGATTATTATCTTAAAAAATACTTTTAAATTTAAATTAATTAATTTTTTTTGGTTATACTGTTTTTAAAATTAGTAATAATTTTTTAAATTAATAATTATATCTGTTTTATTTTTTATTTTTTTTATTTTTATTATTATTAATATTTTGTTATTATAACTTTTAATTTTTTAAAGATATTAAATTTTGCTGTTTTAAAAACTAATACTTTGCACAAATGTTATATTTGGTAAAAAACTTTTAAATATTATTATTACTACAAATATTAAAGTTTAGATTATTTTTTTGTAAATTATAAAATGTTTTTATTTTTTTATTTTAAGATCTTTTTCAAGTTTATTAACAGCTTTAAAAGTATTAATTCATTTTAAAATTATATACTAAAGCTGTTGTTCTTTTGGTTTTTTTGCTGTTGTGGTTTTAATTTTATCAGCTGTTATATTTGTTGTTAATTCTGTAATTGGTTTTAGGTTTAACTATTTGGAATTTCAAATCTTAGAATTGGTTGTATTAATTAAATTTGTTGTTAAACTAATTAGTTTTAATTACTTTTCTTTTAGTTAAAAATATGTACAAAAATCTTAAAATAAAAAAGAACTTAATTATTATGGTAAATATTTCTAAAACTTGTTAGTTTTTTGGCTGGTGTGTTTAAAAACTTTGTTAGTCTTAAAGCTAAAATGAATTTTAGTAACATGAATGAGAATGAAATTGGTACTGCTAAAGTATCTCTTTTAAGTGATAATACTATTAAACATTTGGTTATTCTGTGGCAAATGTGTGGTTTTGATATTAAGAGTAGTATTGAAAAAACTAGACTGTTTTTTAGTGAGTTTATTTTTGATAGTCGAAATTTGAATGGTATTATAGAAAGACTTAGTGAGTTGGATTTACTCCCAGCCCTTTCTGGTTCAGCTTAGTTAGTGCCTTAACTGACTCGAGTGGTTAGTCACATGTAGAAAACACATGAAACACATTTAATTTATGTTACTTAGTTTGACATTTTGTATTAGATAGTGTTTGGGCACACTTTGTTAAAACTTAATAAAAAAAATATAAATTAAATTTAAATAATTATATTTTTTGAAGTTAATAAATTTTTCTGAATTTAATTTTAATATTTAATATTTTGATAAAAATATAAATTGATATTTAATTATAATGTTGTAATTATATATATGTAAAAAACGGTGTATTTTTCAATATTTTTGTTTTTTAAAAATAAAAATTTTTTCCAAATTTAAGATTTATATTTTAATCTTACATCATCTTCTAACATTTAACAGTGGCCAAAAAACTTACGCGAGTAGCTTATTTGACAATTTTAATCACGATTGAGAATCAGAACAACATAAAAGCGTTATTCAAAATTTTAATTGAATATTCTCGATAGTTTTATATAAGCTTTATTTCCACAAAAGGATAATGAAAAATTATAATATTGTATCATTGATTAACCGATTTCAAATCGAATATACTCTTAAATACGTATCAAGTTCCAATATTTGGTTTAGGAATATTAAATATTACGAGAAATCAACGTATATCTTCAACTGAGTTGAGATTACGGAAAATAAATGGATCGTCTGAATGAATAGTTGCAATAATCCAAAATTTGAGATCGTCTATGGTCGATTCAGTCCGGCCAGGACATTACCGAAATTTCAAATTATCGGGTTCACTCTCATTCTTCCAATGTGTTCAATAATCCATTGCTATTGTCAAGTGGAAATCTCCAGAACCCAATCCCGCCATATAATAGCTTTTGGATCTTTAATCACCAGGACTTTTTCATTCAAATTATTTGTGCTTAAACCGGTTCCAACTACATTTTTCTGCCCCCAAATGTAAGTTAAAGCTTTCTTTCTGTTCCTTTCGTCATTATGATAAAAATCAATTTTGCTCGGTTCTTTCTCCAAACCAACAATGATTATACGCTCAACACGAACATCTTTAATTGAGGCGATGAATTTCGAATTATCGCCTTTTATGGGTATTGAGGTTGATGTTAATCTGTTGGATGAATAGGAAAATCTTCGATGTACATATGCGCCGGCTTCGTAATCATATGTTTCCCCGTCATCCAAATAGAGAATCCCAGTTGCTTCACCCTAAATGAACACAAGAGTTTGGTTTATCATCATATATTTGGATAATGTGTTGAAATTTGATCTACCTTTTGATCAAGGCCAATCAAAAGTGTATATGGGTCTAACCGCATTAGTGAAGAAGAGCGTCTCATCCGTTGTTTTCGAGGAATGATCGAACCACCTCTTAGTAGTACAGGTATTTTATCGATAGGAGCATCAAATTTTACTCTCCCAGATCCATGAATTAGCTCAAGCGTATAATAATCATAGAATATCTAACTCGCGAAAATTAAAGTTTTAAGTTGAAAATTTTTTTGATCAAAGCCGAGAAATCGCTAATACCTCTTTATCTGGAATGTAGATTTCTGTAGATGTTTGCCCTTCAGTCACAATTGGCTTGACCAGCAACGAATCCCCAACAAAATATTGGTCATCAATTGCGAATGTCTTCTCATCTTCGGGGAAGACGACAAACATTGGCCTAATGAGAAAAAGTCATCAAATCATGAATTAAGTTTTAAAAGGATTTATGCTAAAAATGGCAACAGACCTGATAACGGGGATCCCGGTAACACTGGTATTCTGAAATACAGTGTACCAGTATGATAAGAGTGCATAGCGTTCACGTATAGCATTTCGAATGCGCGTTGTGTACGGTTCACCAAAAAGCCAAGGCTCACGTCGTTTAGTATCAATGTGGGCATGTGCACGGAAGAATGGTTGGAAAGAACCAGTTTGATACCAACGAACCAGAAGCTCAGTATCCGGATTCCCGAAAAACCCACCAACATCAGCTATGTATTTTTTTGAGGAAGGTATATTAAAATTAAATATTGGAAATAAGACCGTTAGACATGTTAACTTTAGGTACCTCCAGCGAACGAGAGCCCTGAGATACCAATGGTTAAAAGCATCGGAGATGTGGCGGCTAGATGACTCCATTTTGACATATTATCCCCTGTCCATATTGCGCCAAACCGCTGTGTTCCAGCAAAGAAGGCACGAGAGAGGACAAAAGGACGACGTGGAATTTCGGTACGGGCCTTTAGACCTTGGGAAGTCGAGGCATGCTAAATTGCAAACCCCGTAAATTTGGATTTTTATAGTGAAATTGCCCTTTATGTTGAGAACTTTTTACACTCACCAACATCATACCGTAGACGTTGTGAATATTTCGGTGTTCCCAACCGTTATGATGAATGAGATCTTTCGCCATCGTTATTTCTGGACCATTGAATACGGATGGCTAAAATGTAGAGACAAAGAGAGATTTTTTAAGGTTCATATTGGTAATGGCAGGTTGGCACGGATTTATTATCATAAAAATAGTAATAATAATCCCAATAGAAGCTGCAATGACACAGCTCTTCCTGAATACTAAGATATCCTAGCTAAAATTTTCTCGGAGAATCATATAAGACCAAAAATTTTTTGCCCACTAATAGCGAATGGATAAGGATGGATTTTTTAAGAAATTTAATGCTACCAAAGCTAAACCTACCTCATTCATATCATTCCAAATGAATAAATTTGAAGTTGATCCCTGATAAAATAGATAAATATATGAATGTTGAAGTGAAATTATGAAAATTTCCCAAGACAGGAGAGGGATACCTTGTATTTATCGAATGCAAATTGTTTACTCCACCATTCACGAGCCGCTGGATTAGTGTAATCAACCCATGAAGAGCTTCCTAATGATAAAATTTTCAAATGATTACATATTTAGAATTTGCAAGTAATTAAATATTATCAGAATATAATGGATTAACTCTTTTCTTACCAGGCCAACACCATCCTTCATAATCATTCCCATTCACATCTTTAGTAAGCAGATTGAGTTCCTTGCTTTCTTTATAGATATAATAATCTTCTTCGTGTTTTAAATGCGGATCAACTATAGTTACTAACTGAAAAAACAAGCCATCTATTAAAACAACTGATAGAATTGATTTTCCGCAAAAATCTTTACCTTGCGACCTTTTTCAGCGAGATCGTTTTGCATCTTCACTGGATCCGGAAATTTGCCATTATCCCATGTAAAATATTTTTTGCCATCAGTATGCTCAATATCCAGCCATATAACATCAACGGAAATTTCATTCTTATCAAATCCCTGGTCTACTGCAGCCACGTCTTCTTGGTCAATATAATTCCACCGGCATTGGTGGTACGCAATGGCAAAATATTGTGGAAGTGCGGTGTAGCCGGTTATTGAGGCATACTGGCGAAAAATGTCGGTAATTGTAGGTCCAAGAAATATAAAAACATCAACCACTCCCGACTCCGACATCCAATGTGTGAATGTTGAAATTGGGACTTCTTTTCGGAAATCATGATGATTTTCTACATTATCCTTTACAGGCTTTTGAATACGTTAATTTAAAGAAAAAAAGGAGGTAAACCTTTCATTTGGGTTTATTTACCTCATGTACCGGTTTTGTAATGTCAATCCAGGTTTCGGCAGAGTTTAACCACAAAATAGCTGCTGTGGCACCTTTTCGATGTGCCATCATGAAGGGGATCGAACCATAAAGAGACATTGGGCTATCCATGTCATATTCGAAAACATCGAGATTGTATAAACGATACGGCTCAGTATAAGCACCATCTGCACCACTTAATTTAATTTATATAGCGAATTTAGTAGAATCACTCGCAAACCATTCTGAACCTTTGTTTTGTCACAAAAATAATCTAAAAATACCGAGTTTCTTTTAGCGAGAGGGAAGATGCATGCTCCGGTATGCCATAAACGTTTGAAAATCCAGGAAATGAAATATCCAATGCAATTGATTCTGGCCCTGTCGATAAAAAGAAACAAAGCTTAATCAAAAAACAGTCCTAGCTCAAAAAAGCATTAGATTTTAAAAATACCGTTAGGCTTGCTATCCGTTTTTCCATTAAACGATTCCTCCCAACTTCCATCCTCTTCGATATCCTGTATTGCCTTTTGCTGATCTTCAGAGACAGGGGATTTATCAGAATCAGATGGCTGATTAGCATTTTTTGCGCTTTTTACGCGTAAATGCTCAAAATTCAAGTGTCCGCGATTATTGAACGTGATGATAGGCGAATCGTCAACCAAAAAATTGATTTGAAAGGGTTCGTGATGAATTATGACAGTGTTTTGTCTTTTTATGCCAAATTTAATTCTGGTTTCGGTTGGATCCTTATTACCCTTCGATCCAGCAGGTTTCTGAGTATAATTTAATGTTTTCGCCGGCTCCTTGAAAAGAACAAAGTCCTTCAACTCGTCATAACGCGGTTTCAAAGGGGTTTTCTCGTTGATTCGCAACCGTGATGTGTTATCCTCCAGTAGGTGAAGTTGAAATACGAAAGGTTGGTTGTTAATAGTATTCAAAAGTTCTCCGCTGAGTACACCATCTTGAAGATTTATTGAATCCTTTTTAACAATATATGGTGAAACGAAGGCAGGATTTGACTGAGCTTGGTCCGCATATGCACGATTTCTCCGACAGAAGGAACTTTGATCACACGTTTTGAAATCTTGTTGCTTCACAGCAAAAATTGTGTTTAAAAAAGTTACAAAAAGTAAAAAATGAATGATAATGAATTTGCAAGTAATATTCTTAATTAGAATTCCAATGGCCATTATCGCAAAAGAAATTCACCAGTTTGAAAAAAAAATCATGTACACAATTAAGAATTTTATAGTTAAATTCTTACGCTAAATTATGCGCGATACATTAAATAAAAGGATCTTTTCATGTTTATGTATTGCTATCCTTTACAAATTGGGGAATGGGTATTAAGAAAAAAAAAAGATACTCAAAATATTTGATATAGTCTTTTAAAATTATCCAATTTTGATCTACGAAGGTTCGTTTTAGCTAATTCCTCGATTTTCCTTTTTCAAATTGGTAATCAAAATCATAATCTTTAGTGATTGAGATGAAAACTTTTTCCGCGATCAATCTTTCTTGCTTCTTGCCCAATAACACTTCTATAATGAATGACTTTCCCGGCGATTCCAAAAATTAGACTTGAAAAATTTTAGTATAAATGTTTATACAAAGTGTATCTACATTTATAGACTGGAAATTTAAATTTAAAATATTGGTATATGGTTTGAAATAATTTTTCGAGTTTTTTTATTATTATTAACATTTAACGAGTGCGGCCCAACCACTATCAAACATACAGAAACAAACTAAGTGAGTCTAACTAAGAACAAGCCCTATGCAAACCAAAACTAACAGCAAATGACTCAATAATACCAAGCAAATAAATAACTCCTACTGACAGAGAACTAGACACACCACAAAAAGCAGTAAGAATCATCTCTATGTTACTGATTACGCCATTTTTCTCTATGTTTATTTTGACCTTTGCCTTAAACAACCACAACTCACTCCAATGCTTCTTAGCCAAACAGTGAGCAAAATCGACCACCATCAACACAGTCTTCTTTCTGTTACCAAAGATTGAAATCATTTCATTAGTCCAGTCTTTAAAAACAAAACCTTTACACAAGATTACATAAATATTAACATCTAAAATCCTTAAAAAGAAAGTATACAATACTGAAGATGACAACAAAGAGCAACTTTTTACCAAAGATTTTTACAAATCAATATAATTCAACAGAATCTTAAAGTGCACAATAGCTTTCTTCAAGCAAATAAAAACATGATTAAGTAGTTTGATATTACTACACATTAAATATAATACACTTAGATAACTTTTATCATAAAATTTCTTTCTAATAGCAATTGGCAGTTTTTTATGAATGTTTTCATCAAATATATGTAAAAAACAGCTGAAATTTTGCTAATAAACTTTAATAACATATAAAAATCTGAATATTAAACCACAACAATATTATTTCAGTTTATATTTCAAATTATTAAATCATATATAATTTTTAGTTTAAATCCAGCTTCTTATTAAACATAACAAACAATTCAATAAATATTATAAACAAAATAATAAACATTCTTTGACACAACCAGATTATTAATTATAATAAATCTTTTATAAATTTCAACCAAAAAAGCAAAATAAGAATATATGATATTATATACAAAAACATTAACACAATTATTGTTTATATCTTTCAAATAATCTTTAACTTTTATCTACTTAACAGAAATATTCTTTAATTTTATTAAATTAGCTATATAATATCTTTCTATCTAATATTTGTTTTAAAAATTAGATAAAAAAACTCAAGTTTCAATATACATGTATTTATAATAGCTTGATTATTTGTATATAAGATTACTAAACAGAAAAAAAAAACACATTTCAATATTAAGACAATTTTCAAGTTTGATAAAACTAAATATAGTTTTTTTAAGTAAAATTAATTTAAAAAATACTAATTTAAAAACAATAATAATTAATACATGTAATTTAATAAAAAAAATTAATTAAAATACAAAAAAAAAAATCAATAAAAACAAAATAATTCATGTTTTTATATGTGTTTTTAATTAATTAACTTATTAAATTACCTATTTTAAAAATTTAATTGATTAGATGAAAACTAAGTCAGTTTTTTTTTTGTTTTTTGGTAATACTATTTTTGGTAATACTTAAAAATTATCTAATATTTAATGTTTTTTTAAATTAAATTGGCTTATATTAAAACTGTTTTTAGTTTGTACATATTTTATTAATATAAAGTAAATGTTTAAAAACAATATAAAACTATTTTATATAAAGTTTGTTTTTCAAGTTTTTTTTTTTTTTTATTATATTTTAACAAGCAAGACCCAAATACTACCTAAACTATGATATCACAGAAGGGATTACATTATAGGCATAAATCATGCGTTTTCTACATGTAATCAAACACTTGATCTAATCAAAAACTTACTACACTAAATCAAAAATAGATAAGAATAACCCCAACCCATGAATTCTCTCAATGATACCATTCAGATTCCTAGAGTCAAAAATAAACTTACTAAAAAACAATTTAGTAAACTCAATATTGCCCCTGGTTTCAGCACCAGACATTTGCCACAAAGCAATAATATGCTCAATAGTGTTCTCACTCAAAAAAGAAGGCTTAGCAGTCAGAACACCATCATAATTCATATCACCAAAGTCAACCTCAGATCTAAGACAAGCAATGTTCTTGGAAACTCCAACCATGAGGTTAGAAAAATTGTTAGCAGCACTCTTTATAGAAATGATATCTTTCTCGACCTAAACAGCCTTAATGACATTATCATCAAGAAGACGAAACACCAAAGCAACCAAAAAACTAACAGGCTCAACAATAGACTTAACCAGAGCAGCCAGATCCGAAATCTGCTTTTCCAAAGAGTCCAACCTAGAACTAACAACAGGATCAGCAGCTGAAGCAGCTGAAAAAGCCACTAAAGGAGGAAACTCAGAAAGACCAGAAGGAGCAGCAGTCTTGGCATATGAAGCAGAACCCACAAAATGAGACTTGAAAACCTTGGGAACCTTGAGAGTGGAAGGTGGAGAAATCTTGCAATCCGCAGCCAGATGGCCCATTTCTTGACATCTAAAGCAGCGCTGGCAGCCAGGAGTTTCCCACCAGATATGGCATTTCCTTAGAGTACTAATCTTGACTACAGCAGAATCCAAATTGCCTTGAGAGTCAAATGTAACCAAAGCAAACTGGGAACAACAACCAGAATCAGAAGAATGAGAGATGAAACATGTTCGACCACCAATCTGAGAAATTATATCACTGATTTCAAAGGCAGTACAGCCAGGGGGAAGGTTGACCAATTTGGCCTTAAACTTATCATGAGACAAAATAGTCTCATTTTGATTCACCAGAGGGAGGATTTTAATACTATCCTTGCCCACCAAGACTGACCAATGCTTCAAGGCAGACACAGCAGAGTCCAACTTTTCAAAATAAACCACCACATACTGCCAAATGCCAGCAGGCTTCAGCACAACACAAGTGACACTACCAAACACACTGAAAACCAACTTAATGTCAGCAGCAGACACACCCAAAGGTATATCATGCAGCACAACAGCAGCAGAAAAGGAACCAAATTCAGAAACCACCAAAGACTTGGCAATTTTGAGAGTGGCCAAATGAACAGAGCTTGTAAGCTCAACCAGAAATGCAGCTTCCAAAGACTGTTGAGAAGCAAACTCCATACAAAAAAGCTTCACATTGTCTTTTGAAACAGATTTAGCACCCAAGAAACCATGCACAGACTGAAAAACAGTCTTAACATGAGCCAATTTGATCTTAAAAGTAGCACCAAACACCAGAGTGGAGGCCACCCACCCAGCAAACCTTTGACAACTAGTAATAGTTTCCCAAGCACCACCAGAAGTAGCACCAGAAACTAGAGGAGAAGATAAATCAGTTTCCATTTGATCAGCCCAGTTCCCAAGAACAGGTGACCCAATAGAAGGAGATTGTTTTGCTTCTAAAACCAGCGATGATTTACTGGAAAACATCATATTTGGCAATATAGCCAGTGGTTGATCTTGGCCCATCTTGAATGATGTGCCAGATAATGCTACTGAGATCTCATCTAAGATCTCATTGGGAACCACAAAGGAGTTCAGTGTAACAATAACAGAGGCAAGCAACTGCCCCCACTTTTCTGAACTTTTGGTTTTTTTGACCATTTTTTTTGAAAAGGTGGTGCCAGAAACACCAGGTGTTAAGTCTATAGAGAGGAAGACCAGCTTATTTACTGGTCTATTATTAAAAACTTTTGGGCTCTTAGTCGGGGTGGAGGCAACACTGGGACTAACCCAAGTGTGTCTCTTTGAAGGAACTTTGATTGGTGAAAAACCAGCCAAAAATGAGGAAGTTGATTCAGTGACTACTAAAAGCAGCTTTTTACGATTACTGAGTAAGGGAAAGGCTTCTAAAACGTTTTGCCTAGTTGCTTCTATAACAGAAAGAACTTCTCTGGTTGAAATTTTATTAGATATTTTAAGACAGATATCAGGTGCAGTCTTTTTACTCTTTGCTCTGGTCGTGATCATAAAATTAAGGAGACAAAAAGTTTTTTTTTTGTATGCAGTTTTTATTAGTTTTTTTAAAAATTATAATTTAAATTAAACTTATTAGTTTTATTTGTTTTTTTATTCTTAAAATTATTAAGTTTTTGGTAATATTATTAACAAAAAATTAAATTATTAATTAGCATAAAATTATTTTTATAATTTTTATTATTAATTAATATATATTATTATTTTAATTTATTACTTATTATTTAATAAAATTATTAAATATTAATATTTAATTAATAACTTAATTTGTACAATATATAAATATAATTAAATAATAATTAAATTATACAATATTTTAAATTATATAATATTTAAAAATTTAACAAAATATTTAATAATTAATGTCACAATGAAAGCAAGATATTACCAAAGAAAAAGTTTTTTTTTACTTCTTTTTCCCTTTATATTTTCAACTATTTCTTCAGACATACCTTTATTCGTGGACATAGAACTGGCAAGTCCTGTTGCTGGTAGTTCTGGTTCTACTTCTGCTGGTTTGAAGACCCAGCCTGATGTAAAAAAAAAGAGGGTTAATAGTGTATACTTTCATAGTGTGTCTTACAAAAAGCCTAGGAATCTCAAAGTTGATGTCAGAGTAGTAGATTTGTCTGCTGGCTTACTAAGCCTGGCCGATATTGGTAATACTAACAGTAAGTTTTCAAGATCTTGGGACAGCAAAATGGAAAGTGAGGTGAGTAGCATGAGTGGCCTGTCAGACTTAGAGAATCTGAAAAATACCATCATTGAGGGAACTAGTTATGCTGACTCAGACGTTTTTGTGGTCGATAATATGAAAGATGACACAACTCCCAAGAAAACATGCACTTACACATATGTGTTAGGTAAACCTCTAAAGACTCCTTCATTTGATGTTTTGAGTGATAATGATGATATAATGGCTTTTCCATCTTCTAAGTTTGCAGGCTCCAAAAAATTACAATCTATCGGGTCATATGCATCAGAAAAATGCATTTTTAATCCTGTTAAATCTTTTGCATTGGATATTGGAATTTCTGTCTTGCCTGGCAAAACTATTGGTAACAAGTTGATTGCTATGAAAAAAATATTCTATCAAGTCGATGGTTTTGGGGATGTATCTGCTCTTTCGAAGTTCCTAGACATCATTAGATCTTTTTTTACTTCCGAGTTGAGTTTAATTAAGGCCAAGGAATTGGCGGTCAGTGAAAAAATTCTGGTAAATATTGATGTTAGGAAACCAAACATTCATTCAGATTGGAAACTGATAGTCAAAAAGATCCTAGTGGATCTTTCCAGATTGGTGATTGAGTCAGTTTTTTCTAAGTTTGGTCATGTGATCTCAATTAGAATACAACTAATTAGGCTTTGGCAAAAAGCTTTAGTGGAATTTGAGTCATCAGATGTGGTTAACTTGGTTGTTTCCAAATGGTCAGTTTTTGTGAATAAAGATTCTGTTCATGTGGCATTGGCGTTAAATAACAAAGATTCATGAATGGCCAGAGATTGTCATCAGGCTTTGTTGTACACACTTTCAATTAGCATCATTGTTCATGATTTGTCAAATTTAGTAAACTCTTATGATAGAAAGACTTGTTTTATTGGCTGTAATCTCAGCTCTTACATGCGTAATAGATGTGTGATTGTGTGTTTTGCTGATGAGACATTCAAATTGGCTGCTATTGGTTCTGTTTCTGTTTATAAAGGTGTGAATTTGCATTGGGCTAATCTTTCTTTGGCTTATTGTGCCAAATGTAAGTGTTTTGGTCATATTTTTAATATGTGTTTGGTTGGTAGAAATTCTGGAGTTCGTCATAGGTGAGTGGTATCTTCTTAAGATCAGATTTGTTTGGCTAATATTTATAAGAAAAAACAGGCTCCAGTTGCCTATCCAGTATCTTTTGGTGGGAAAACTTGAGTACAAGTTGCTAGTGGCTTATCTTCTCATGTGTTCTCATCAGTTCCTTCTGGTGCTGGTTCAACTTTGAGTGCAAAGCCTTTGGTGGTGGCTTCCGACTCTCTTAATAATACTGGTTTGACTGATTGTATGGTGTTATAGGTGATTATTTCTGCTGTTAAATTAAATAACAAACCCATAACTTGGTGCTCAAAAGCTACTTCTGTGAATGAGGTTCTGCAAGTGTTGTATCTGAAGGTTTTGATGGAGTTCTTTGTATAATAGACAGAGATTCAATAGTGTCAATAGTAGGTGTATCTTTCAAAGAGTTTTCCCAATTTCTTTCTCAGTGTAATGGCCGGATTTAGTCTGGCAGTCATGCCCTTCTGATAAGCTATCTGATAATATATAAATCTTACCCTGATTTCTGGATCTTTTACCAAGCTATCCTTGATGTCAATAACTCAGTGCTTAATCTTTTAATCAATTAGTATACAACAACAAAATCAAAGAAAGAAAGAAAATAAAATAAAGAAAAATAAAGAAAATAGAGAAAATGAGCCAAGACAATTTGGTACGTTAGTATCTCGTCAATAGCCGTGATCAAGAGCTATTGTTCCAGCGTGGTTAAGTATCAATTACTATCAACATGAAGTGTTGATAGTGAAGAGTGAATTGAGATATGGAATAATTATTTATTTGATGATTTTGTTTCTTGGCTAAAAATTTTGTGGTATCGATTCTGTTTTTTCTATTTCTAATACTACTGCTATATATACATAATTGGGAATCCTCAATTCCTCGATTCTTCATAACAGGAATCCTGGAATTCCTGGAATCCTGTGATTTCTTTGAGAGGAATCCTGGAATTCTGGAATCCTGCAATTCCTTGTCGGGGAATTCTGAAATTTCTGGAATCCTGCAATTCCTGAGAGAAATCCTGGAATTCCACATTTACTACACTTACTTCTGATTGGCTAATAATTATGCTAATATATTTTCTATATTTCTATGAGTAACATTATTCCCTCCTTTTAATATTGAGCTCCATCAAAATCTAACTTATGTAATTCCCCCTCTTAAAGTATTTTCTGGATTTCGTTTTCGAGAATAACTTGTGTTATTTGGGTCTGTAATTCTTCAAATTGAGCATTGGTGATTTTTCCCAATTGATTACTGGTAACCATATTTATTGCTCTGTTGAGCAATATTTTTGGTTTATCTTGAAATGCTGTGTGTATTCGGTATATGGCTTGGGCTTGTGTGGATAAGTTGTTTTTTCCTACAAAATGTTCTAATTGTTGTAGTATTCTTTTGTCGAATAATCACTTTGTTTTATCCATATATAAATTCTGGTTGTCCCAAGTAAAAATAACAATAGTTTTGTGGAAATTGTTGTATCCACCAATTCCAAGTTTCTTTAGTCAACTCTTAATATAGTGACTCTTTTGTCGATTTTTTTATTGCTAATTTTACTTTCGCCATGATTTTGTCCACAGTATTTTCAGTTTTCTTCTGTGTTCTGAGTTGAAATGTCTTTCTAGTATCTTGATATCAAATGGTTTGTTGATTGATTGTAATCTCCATTTCCTGATGTTGGATTAATTGAAAGAGTTGTTGTGCTAGTAAGTGAATGTTGTCTGTAATTTCCATTTTTCTGATATTTCCTGTTACATCTATCATGTCTTTATATATTCTTTTGATGGATCAATTTAACATGTTGTTGTCGATAATAATGATTGGTTCCAGATCTTGTGGAATTTCATCTGGTTGGATTAGTATTCTCTATACTTCTAATTGTGGAATATTACTGGTAGATAGTAGTGTGATGTTGTGATATAGTTTCAGTCGATCTCCATGTGCTGCTTTGGTTAAAATTTTGTTATCCAATCTTAATTTGTAAGCTCCATTTCCTAGAATTTCTTCAATGTGAAATGGTCCATCCCATTTGGGGTCAAATTTTCCACTCCATTGTTTTTCCGCTTTGGTATGATGTAGTAATACTTTGTCTCTGATCTTGAATTCAACTGGTTTGTCTGGTAGTTAACTATTGTGTCTTTCTTTCTGTGTTTCTTGTGACTTTTGAATATTATCAGCTGCTCTTCTTCGTTTGTTTTCCAATGTTTCCATTAAGTCATATGTTCTTCTCAGCAATGTTTCTTGAAAATTTTCTTCTGTTATTGGTTCAACTGGATATGTATTAATTTCTCTCTCTATCGGTAATATTGCTATTCTCCCATATACTAATTTAAATGGTTTTGCTTGTGTAGTATCTTGTTTTATTGTCTGATAAGCAAATAGTACTGATGGTATGAACAAATCTCAATTGTTCTGGTTTTCTTGGCTGAGCTTGGCTATTGCTTCACACAATGTTCTGTTGAATCTTTCTACTAATCCATTGGTTTGTGGATGGTATGGTGATGATAATAGTCTCTTGATTCCGAATCTTTGGCTCAATTCTGTTAATGTTCTGTTCACAAAATGAATTCTTTGGTCTGATAATAATTCTTTTGGACATCTATGTCGACAAATCAAATCCTGATGAACGAATTCAGCAATAGATTCTGCATCTGCTCTTTGAATTGCTTTCACCTCTGGCCATTTAGTGAGATAGTCTATAGCTACTGCTATGTATCTGTTTCCTTTGCTGGTGATTGTTAATGGTCTGATTAAATCAATTCCTATATGGTCAAATGGTTGTTTCACTTTAATTGGTCTTAATGGTTCACTGGGTTTTGTTCCTCCTCTTCACTGACAAGCATCACAATTTTGAACATATTGAATAATGTTTGAGTACATTGATGGCCAATAGTATCTCTTTCTGGTTCTTTTCATGGTTGCTTCTTTGTGAAAATGTTCTGCTGTTGGATTTAAGTGCATGTTGAATAATATTGTCTCTTTTTCTGGTTCCATAATTACTCTGGTTGGTTGATCTGGATCCCTTCTATTTTTCTGATAAAGTATATTTTGATGAGTGATAAAATATTTTAATTGTTGTTTGATACTCCTTCGTTCCATTTGAGATAAATTCTCCTTGAACTGTTGAGTGTTTAGATAATGTTGCAATTGTTGATATTTTTGTATGTTCATCTTTTGTTGTATTTTTCCATTGGTATTGTTCTGGTTTTATTATATTTTTGGGTTGAAATGTTCTTAGATTTGTCTTATTCACAATAAACTGTCAGCATTTCTGTTATCTTTTCTTTTTTTGTAATGTATAGTATAATTGTATGGTGCGAGTGCCATTTTTCATCTTGACTGTCTTCCATCTCCAAATTCTTGTTTTTGGAGTAATGTTAATCCCTTGTAATCTGTGTATACTTCAAACTTCTGACTCAAGTATTCTTTCCATTTCATGATGGTCCAGTATATTACTAAGTGTTCTTGTTCCGGTGTTCCATAGTTCTTTTCGGCTAGTGTTAAACCTTTGCTGGCATATGCTACTGGATGTTCTCTGCCATCCGGTCCTCTCTAAGATAATACTGCTCCCAATGCTTGGCTAGATGCATTAGTGGTGATAATGAATAGTTTGCTGTAATCTGAATAGATCAGTACTGGAGCTTAGATGAGCTTTTTCTTCAGAATATTAAAAGCTTCTTGTTGACTTTCTGTCCATTCATATTTCACATTTTTGTTTTGCAGTTGATTGAGTGGCTGCGCTATCTTAGAAAAGTTCTTGATAAAACAATAATAGTAGCTGGCAAATCTCAAGAATAATTTCAGTTCTGTTATATTGGTCGGCACTAGAAAGTTCTTTACTATCTCTATTTTCTCTGGATCTGTTTTGATGCTGTCTTTACTGACTATGTGTCCCAAGAATTTGAGTTCTGTCTTGCCAAAGAAGCACTTTGTCACATTTAACCTTAGTTCTGCTCTTCTTAGTCTTTCGAACACTTTTTGAAGATGATGAAGATGATTGTCAAACATCTTTGAGAATACATTGGTGTTGTCCAAATATACAACTACTGATTTCCACAATAAGCCAGTATAAACAATTTCCATTAATCATTGGAAAGTTGTTGGGGAATTGGTTAAGCCAAATGGCATTACTTCAAATTCAAAATTCTCTTCTCTAGTAGTAAATGCCGTTTTTTCTTTGTCAGCTGGATTTATGGCTACTTGCCAGTAACCACTGTCCAAATCTAATATAGAGAACCATTTGTTCCCACCAAAAGCATTGAATAATTCCTGTATTCATGGAGTTGGATAACTGTCTCCATAAGTTACACCATTGAGTTTCTTGTAGTCTACACAAAACTGGATTTTTTCATTTTTCTTACAGACAAGTACCACTGGTGACGACCATGGACTCATTGATGGTTGAATTAGCCCGTTGTCAAGCATTCTGTTTATCTCTTGACGAATGATCTCGTGGCTGGCTGGTGGCACTCTGTATGCTCTTTGTTTGATTGGCATTGTATCTCCAGTCTTGATCTGATGCTGGATGATGTCAGTTTGGCCAAACTTATTTTCACTGGCAAAGATGTCATTGAAATTGTTGAGTAATATCTTGAGCTGCATACATTGAAGTGGATCTAAGTTTCCCATGTTTATTTGTTCCAATTGTTCTGGTTGGAGCAAATAACATTTGTCTCATCCATAGATTGTTTGTAATGTAATGTCAACATATCCACAAAGTTGTGGAAAGTCTGGAATGGGGTTTGGTGATTGGTCTTCTATTTTTGTGGTTAAATATCCAATGGTGGTTCCTTCTGGTATGTTAATGACATTGCCAGTGTTGTTGTAGATGGGAATTTTTATGCTGCTATAGCTTTTGGCTGGTATGTAGAGATTGATCAACCCAATCTCTCCTGATTCACAAAAGTTTGCTTCTGCTTCAAAAATCTGTTCTTGCTTTTTTTCCTTCCTTTCTATTGCTAACATGTACTGGCTATATAGTGGAATGGAAATTGTTTGACCAGTTGAGATAATTTCTCCTTGGCCAACAATTTCTTCTTCTGCTATATTGACTGGCACATCTATTCTACCTGTTGATCCAAATCTCTGTATTCTTCTTACTGTTATTCCTAATTCCTTCCTTTTTCCTACTGATACTAACTGAGCTACTTTAACCAGAGACAGGAATATTGCCTGTGCTATCTTTTTGTTGAGCTCTATTATATAGGTCTTTTCTGAGTTATTTTGTAGGATGGCAATGATATTTCCTACATATTTCATGTCAATTATTCCTCCTCTTATATTGATTCCTCTTTTCACTAAACTACTCCTAGATGCTAATTGAACCATGATTGTTGCCGGAATCTCTAGTGCTATTTTCAGATCAATACAGATGTGTAAATGTGGCTTCAATTTGATAGCCTTTTTTCTTAGATACCTCAGATCAAACCCTACATCAGTATTATGCGCATGTTCTGGCATAATACCTTCTTCATTGTCATTATATCATTTCAACTCTTGTTCCTTGGAGAGATTTGGTAGTGCAATGTATTGTTCATAGTTTAAATTGGGGTTTGAATCTGAGTCTGAATTGTTTTTGTCATTATTGTCATTTTAAACGGAACTGGAATCGGTGTTTTTGTCATCATCATCGGAGTCTGGATCGCGATTGATCAGCGATTCTGATTCCGATGCACATCTGCTGATTGGTTCTTCTTCTTCAGGGATCAAGTAGATCATGCGTAATAGTGGATTGTAAATGAGGTCACAATCGTCACAATATTCAAAGTCACTGGGAATTAAACAATGGCAACACAGTCTTGTATTTAACTGTGCTAGCTGTTGTTCTTGCTCTTTTCTAATAGGTGCCAAGTTTTGGTAGTGTTCATGGAACTCTTCTGGTTCCAGAAAATTTATGACTGGCTCTGCATCCCAGTCAAGCTCGATGGGTTCTGGTGGGTTGTTTTTAATTGTCCAGATTTCTTCTGGCAACGCACCTTCAATTTTGGTGGTTGCCATTTTTCAAATTTTGTCATTGTCATGTGGACAACTGTCTAATTGTTGCACTGCTTTTTGCCAAGTGGCTTTGATTGGTGTCCCTTTTTTAACCCAGTTGCTAATCAGAATTGTGTATTAACACTCTATGTCACATGTTCCTCCACGTCCAGAAATGTTATACCACATTCCTTTGTCTAAGAGAGTCTCTCCACAAGCTAAGCATGGCTGATTGTCCCATTTTCCTACTTGTTTTGGTCTTCCAAAGCATTCAAGGATGCATGGGTGGCAATAGAACCTAGTTGCTATTGAATATTCTTCATTGTCCCCACAGCATGTGCCTATTGACGACAATTTCTTGCCACAATCAATGCATATAAGCTTAGGTCGACAATAGGTAGATTGTTGTGGTATAGTGTAGGTGATATAAGCGGTGATGGTTTAAGTGGTCTCTTCTTCTTTCCCTTTTCCTTTATTTTCTTTGTCTTCTTTCCATTCCCAGCTTGAAGTCAGTTCGCTTTTATCATTGTCAGTCCATGTTAGGTCATCAGTTTCCCAGATAAGTTCTTCTTTTTGTTTCTCTTTTCCCTTGTTGTTGTCATCCCAGGAGAGTATTGGCAGTAGTTCATTGTGCTCTTCGTTCATCCACGACACTTGGTAGGCTTTTCTTTCTCCTTCTCCAGTTTGATCAATAGTTTCTCTCTTGAAGAAATTTTGAAGTGGCTACACGTGGCCGGGACACATATGTGTTGGCCCTGATATGTTAGCTGGAGTTCCTGGATGTTCCAGTTTAACGTTACATTGACTTTGGATAGCCAGTCATTACTAACAAGAGCTTGGTATTGAGTGGCTTCCATCACTAGAACTTTAATGGAAGTTACGATGCCATTGACTTCAAAAAGAAAGTCATTGATTTTGCCGATTGGAGTTTTGGCATCGGCTGTGATGATTCTGGCACTGGCAGCTCGATCAACTCGGCAACCTAATTGATCCATGAGTTGTCATGTGATGATGCTGCCTGTAGAACTGCTGTCTAGGATCAATTTGATGGATTGTTTTTTGACTTTGGCATCAGTGTATATCGTGGTGATTGGTTTGGCTTCAAGAGCGGCTCCACTAAATAATGGCATTGTAGCTGTTTTCTCAAATTCGAATGGGAAGATACAGCCAAGGATTTGTCTTCAGTGATGGTAGCAGATGGGATATTACTGGTGAGTGGTTGTTTTTGGGCAAATGCTGGGTTATTGGTTGAAGCATCTTCTGGGGTGACCAGGAGACTTAAATAGTTCTGGGAATTTGGGTTCTGGGGTTGACTGGTACCCAAATTCCACTGGCGTAATCCAGATGATTGCTGTGAAAAACTGGGGATTGGTTGATGGACTACCATCACTGATCTCCAGCTTTGTTAAGTCATTCTCAGTCTTTGGGTTCTATTGGATGGTAAGCTTTAGGGTGGTGTTTGAATCTGTTGGGGTTGATAGATTATTTGTGGCTGCAGTTGTTGATAAATCACTTGTGGCTGTGGTTGATAGATTGGAGCTTGATACACTGAAGACTGATAGACTGATGACTGTGTCACTGGTTGATAAGCAGGTGGGTTTTGATTTGGGTACTGATTCGGAGTTTGGAACTGGCAATTGGGGTTTTGATATAGATTTTCTGATCGTTGGTTATTTAAATGCTGGCAACAGTCAATTTGAATATGTCCTTGTTTACCACAATAGTGGCAGATACGCATTTCCTGTTGCCACTGTTGATTGGTTAATGAAGATAGACGTGGTTGATTTTGGGCACGATTAGAGTTTCCTTGATTATTGTGTCATTGTGAAGGCTAATAAATGGCATGATTGTCAGCTAAGTATCCTTCCAATCTCTTATTGATTGATTCACTGAACTTTTCCAATTTGGAATCCAATTCAGATGATCCGTTCATTACTAGATTAACAGCTTGGGTGTGGTTAGCCTCTGACTCAACAGATTCAAAATCTCTGGTGTGTGTGACTGCATCTTGAAGGGTGCCTGGATGCAATGGACATACATGTTGCAAGATGCTGCTGCACAGGCCATAGATAAACTGATTGAGTATCTGTAGTGCTGTAAAATAGTTGGCATCAATTGCTTGAATTTGGCGTAGGTTTCAATGGAAGTGTCTCAGGTAAGTGGTGACTGCTTCAGTTTCTCCTTGTTTCATGGTGGTAAATGCATTGACTAGGTGATTGATGCTGTTATTGTTGCTGAAGTATCTTAGGAATTCTGCTTTGAAGGCATTAAAATCTTGTGGTTTATTAATCAAGCTCTGGTACCACGAATTGGTGGTATTCTTGAGAAAGTAAAGAATGGCTTGCATTGCTTGAGTATCATTCCATCCATTGGCTGTAATGGTCTTTTCTACATCATTCAGCCATATTTGAGCATCATTTTCTTCACCTGTAAAGTTGTCAAGTTTTACGATTGGTGTGTAGGCCATTGGATCTAAGTTAGGTGGTTGTGGTGACTGTTGAAGCAGTTGTTGTTGTCCTGGCAGTTGGGGTGGTAGCTAAAGTGGCTGCTGTATGGGTTCGGCTATGGAATTAATTGGTGGTTGATTGATGACAATTACTGGAGGTAAGTTTTGCTGATTAATTAATTCGGGGTTTTGATTTCTTTGATTTGGCAGCGTTCGAATATTCGGAGTTTCGATTTCCAGATTTTCTAACTGTTGCTGAGTTTGAATGTTCGGGGTTTCAACTTCTGGGTTTTCAGTGATCGGATGCTGGTAAGTGAATTCTTGATCCTCTGATTCTTCTTTCTCCTTTTCTGATTTTGCTGCTTCCCACAGATCAGAGATTCCGAAATCTGGTAGAGGCAGTGGTGATCAAAGTCCTGATGGGGTTAATGATTGCAAATTAAATCCCTCAAAGTATTCGCTGTATGGTTCTAACAATTCTGTTTTCCTTTGTCTACTATGGAATGAGAATCATCCAAATGCTGATGTCATAGTTGATGAAAACGCATTGGTTGATGATATGTTGATGGCACTTCCAGGTGTATAGTGGTAGGATGGGTTGCTTAGAGATTCAATTCTGTTTTTCTTCCAAGCAGGTGGCTGTATTTTTCTGGGTGTTACTGTTGGTGTTTGTAATTTTCCCTTGCTTTTACTAGTGTATGTAATTGGATATCTTTGTTGAGTGTGATGTTCAATTTTTTTGTTGATCTTAGTGATAATGGATGCAAAATTATGATTTGTTGATAGGTTGGTGTTTTGAATTAATTCCTTATAGAAAGTTTCTCTTGCTGATTCAGTATTCACTGGTGTTTCTAATAAAGAGGAAATCTTTTCATTGACATAGAAATTGAAGGCTGATTCGGCGGATATATGATTGTGGTTTAATCTCAAGTATTGACAATAGTATTGAAATAAGGATTTTGTGAATCCTAAATGGTTTGCTCCTATAATTTCTGATTCTGCCACTTTTGGTTTGGTGTTGTCGGTGCTGGTTCTCTGTAGGATTATACCTTACAGGGAGCACCAAATGTTACAGATGATTATTTCTGCTGTTGAATTAAATAACAAACCCGTAACTTGGTGCTCAAAAGCTACTTCCATGGATGAGGTTCTGCAAGTGTTGTATCTGAAGGTTTTAATGGAGTTCTTTGTATAATAGACAGAGATTCAATAGTGTCAATAGTAGGTGTATCTTTCAAAGAGTTTTTCCAATTTCTTTCTTAGCGTGGTGGCTGGATTTAGTCTGGCAGTTGTGCTCTTCTGGTAAGCTATCCAATAATATATAAATCTTACCCTTATTTCTGGGTCTTTTACCAGGCTATCCTTGATGTCAATAACTCAGTGCTTAATCTTTTAATCAATTAGTATACAACAACAAAATCAAAGAAAGAAAAAAAATAAAATAAAGAAAAATAAAGAAAATAGAAAAAATGAGCCAAGGCAATTTGGTATATTAGTATCTTGTCAATAGCCGTGATCAAGAGCTATTGTTCCAGCGTGGTTAAGTATCAATTACTATCAACATGAAGTGTTGATAGTGGAGAGTGGATTGAGATATAGAATAATTATTTATTTGATGATTTTGTTTCTTGGCTAAGGATTCTGTGGTATTGATTCTGTCTTTTCTATTTCTAACACTACTGCTATATATACATAATTGGGATTTCTCAATTCCTCAATTCTTCACAACAGGAATCCTGCAATTCCTCATCAGGGAATCCTGCAATTCCTGAAAGGAATCCTGGAATTCTATATTTACTATGCTTACTTCTGATTGGCTAATAATTATGCTAATATATTTCTTATATTTCTATGAGTAACAATGGCTTTTTTGGAGTGCTTTATGAAGATCTTATCAGATCAAGTTTCAGAGATTCTAAGAAAATTAAGCTTTGTAGAATTGGTGCCAATTTTTTTTTCTTCTTGTGTCATTCCCCTTGTTGTTGTTTTTCCTATAGGCTCAAATTTGAATTTGGATATGGCTGTGAATAGTGTAGTAGTGCTTTTGTCTTCTCCACCTTTTCCTCTAATGGTTGAGAATGCCATCTCTGAACTAAGCTTGAGCAGCTCAAAAGTTTTTACCATTAAGATGAGTAGTTTGGAATTAAAAATGATGGCTCTGGAAGTATCAGTTGGTTCAGGTTTGACAAGATTGGACTCTTTGTATTATGGTTTGGGTTCATCAGCTCCTTCTTTATTTCAATGACTGATTTAATTTGGAAAATTGCTACATGCAACATTAGAGGAATGAATAATTCTACGAAACAGGATGATATAGTTTGTTGGCATAAAGAAATAAACAATTTGATTTCTATTGTTACTGAGACTAAATTGAGAGATAAAGTCCATCTATGGATTATAAACAGATTTGATGGTGTCTATGTTTTCACTTCTGGGGTGAATTCTGGTTATCTGGGTTTTGGCGTGGCTATTATTATGAACACTTCTCTAGCTTATCATGTATACAAGGTTTCTGAAGTGCCTGGTCGGATCCTCTGTGTCAGACTGCTTTTTAAGAATAAGCTTTCTGTGTCAATTTTGGGGCTATATGCTGGTGCTTCCTTGGTGGTTTAGTTCTCTTAGGCTGGTGACATCAATTTTTTTATCACAAAGGCTGTAAATGAGTTTTCTTTTGTCATTCTTGGTGGTGACTTTAATGAGGATGGTTTTCACAAGTGTATCAGTTTCAAGAAATACTTTGATTTGGGTCTGGTCAACTCTTTGGCTGGAAGTGCATTTGCCAAGATACCTACATGGTGCAATTCTCATGGGATTGCTAAGATGATTGATTATGTGTTTGTCTTCTCAAATTTGGTCAATGTGATGGTAGGTCATAATGTTGCTGGTGTTGTGGACTATTTTGATACTGATCATGTGGCTGTTTCTGTCTCTGTGGGCCTGGGTGGTTTGTTGGATGTTCAGCTGTCATTGCTGCACAAGCAAGCGAACAAAGATTGTTGGAAGTATGACATCAAAGGTGCTGATAAGAGAAAGTAGTGCAAATTTAGAAATGCCACAGCTGTTAATGCTGATGTGTTTTTGAGTATGTTCAAGGTGGCTGAGAGGTCTTTGGATCTGGATGCAATGTAAAATGTCATTTATGAAGTCATGGGTTTTTTGGCTAATAGAACATTCAAGAAGAAATGGTTCAAAGATTATAACAGTGTTTTTACCAAGGTGTCTTCTAAGTTTCATAAATTGGAGTTGCTGGTGTTCAGACTGGTAAAAGCTTCTCATTTGGTTTCAAGTGATGATTTTGTTTCACTACTGGGTACATGGGATGGGTTGGACCCTGGTGGTGCAGCTGAAGTGAAGTCTCTTTTTCTTTCAGATTTTACTTTTGATGCTGTTTGTTCTGGGTTGGTGAGGGTGTGGAAGTTTTACCATTCTTTCAAGTTTCTGGAATTCAAGTGTGCTGAAAAATCTTGCATCAGACAGGTCATTGCCAATAAAATGGAAAGTTTTGAATTGGATAAGGGTTATACTATTAGAAGTGTACTGAAATGTCCTTTTTGTAAGGTGGTATTGGATCATTTAATTGTAGATAATGAGTTGGTTTTGGAGCCCAATTTGGTTAAATCTAAAGTAGATAAGATTATAAAGAGTTGGACAAGGAAGTGCAGAGTGGTGTTGGATATCTCTGATGATTGGATTTGCCAATATCAGCCTTTGGATTATGTTTTTGATGGTGCATTTTCTGGTGTAATATGTCCAATTGGTTTTGACAAATTGTTTGTGGTAATCTCTGATCTGTCTGATGGCAAAGCAGTTGGACTTTCTGGCATTTCTAATGAATTATGGAAACACTGTGACAGCTCAGTCTTGGCTATGCTTTCTGTGCTCTTGAATCTGTGTCTAACTCATGAATCAGTACTTGGGTCTTGGAGGAAGGCTTAAGTTTTGATAATTCTTAAGCCATATAAGTAAAAAGATGTTCTTATGAATACTTGTCCTATTGCACTAATTGAGACTGCTCACAAGATCTTTTCCAAGATTTTTTCAGACAGGATTTCTTCAGCTTGCAGTACTTATGATGTTTTATGTGGGGACAATTTCTCTGTATTAAAGAGTACAACTATATAGTTACTTATTTTTGCCATTGGTTTGGTAATTGAGGATGCATTGGAAAAAAACCATGAATTGTGGCTGGTTTTGCAAGACATGTATAAGGCCTATAATTCTGTGGGTTGGAAACATCTTAGGAGGAGTTTGGTTAGGATCAAGATGTGTGACAGGTTTATTAGGTTTTTTGGTAATATTTACAATGGTTGAGTTAACAAAGTGATGACAAACTTTGGCTTAACTGATGGATATCGAGTTCATAATAGTTTAGACCAAGGGGAAGTTTTCTCACCTCTTCTTTGGCACATATTCTATGATTTGCTTCTATGTGAAGTCAAAAGACAGGAGAGTGTGTGTGGTTACAGACTGAATTCTCATTTTGTCTCCAAGTCAGGCTGGGTGAAATCTCAAACCGGATTGACATCATTTTTTGCTGCTGGTGCTTTTGTCAATGATATGATTTGAATTGGTAGTAGTCAGGCTGTTACACAACACATCTTCAATATTGCTAGTAAGTTCTTTAGGTTGAATGATATTTCTATAAATAATGACAAGACTGTGGCCATTCCCATCAACTGCCAGATTTCTAACTCTTATCTGATTGTTAGTGGCTTGCCTATTTCTGTTGCCAAAAAGAAGGAACCTCATCGTTATTTGGGTATTTTTTTGTCTTCTGAGGGTCTGTCAAAACCTAGCATAACAAAGGTGCATTCAGATGTTCAGTTTTTTGTCAATCTCATTCTAAAAAAGGCGATTTCGGATAAGCAATTTGCATATTTGGTGTCAGCAGTTCTTTTTTCTATTGTCAATTACAGGACCCAGTTAAGTTTTATTCTTTTTAGTGTTTGTAATAAATGAGATGCTATAATTCGCAGGGGCTTGAAGTCTAAGTCTGGTTTCCCACATGATTTCCCTACTAATGCAATCTATTATCTCTTCTTGTATGGTTTAAAGACTTTTGAACAAATTCAGGCTGAAAACAAATTGGCCTCCATTATTTTTTTGCAAATTCATTGGGTATTTTGGGTTGGTTGTTTTCTTATAGGTCTCATGATCTTCAGGTTCTTAGCTGGTGTTCTCACCACCCTCTACAATTTTCAGCTCATATTAGAGTTGATCTCTCTAACAATTTTTTAGCTGGTGTGGTCCGCATTTTTTTTGGATGTAATTTGTCCTTAGACAGCTCTCTGACAAATGCGTTTTGTTGTTGGAGTGGTACTCCTATGTCTCTTGTTTTTGGAGAGCCTAGTTATTTCAAGTGTGTTTCTTCTTTTCGGTAGTATGGAGTTGTTTTTGTAGACTAGCTGTGTGACAAGCATGGTAATATTTTTGGTTGGCCAACCTTTAAGCAGTGGAAACAATTAAACTCTCATGGCCCTGTTCCTGTTTGGTTTGAGTTTTCTGTTCATTTTCTTGGTGGTGGAAAATCTCCTTCTGTTTGCTCCCTACTTTTGAATGTTTTCTCTAATGTCTTTCGGTCTCTTAATTTTGGTGTCATTGGCATTGATTTGTTGCATGTTAATGCTGTTCGTCTTTCTGTGTACATGGATGGATCTTTGAGCAATCTGGATACTTCTGATATGATGGCTGGTGCTGCTGTTTTTTTTGAAAACATTGATTTGGGCTTGAATATTGGGGTTTTGGGTTTGGTCTCTTTTACTATGATGGAGTTGCAGGCCATCACTCTGGCTTTCGAGTGTATTCTTCCTTCATGTTCTGTCGACTTGTTTTCAAACAGTCAGGCTGCTCTGGACGCATGCAAATCAGAATCTGTATTGGTTTATCCAGATTTTAGGAATTGGTGTTGGATCGAGCATTGCCATATTGTTAATGTCATTTGTTGTAAGAATTTGGATGTGAATTGGATTAAAGTTAAAGGTCACTCTGGTGTTTCTGGCAATGAGCATGCTGATGCTCTAGCTAGGGCTACTGCTTTCTCTGATAGATGTCTACCTCACATGGTTAGTGAATGGTTTCTTCAAGCTGATGGTACAATTGTCTCTGGTAATTTTTGGCATTTCATTTGTGATATTTTCTGATCTATTCACCATTCATGTTGGGAAGTTGGTTCTGGCTCCTGTATCCTAGCAGATAGCCTGCATGCTAATGTTGATTGGTCCAGATTTTCTTTGGTATGGCATCTTGATTCTTACTTGGCTGCTGGTTTTACCAGTGCACACACTACTGGCTTCCATTCATATTTTATGAAAACATTGCATCACTGTCTTCCTGTTGTAATACATAAGCAGCTTTATAATAAATGTTATCCTAGTGTGGTGTGTTTGTTCTGTAGAAATGTCAAGGTCTTAGACCATGTTTTCTCTTGCCCTTTTGATGCTGCTGATTGCACTCATTTGATGGAAGCTCATGCATCAGCATGAGAATTATGCTCAGGTTTATCTTGCTCTTTTTCTTGTGTATTGCAGTTATTGCATGCTTGTGTTTCTGATGTTGCAGTTGGTATTGTTTTGTGTAAGGGCTTTGTCTTCAATAATTGGTATCGTGAATCTGCTTCCATTTTTAAAGACTCTAAAATTGCAGCTCAAAATATTGTGTTTTTTGTGTGCGAATTCTGTCTTGCTTTTCGAGATGATATTTGGCTGGTGTATGCCAAACACCAGGCTGTTATAGAAAAAGATGGCTTGATTCTACCTGATGATTCTGTTCTTGTTTTGGTTTTTGGTCTTCTGGTGGTGTTGTCAGTTAGTGTGGTCAGGTTATTGGATATTGCTGATACATTTGGTGTTAGTTTCGGATTTCATAAGTCTTGTCAGTTTTTTTCAGGTATTGGGAACATGGTCTCAGTTTATATAGGTGACTAGTGTTGTCTTGATTGGTCTAAGTGGCTGGTTATGTGTAGCAAATGCATGATTCACACCTAGTTTAGATCATAATTATAATGTATAGTACTAGGCCGCATTTGGACTTTACTTATTAAACAATTAAAAAAAAAAAAAAAAATTAATAATTTATAAAAATAATTTATAATTTCCTAAAATATATATTTAATTTGCTAAAAATTAACAAAGAAAAAAGTATTAAATCATAAAATAATCTTATTACAAATTATATAAAAAAAAAATTTTTTTTTGAAAAAATATATTTTATTTTAGTTTAAATTATTTTTTAAATAATTAATTAACTATTACAAATTAATAAAATAAAATTTATTTTTAAAAACCAAACTTTTTTTATAATTATTATTGTTTTAAAAATTATTAATTTTAATAATTGTTTAATTAATTTTAGATTTAAATAAAAAATATTTTTTATTTTATTTTAAATTTATTTTTTTATATTATTAAATAGCTTATAGTTAAAATTTTTTATAAAAAAATTAACTTTTATAACAAAAATAACTACATATTATTAAAAAGTTTATAGTATTATAAAAGAGTTTTTTTGGTATATTTTAATTATTGATATTTTATTTTAATTGCAATCAGTCTTTCATGAGTTTTTTAATTTTATGTATTAGATATTAATAATAATGTACTGAAGATTTTCTTTTAATATTGTGATATAAGTCTTTTCTTTAATTCTAGTTGTTTTTGTATGTTGTGTACTCCTTCCCAGAGGTTAATTTAAAATCTACTTACTGTTTAGGTCTTTTCTAAGGCTATTCTTGCAATTGTCTAATGTGTTTCTCTAATTTAAAAACACAGAATATTAATGGCCTTTTTGCAATTTTTCTAAGTATATAATAAAGTTTTTTCAATTTAATTAGTAACTACATAAATAATCTTGATTAAAAATTATTTTTCCAAAGAATTTAAAGATAGAATAATAGTTTTATTTACTAGAAAGAGTATGTAAATTCTATTATTAATCTCATAATTATGATGTTAATTCAATTTATTATTTTTATTAATTCTTTTTGAATAAAATTTTATTTAAATATTTGTTGTTTTGAGTTGAAGCTGTTCAATTCTTCATCATTAAAACTATTATATATATATATAATTATTGTTTTACAAAATAATGTTTTGTAATACTTTATTTCCATTATTTTTAAATAGTGCTTACTGCTATTGTGAAATAGTACTTGCTGCTTTTGTATAATAGTGCTTGCTGCTATTGTATAGTAGTACTTACTATTATTTGTAAATTATTATTTTTTTTTTATAAATTGTTGCTGTGTTATTTTATGATTGGCTAATTTATATTATTTATAATTCCTATTAAATTCTTGAATTATAATAACAGTTAAAAACTTTTTGTAAAAAATTTAATTTTTACTGTAAAATAATTACATAAATAATTAATATTCTATTAAATAATTCAAAATATAAAGAAATACTTTGAAAAAAAATTGTTTATTAAAAATTTACCAGTTTTTATTAGTATTATATTACAATAAAACAATATTAATAATATTTAATAAAAAAACAAAAATTTTTGATAACAATAATTTTTAAATTTTCATTTTTTTGGCAATTATTATTTTGTAAAATATACTTAAAAATATTTTTATTGTTAATATTAAAACAGTTTTTAGTATTTTGATAAATTATATTAAATTTTGTTAATATTTAATAATATATATTATTTATTTTAAGTTTATTAAAATAATTATAACTATTTTTATTTGCTAATTAATTTTAATAATTAAAAATAATATTAAAATTTTTTTATTAATCAAATTTTTTTTGTTTTTTATAATATGTTTAAAATCAAATTAATTTATTTATTTTTGGCTATATAATATTTAAAATTAATCTTTTAATCTTTTAAATTTGTAATTATATTTATTTTATTTCTTATTTTTCTGAGTTTATTTAATAGTTAAAATATGTAATTATTATTTTTAAAAATTAAAAAATTTAAATATTGTAATTATTAAAACTAATATTTTAATATTATATTTAATAAAAAACTTATAAATTTTAATACTGTTTTAAATATTTAAATTATTTAGTTTTAAATTACAAAATAACTTTTTTTTTAATAACTTTATTTTTTCTTTTAAAATTTTTGTTTAAATTTGTAATTAACTTTAATTTTGTTTTATTAATATTAAGTTTTATGTTAAATTTTCTATTTTTTTGATTTTTTTTAATATTATTATTTTGATTATTTCTATTATTGCTATTGTTATTAATTTTATAATTAGTTTTAAGTTGGTTACTTTGAAATTTAAATAGTTTTAATTAAGTTTATTAATGTTTTGGTTTTTATAATAATAAAATTAATTAATACTTTTTTTGTTTATATATAAAATTAAAAAAATATATTTAATTTTAATAATAAGATTTTTATTTTTGACAAATTATTAATAAATTGAATAAAAAAGTTAAAATAAAATTTAAAGTTAAAAATATTAACATAAATATAAATATTAATATTAATAAAAATATATTTACTTATATAATAATTTTTTAAAAATATTAAATATCTAATATATATATATTATATATTAATTTAAATTATATATTTTTTTTATGTATTTTATAAGTAAAGTTTAATTAGTATTTAATATACAAAACAAATTAACTATTTTTAATTAAATATAACTTACATATTTTTATATGTAATTAGTTATTTAAATTAATTAAAACAATATTATATAATTATTTATATCATAATATTATTGTTTAAATCAAAAAAAACTACAATATTTGTAAAAATCAAAATTAATTGTAAAAACTTCTATAATACTTAATAAACAGATCATATTTTTTAATAATTTAATAAATAAATTATAAAAAATTATTATTATTAACTAATATATTTTTTGTAATTTTTTAATAATTAATAACTAATTATTTTATAAAATTTACTAATTCTAAAATTGTTTTTTTTTTGTATTTTTAAAAATTAAAATTGTTTTAATATATTAATTTTTTAAAACAAAATTATTATATAAAGCAATATATAAACTAATATTAAATTTACAAAAAACAAAGTCTATAAAACCAAAAATAATAAAAAATAAACATTAATTAAAAAATTTTAATATTTAGTGTAATTTAATAGCAATTTTTACCAATATTTATGTTAATAATACATGTAAAATTGTAATTTAAAAGCTTTATTTTTACATAATATAAATAAAAACTCTTTGTCTCAATTTTATGACTATGATCAGAGCAAAGAGTAAAAAAGCTGCACCTGATATCTGTCCTGAGATATCTAATAAAATTTCAACCAGAAGAGCTCTCTCTGTTGTAGAAGCAACTAGGCAGAATGTTTTAGAAGTCTTTCCTTTACCCAGTAATCATGATAAGCTGTTTTTGGTAGTCATTAAAGCAACTTCCTCATCTTTGACTGGTTTTTCACCAGTCAAAGTTCCTTTAAAAAAACACACTTGGATTAGTCTCAGTGTTGTCTCCACTCCAACTAAGAACCCAAAAGTTTTTAATAATAGACCAGTTAACAAGCTGGTTTTTCTCTCTATAATTTCTACATCTGGTGCTGCTAGCATCTCCTCTTCAAAAAAAATGGTCAAAAAAACCAAAAGTTCAAAAAAGTGGGAGCAGTCACTTGCCTCTGCTATTGTTACACCAAACCTCTTTGTGGTTTCCAATGAGATCTTAGATGAGATCTCCATAGCATCATCCAGCACATCATTCAAGATAGGCCTAGATCAACCACTGGCTGTGTTGCCAAATGTGGTGTCTTCCGGTAGATTATTGCTGGTTTTAGAAGCAAAACAATTTTCTCCTATTGGATCACCTGTTCTTGAGAACTGGGCTGATTAAATGAAAATTGAATCATCTCCTTCTCTAGTTTTTGGTGTTGCTTCTGGTGGTGCTTGGAAAACTATTACTAGTTGTCAAAGATTTGTTGAGTAAATGGCCTCCACTCTGGTGTCTGATGCTACTTTTAAGATCAAATTGGCTTATGTTAAGGCTGTTTTTCAGTTAATACATGGTTTCTTGGATGCAAAATCAGTTTCAAAAGACAATGTGAAGCTGTTTTGTGTGAAGTTTGCTTCTTAAATATTTTTGGAAGCTGCATTTTTGGTTGAGCTTACAAGCTTTGTACATTTGGTCACTCTCAAGATTGTCAAGTCTTTGGTGATTTCTGAGTTTGGTTCCCCTTCTGCTGCTGTTGCACTGTGTGATGTGCCCTTGGGTGTATCTGCTGCTAACATTAAAACAGCTTTCAGTGTGTTTGGTAGTGTCACTTGTGTTGTGCTGAAGTCTGCTGGCATTTGGCAATATGTGGTGGTTTACTTTGAGAAGCTAGACTCTGCTGTGTCTGCTTTAAATCATTGGTCAGTCTTAATTGGCAAAAATAGTGTTAGGATCCTCCCTCTGGTGAATCAACAGGATACAATTGTGTCTTGTAATAGGTTTAAAACCAAGTTGGTCAACTTTCTTCCTGGCTGCACTGCCTTTGAAATCAGTGATATGATTTCTCAAGTTGGTGGTCAGACTTGTTTTATTACTTAGTTTTCTGATTCTGGTTATTGTTTTTACTTTGCTTTGGTTATATTTGGTTCTCAAGCTGATTTGGATTTTGCTATTGTTAAAACTAGTATGCTGAGAAAGTGCCATATCTGGTGGGAAACTCCTGGTTGTCAACACTGTTTTAGGTGCCAAGAAACTGGCCATCTGATTGTTAACTGTAAGATGTCTTTGTCTTCTTCTTCCAAGACTCCCAAAGTATTCAATCTATATTTTGTGAATAATGTTTTTTATGCTAAAGTTTCTGCTCTTTTGAATGGTTCTGGATTCTCTCCTTTGGTGGCTTTTGATTTGCTGGCTCCTCCATTTGTTGCATTCTTTGCTGCTTCCATTGCTGATTTTGTCATTGAGCTTAGGTTAAATTTTATGAAGAAACAGATTTTGGATCTGACTGCTTTGATTAAGTCTGTTATTGAGCCAATTGGTTTTTTGGTTACTTTGATTACTGCTCTTATAAATAATAATACTGTTAAGGCTCTTAAAATAGAAAAAAATTTTCTGACTATATGTAATGCCTCCAAGGGCTTTGCTAATCTTTTGGTTGGCGTGTTTAAGGATTTTGCCAGTTTTAAGGCTGAAGTGGAGTTTGGTAATCTTGATGATGATAATTTTGGTGCTGCCAAGGCTTTTCCATTGAGTGAAGACACAGTTGACTGTGCAGTTGCTTTGTGGCAGATGTGTGGTCCTAAAGTTAAAAGTAGCAGTGAAAAAACTAGATTGTTTTTTAATGGGTTTATTTTTGATTCTAAAAATTTGAATGGTATCATTAAGAGACTTGGTAAGCTGGATTTTCTTCCAGCCTCTTTTGATTTAGCTTAGTTGGTGCTTTGACTGACTTGGGTGGTTGGTCATATATAGAAAAAGCATGAGACACATCTAAATTGTAATCCCATAATGACGCAGTGTATTAGATAGTGTTTGGGCACACTTTGTTAAAATGTAATAAAAAAAAATATAAATAATAAACATTAAAATAAAATTTATTATAAAACTATTTTTTAATTATTACTTACAATTTTTTATAAACAGTTTTTATTATATATATAAACAAATTAACCAAAAACTTGTTCATAAAATTAGACAGCATACAAAAAACATATTTTGTTATATTATATTATGTTAAATAATAATTAATAAATAAATTAAATAATATATATACAATATTAATAAAATTTGATTACAAAAAATAATATAAAAATATAATAACAAATTTTATAAACAATAAATTAATAAAACTAAAAGCTTTTTTTTTTATATTTATAATTTTTAAAAAAAGTTTTTTATTTTTGTGTTAAAAATTTAAGAAAATTTTTTTTCTCTTGTTGATTCCTTGTTTATGATGAGAGCAAAAAAATTTGTTAAAGATATAGCATTTTTTTTTTCTTTTTCTTTTTTTCCCCTTTCTTTATTAGTTATTTCTTCAGATACTTTTGTTTTTGTCATTATAAAACCTGTGAGCACATCTGCTGATGGTTTTGGAATTGGTTTGACTGGTTTGGAAATTTGTTCAAATGCAAAAAAGAAGCATGTGGACATTATCTACTCTTGTGATGTGTCTTACAAGAAACCGAAAATGCCAGTGACTAGTGATGTGGTTGACTCATCTGCTGGCTCTCTGAGCTTAAAAAATATTGGTGTTGCCAGTATTAAATCTGTAGTGTCTTAGGGAAGTAATGTTGGCAGTATTATAAGTAGTGTTAGTAGACTATCAGATGTCAAAAATATGAAAAACAGTTGTTAAGAAAACAAGTTATACAAAGTCAGATAATTCAACAAATAATGAAAATATGGACAAAACAACTCCAAAGAAGACTCATACACATATGTATATGTTGAACTGTCCACCAAAAGTGCCTTTATATAGTGACATAAGCAATGATAATAAGGTCTTAAAGCTTTTTTCTTTTAAGTTTACTGGGTTCAATTAGTTGCTGCCAGTCGAGTTATGTGTATCGAAGAAACAGAGTTTTAATTTGGTTAAGTTATTTGTACTTAATATTAAGCTTTCTGCAGTGCCTGGTAAGATTGTTAATAATAAGTTAATTTTTGTTAAAAAATTTTTTTATTATATAGATGGTTTTGGGAGAACTTTAACTTTCTCAAAATTCTCAGGAATTATTAAATTATCTTTTACATCTGAATTAAGTTAGAAAAAGACAAAAAAATTGGCTGTTAGTGAAAAAATTTTAGTTAATAATGATGTTAAGCAGATAAATAAACACTCAGATCAGGAAATTGTTGTTAAAAAAATTCCAGTCAATCTTCTCAAATCAGTTATAGAATCTGTGTTTTCCAAATTTAGTAAGGTAATATCTATCAAAATGCAATTAATTGGTCTCTAGCAAAAGGCTCTAGTAGAATATGAATCATCTGAAATAGCTGATTTGGTTGCAGCTAAGTGGTCTGTTTTTATAAGAAAGGATTCTGTTTATGTAACAAAAGCTATTGGCAATAGACAAATGTGGATATTCAAGGATCAACATCAAGCTTTGCTGTATATATTGCCAATTGGCTCTACTGCTTATAATTTCTCTAATCTTTTGGCTTTTTATGGTAAGAGAACTTGTATTATTGGCCGCAATCTAGTTACATATGTTTGCAATAAGTGTGCTGTAATTTGTTTTGATAATAAGGCATCTAGAGTGACTGCTATTAGTTTTGTTTCTGTTTTTAAGAGTGTAAATTTGCATTGGGCTAGTTTTTTTTTGGCTTACTGCACCTAATATAAACAATTTGGTCATATTTCTGTTGATTGTTCAGTGAGTAAGAATTCTGGTGTTTGTAATAAGTAGGTGGTTTTTTCTTAAAATCAGGTCTGTTTGGCCAATATTTATAAGAAAAAATAGGTGCTTATCTCTCACCCAGTTTCTTTTAATAGCAAAACTTGGGCCCAAGTTGCTGGTGGTTCTTCTTTTCAAGTAGTTTTATTGAATTTTTTTGGTGTTAATTTGTTTTTGAATGCAAAACCCATTTTGGTGGCTTCTGGTTCTTATAACATTTCTTGTTTAAATAACTATTTGGACTTTTTAAAGCACTTTATAGAGCTCTTGGCTGATCAGATGTCTGGGATTTTGAAAAAATTAAGTTTTATTAAGTTGGTACTCTTGACATTCCCTTCTTATGTCTCTCTTCCAGTTACATCTGTGTCTTTGGTTTCTGATTTCGATTTGAATATGGTTCTGAATAATGTGTTGGCTTTGTCTGCTTCTCCTCTTTCAGTTGTTGTTAATGTAGCTACAAACTTCAGTTTAAGTAGTTTTAAAGTTCTGACCATCAAGGTGGGTAGTTTGGAATCAAAAATGGTAGTTTTGAAAGTGTTAATTGGTTTAGTTTTAAAAAAGTTAGATTATTTGTGTTTTGGTTTGGGTTTGTTGGCTCTTCCTTTGTTTCAATAAGTGAGTTGGTTTGGAAATTTGCTATGTGCAATATTTGAAGTATCAATGTTTTTGCCAAATAGGAGAATGTTGTTTACTGGTATATGAGTTTAGATAATATGGTATCTGTTGTCATAAAGATTAAGTTGCAATCAAGTGTCAAATCATGGATTTCTAATAAGTTTGAAAATATATGTATCTTTATATTTGGATTGAAAAAAAGTTTTCTTGGTGCTGAGGTGGCCATTATTATGAACAATTCTTTGGCTCATTATGTTTCTAAGATGGAAGAAATTTCTGGTCAGGTTATTTCAGTGCAGCTTCTGTTTAAAGGCAAGCTTTCAGTTATGGTTTTGAGTTTATATGCTGGTGCTTTGTTTGATGCTAGGTTTGGATTGGCTTCAGAAGTAAATTTTTTCATTGCAAAGACTGTCAACTCCAGCACTTTTGTGGTTTTAAGTAGTAATTTTAACAAAAATAAGTTGAAAAGGAATGCAAGTTTCAAATTCTGTTTGGATTTGGGTCTGGTTAATTTGTTTTTTAGATATTATTTAGCCAAAGCTTTTATGTAAAGCAATTCAAGAAGAGTTAAAAGAACTATTGATTATATTTTTGTTAGTGGAAATTTGTCATTAACTGTTATTAATCATAAGATTGGCTTTGTTGCTGGCTTTTTCGACACTGATTATAAAGCTGTCATGGTGTCTGTTAACTTGGGCAGGCTTGTGGATGTTCATTTGAATAACTTGTGCAAGCAAACTAACAAGAACTATTGAAAATTTAAGATCAAAGATACAGATAGTGCCAAATGGGTGAAATTTAGGGAGTGTTATGTGGTTAAGTTGTCTGCAATAGAGGGTGAGTTCTTGGTGACAAAAGCTTGTGGTAAATTAGATACAATGTGAAAATTGTTGAAAAGAATAATAGTGAAATCAACCAATGAAACATTTTTCAGATATTGGTTTAGTACATAGCAGTGTTCAAGAAACAAACATTCTTCTAAATTTTTTGGGTTAGAATTGTTAGTTGCCAAAGTTGTTAAGAGATTGAGCTCAGAGGATATGCCTGGTTTTGAGTATCTTATTAAGAAATGATTATCTCTGAATTTTAATGAGACTTACAAGATTATGAATATAATTTATTGTAATAAAAGATTAATGGATATTCTTAAGCATTTGTTAATGATTCAGAAAAAGTACAAAAAGTCTAAGCTTTATAAGTCGAGATTGGCTGAAAAGGTGTCTATTAGAAAGATGATTAATAAATACATGAAAAGCTTTAGTTTGAATAAAAGAGGCATAATAAAGAGTATTTTGAACAAGTCTTTTCATAAGGTGATTCTGGATTATTTAGTAGTGAATGACAATGTTACCAGATGAAATTAGAGATATTATTTAGCATAAAATTATCTTATAAATCCTATTATTAATTAGCATATATTATCATTTCAAATTATCACTTATTACATTAACAAAATGTCCGAAATTATTATTTAAATTAATAACCCAATTTGTACACAACACAAATGTAACCTAATTGCAATGATCAATCATGCAATACCCCAAACTATGTAACATTCAAAAGTTTGCCGAAATTTGTAGAAATTCACCGAAATAATTGATAGTTCACCAAAATATCTAATAGTTTGTAAAAATAACTTGTAGTTTGCCGAAATGTATTTTTAGTTTAGCAAAATTATAGAAAATAGCAAAGTTCAAGTTCATAGAATAGTGTTATGACAAGTTGTATAAAAGAAGAGCATCTCTCTTTGAGAAAATGTATCTTACTTTAGATTTATCACTTAGAACCATTCCTACACACACAAAAAGAAATAAATATCAAATAATTTAAAAAACCAAATTCTTTAATTATTGCACTTGGAAAATCCCCAAAACCCAACTAACATTTTGAAATTGATTAGCTACCAATTTCAGTAAACTGTTAGTGACTCCAGGCCTGAATAGAAAAACGTTTCCCTTGATAAAATCCTATTTCTTTTACATTTCTTTTATTTTTCTTTTATTTTCTTATTACAATCATTAGGGTAGCCTACAGACAAGATTTTTGTAGAAAAGTTGACTTTCACAGCAAAGTAACTACACATTTTTAGTGAGCTTCCAGACAAGCAATTCTTGGAAAAGAGTTGACATTTACTACAACGTAACTACATAAAGCAACTGGCACAGAATTGGTCATTCCACTCATAAGCCCAGCAAGTTCAAATTATAGGAGATAATTTGAAGATAAATTCAGTTACTGGAGGTCCAACTACTTCCTGGAAATGTGAATTCACAATAAACAGACATTAACAACATTCAAAAAAAGAGACCAAAAACCTCTGGTAACATTTGGTGCTCTTTCACGGAAATAACACAGCAACAACAAAATTTAAAGTGGTGACCACACCAGATGCAACAACTCTAGAGTATTACCAATCAATTTACACCCACTGCAAGCAAAGATTTAACATTTCAGATGGAATTGAAGTTGTCAAGAAATCAGTATACCAATACATTGAAAACCGCATCAACAATTATCTTTTTGGAAATTACAATATCTTAGAAGTTAGAAGCAACTTTTACAATAATTTAGCACACTATTCACAGTTGGGAACTGAAGACCTTAACAGCAAAACACTTGCCACTTACTTTTACGAACTTAATTTTAACATTATCAAATACTGTGAAGAAACATATCCAGTGCAGTCTCAATATTCTATTAATTTTGAATCAGAAACAGAAACAAGCAACAAAGGCAAAAACAAATTAAAGCAATACTCAAAAACCATCCCAAATACTCCAACACTACCAAAAACAACTGCCAAACATTTACAAACCTCTGAACAAGGAACCAGTTCAAAACTTCCACTTACTATTACATCTTTTCCAGCTTCACTTGTACAAACACAAACACCTAATTCACCCTTGAATTGATTTACAAGACCAAAAGATTTTACATCACTCAGAAGTCTCACTAGACAACAAAAACCCTTTTAAACTAGTTCCAATCTCCTTGACTTTCTAGCTGAAAATCAAAGTAAACATTTTGAGACAGCAGCGAACGAAAAAAACGAACCTGAAATATCTGAAGAAGAATCAATAAACAGTGAAAACAAAGAAAATAAAATGACAACATACATTGCAAAAATCCCTGAATTTAATGGAGAAGACATTGAGACCAGTCCCCAAGAATGGCTCGACCAAGTTACTAAAGCTGGAGATGCAAATGGATGGAATGCTGCTAGAATGTTAAGAACAATTCCCTACTTTCTCAAAGAAACAGCAGGAGAATGGTTTGAAAACTTGGCTGCTCCATTCAATGATTGGAATGCTTTCAAAGCAGCCTTTCTTGAACAGTTCACTGACAATAATACCTCCATCACCCTTTGCAATCGTTTTCGAAATATCAAACAAGAACCCTTCAAATCTGTTATGACTTATATCAGGAAATTCAACAAACTTCTCAGACAAATTCGCCAACTTGAAACAAATGATTATTATTCCGATGCTCAAATCTTGGATCAATTTATTGCTGATCTAAAAGATAAACTAATTAAAAAAGTTCGCCCACATGTGCCAGAAGATTTAAACTCTGCTATACAGCATGCGAAAAGATATGAAATGGCCATGGAAAAGGCCAATCACACAAAACTTGTAAATTTGGCAATTGGAAAAACCAGCTCAGCAGCTGAAGAAAAAATTGACCAACTCACAAAGAAGGTTGAAAACTATTTTACCAATCAACAACAACAGCAACCCCAAAGATATCAACCACCCCAAAGACGAAATCAAAATAACTTTGCACCACTTTCCAATAACCAGCCTCAGAATTGCCATTACTGTGGAATCTCTGGCCACTGGAAAAGAGATTGCAGAAAGCTACAACAAGACCAACAAAATAGGAGTAATTAACGTTACCCTCCACCATAGCAATTTTATTATTAACTACTATCACTAGTTTACTATCCACCAAGACTCCAATACCAAAATAACTATTATTAGTCTGTCTCACAGCCAATCCAATAGCAATACCAACAACCACCCACACAACATTATTAAGTACCTGCTTGAAGACTGATTACACAAAATCAATTCACACCACAAAACCGGTACCAAGTAAACAACAATAAAATCAGTTCGAACAACCAATTAATTTCCTGAAATTCTATTCAACCAAGACTCAACCACTACTACACTCAACCCAATTATTTAACAATGCCAGAAGAACAGAATTTTTACCATACTGCACCCTTGGAAGGTAGAGCTACAGCACAACAACAAAACCCTTCCTATACTCCCACCACAATCCCACCAGCCAGAATTGCTGAAAATGCTAACCTTTCAGATATATTCCCTTTTAAGTTCAAAATAAATGAGTCACCATTCCTGCTTAGCAATGCAGCCACCAATGAACAAAAAGCAATCATGGCTATATACACTGAAGCAGAAGTCAAAAAAAAGACAATTTGCTTGATCTTAAACAGTGGATCTGCTGGAAGCATTATCACCTACCAGTTAATGCAACAGTTGAAGAGAAATGTCGACCGACCAGCTCAAACAGTAATCGTCACTGCCGATGGCATGAAAAAGACCCCAGTAGGAGAAATTGACAATTTTCCGTTCACTCTTGATGGAATCACCATTCCAGTCAAAGTTCTTGTAATGAACACACCCCAGTACCAAGCTCTCATTGGAAATGATTGGCTTCAAAAAGCCAATGCTAATCTGAATTGGGAAACACAAGAGTTAACAATCTCCTACCAAGGACAACATGCCTGGGTACCTGCCACTTGTAGTACATTCAACAAATGCTTTGAAAAAGCCCCAGCTTTTGAATTTGAACTGGAAGAGGAAAAACCCCTCATTGAAACATTCATGGCTCTTGGATCAATGTCCAACTGGGCTGATGAAACAAAACAAGAACATTTTACCTTACACTCTGAATCTGAAACCTCTAGATGGAATATCCTTTACTCAAAACCCAAACCAAGGAAACAATGCCCCTATATTCCCCTTAAATGTAAGAACTGCCACAAGAAACTATCATCAATGGGAGCCTGCATTTCACTTGAAGAAAAATATGAAAATCATACTTGTTATTACTGCAAGACTTGCCACAGAGAACAATGGGGCCATCTAATAAAAAGGAGCGGAAAATGGGACAACACTGCTTGTTTGACTTGTGGAAATATGCTACTGGAAGAATGCAATTAGATTGATGTAGCCATGAGAGAAGGAGTCTATGATCAGACCTGCCAATATGCTTTATCAATTTCAAAAAAAGTAAAAAGAGGAACACTCTTTAATGCGGCATACAACAGTGCTCTCAATAAACTTTATCACTATCCCCATGATGCTGAGATGATTTTTGACCTAGCAATGGCATTAATTAATGAAGCTACCAAAGAAGATGTTCATCAAATGAAGGAAGCAGAATACATTAAATACATCATAGAATTAGCTGGATTCGATTACAAAGACGAAGTAGAAGTCTACCACCAAATTGCAAGTCACATCTACCCAACCCAAGAAGCTCAAATTCAATGATTAGAGCAAATAAACATTAGGCTATGTGAAGAATACATTATGCCTTGTGATGAACAGTGGTGTTCTGAATGCTATGCTCTTAGTATCCTCTTGTCCAGTGAAAATAATGAGAATGAAATTGAATTTGAAGAACCTGAAGCAATGGAAGAAATTGAAACAACACTCATCTATCTTATCAAAAATCAGCCTGCCTTACAACTTAAATACTTCAACAACAACAGACAAGGAATAAAACCTGAAAAAGCACATGAAATTGATGCTGGATATGACCTAAGATATCCAGGCAAGGATACTCTTGTTCTCAAACCCAAATCTCTCACAAAAATCAACCTCAAAATTGCACTTGAAATCTTGCTAGGAGCAATAGTTCAAATCATCTTCCAGTCCTCTTTGGCAAGCAAAGGAATCAATGTCAGAGGAAGAATAATCAATGCTGGATATACTGGAGACATTACAGTGATGCTTCAAAATGAAATTAACAAACCATTCAAGATCAAACATGCTGAAAAAATTGCCCAAGCTATTTACCTACCCCTAATCAACATTTCGAGTTTGCAACTAGTCAATCAAAGAGAACAATTAGAAAAAAGTGATAGAGGAACCCAAGGTTTTGGTTCAACTGGATGATTTACAGTTCCAGTTAATATAGCTCTTAATACACAGAACAAATTCCACCAGATTCTCAGACTTTCATAACCAATTACCATCTCACCCTTTGGAGAACATCCGGAAATCTACACCTGCCCAAAGCCAGCAACCACACAACAAATTTTTGAGTCCAATGAACAAGTCTGCTTGGAACATAATATTTTGATTCCAAACATTTATATTTCAGAAGGAACAAAGAAAGTCTGAGTTACTTTTTACAACCCCAATAATTATCCCATAATTTTATTAAATAATTTAGAAATTGGAGTTATTCACAGTAATATATTTCAACAAGAATTACCCCAAACAGTTCCCGATTTCTCTGAAATTATTGGATATTCACTACCAAAAATCAATCCAAACTCCAGCTCCAAAAACTACCATGTTGTTATGGAAAAACTATTTCGAATCAACATAAAACAACTTGAACTACAACAACAGACTCAGCTCAAAGAGCTAATTGCAGAATTTGCCAATATCTTCGCTGAAAACAACAATGACTTAGGAAGAACCAATTTGGTCCAACACCAAATTTATACAGGAGATGCCAAACCCAGAAGACAACAAGCATATCGAGTTGCTCCAGAAAGCCACCAATTTATTTGAGAAGAAGTACAATAAATGCTTAACAATGGGCTCATCCAACCCTCCATGAGTCCTTGGGCTTCACCTGTAGTGCTAGTTAAAAAAAAAAATAGAAAGATCCGATTTTGTGTTGACTATCGACAACTCAACAATATTACAATTGGAGATGCCTACCCCCTTCCCTGGATTGATGACATGTTAGATGCCCTTGGAAAATCCAATTACTTTTTAACACTAGATTTAGAAAGTGGTTACTGGCAAGTTGCTATGGATCCCAAAGATTGTCCTAAGACAGCATTCACCATCCAAGACAGAAATTATGAGTTCAATGTAATGCCTTTTGGATTATGCAATGCACCAGCAACGTTTCAAAGATTAATGGATGTTGTGTACCAAGGACTTCTTTGGAAGTCAGTAGTCGTTTATCTTGATGATACTGATGTTTATTCTTCATCATTCAAATTACACTTAAAACATCTGCAAGAAGTTTTTCAATGATTACGAAAAGCAGGACTAAAACTTAACATCAAAAAATGCTACTTTGGAAAAACAAGCTTGGCCTTTCTTGGGCATATTGTTAGTAAAAATAGAATCAAACCAGACCCTGGAAAAATCAGCATTGTCAAAAACTTCAAAACTCCTCGAAACACTACAGAACTAAGAGGATTCATAGGATTAGCATTCTACTATCGGAAGTTTATTAAAGAATTCTCGGAAATTGCAAAACCCCTCAACCAGCTCACCACCAAAAACGTTGAATACAAATAGACTACCAAACACCAAAAAGCTTTTGGAATTCTCAAGAAAAAACTGATAACAGCTCCAATTCTCGCCTACTCAGATTTCAGCAACCAATTTTGACTAGCTATAGATGCTTCATATACTGCCTTTGGTGCCATCTTATCACAACTAGATGACAACAGAAATAAGCAAGTAATTGCTTATGCTAGCAGAATATTAAAACCAGCTGAAAAAAACTACCCTGCCACAGAACTAAAAACAGCAGCTGTAATTTGGATCCTACACCACTTCAACTTTTATCTTAGACCTAAAAAATTCGATATTATCATTGATAATATTAGACTCTAATGGCTTCAGAACAAAAATACTCAGCTGAATGCAAAACAAATTTGATGGACAGGATTTCTAGCAAACTATCGATACATAGTACATCACAAACTAGAAAAACTCCACACCAATGTTAACTGTTTCTTTAGAATGAGACAAGATTAGAAAACACAAAAACCAACACTCAACTTAACCAACCAAAAGAGCCAACAAACAATGAATTCAGAAAACTACAACAATCTCAAACAATATTTGGAAACATTAACAATCCCAACAGATTGGTCTCCAGATGAAAAACATTGACTACAACAACAAGCCAAACAATATTTTCTACACAACAACATTATTTATCATCGAAATTTCAAAAACCCAAACAAACCACTCAGATTAATACAAGAACAGGAAAAAGAGACCATATTATACAACATGCACTCAGATCCTTCATCAGCACACTTTGGAAAAGATAGCACTACCCAAAAAACACTAGAATACTACTTTTGGCTTCGAATGAAAAAAGACATTCACAAATATGTCGAATCTTATGATAGTTGTCAAAGAAGAGGAGAAACATATCCTACTGAACCATTAAATCCAATCAAAGTTGGACAACCCTTTGACTGAATTGGTATCAATTTAGTCGGATCACTATCTATCACCACTCAAGGAAACCATTATATTGCAGTAGCTGTAGACTATCTTACTAAATGGCCCAAAGCCAGAGCCATTCAACGAGCAGATGTGAAATCAGTAGCAAATTTCATCTACAAAGACATCATTTGTAGACACAGATGTCTAATTGAACTTTTATCCGATCAGGGGACACACTTTGTGAACAATCTGATACAAGAAATTTGCGAGCAATTCAATGTCAAAAGACCTCTGTCTTCGTTCTACCATCCACAAACAAACAGACTTATGGAATGTTTTAATAGAACATTGTGTGAGTCATTAGCCAAAGTCTCAACCGATTTTGAGCAAGAGTGGGATATCTTTATTCCATCAGTGTTGCTAGCATACAGAACACTAAAACAAAATACCACAAAACACACACCATTTGATTTAACTTACAGAAGAACAGCAACATTACCAATTAGTTTCACAGTGGAAACATACTCAGCACAACCAATCGATGAAAACAATTTCCAAGAAATGCTTCAGCGAAGAGCCTACACTTTGCTTAGCACATTGGAAAAAAAACAACGAATAGCAGCCACCCATATTGAACACTCTCAAGCTCAACAAAAAAAATGGCATGATGACAAATTGCCTCCAGTCACCAATGAATTTAAAATCGGAAACAAAGTTCTCTTACACAGAACTAAAGCTGAAAAACAATGGAGTGGAAAATTTGAAAATAAATGGGATGGACCATTTTTTATCCATGAAGTCCTAGGCAACGGATCATACAAGCTAAGACTTGATGACAAAATCCTAGCAAAAGTTGCACATGGAGATCATTTGAAACACTATCATTTCAGAAACAATCCTGAACTATTAATTCCACAAATTGGTATACATTCCCCTTTAGTTAATCCCGAAGATATTCCCTGAAACTTAAAACCAATAGTTGTCATTGAACAACCTTCCAACCTAAACACTTAATTTAATTTTACTAGTTATTCCCTTATAATTTAGAAACAATTTCACCAAAAACAAAAAAAAAAATATATATATATAACATAAAAACCCATACACCAAAAATAATTTTCTTTTATTTCAAATCTCTTATAATGACTATTCCTCAAAACATTCAACAATTATCCCAAAAACTAATGTTAGCTTTAAAAACAATACCCGAATTATCCATTACTGTTACTGAAAACCACATTAATTATACCCAAACAGAAGTAGTTACAAATTTAGCCCCAAATTCATGAAAATATCACCCATATAAGAAGAACACAAGAAGTTATTCTGGAATTTACCTGCCAGAACTTTTAAAGCTTGCTTTAAGAGAAAACTTAATGCTCATTCCGATTAGTATTCCACCAAATGCTACAATTCAACAAAAATTTCAACTGTGTCTCAATGAGGAAAACACTGAATATTCTCCAATCTATAGATATTTCCACATTGAAAAAACACTCTATGAATAGAAACTGGAACTTACAACAGCAAACCTCACAAAAGAAGCTATTTAGAAACAACTCCACAATGAATTCAAGACAACAGCTGGACCAACAAACAGTCGCTACAAGCTCAGAGCTGCTCTTAGACTTTATGATCTATTCCACACCTGTGAAAATGTCCTACAAAACCCAATTTTATGACCTTTGAAGATTCAATATATTGGAAAGCTCACAGAACTGAAATTTCAACAATTTTCAGATCAAATTTCTTCAATAATTTTGAATTACTATCTGGAAATTACAGACAGTACTTGGACTTCAACGGAACTCAGTCTTGAGGAGGAGGTTATGTTACCAGACAAAATTAGAGATATTATTTAGCATAAAATTATCTTATAAATCCTATTATTAATTAGCATATATTATCATTTCAAATTATCACTTATTACATTAGCAAAATGTCTGAAATTATCATTTAAATTAATAACCCAATTTGTATACAACACAAATGTAATCTAATTGCAATGATCAATCATGCAATACCCCGAACTATGTAACATTCAAAAGTTTGCCAAAATTTGTAGAAATTTGCCGAAATAATTGATAGTTTACCGAAATATCTAATAGTTTGTAGAAATAACTTGTAGTTTGCCGAAATGTATCTTTAGTTCAGCGAAATTGTAGAAAATAGCAAAGTTCAAGTTTATAGAATAGTGTTACAACAAGTTGTATAAAAGAAGAGCATTTCTCTTTAAGAAAATGTATCTTACTTTACTTAAAACCATTCTTACACACACAAAAAGAAATAAATATCAAATAATTCAAAAAACCAAATTCTTTAATTATTGCACTTGGAAAATCCTCAAAACCCAACTAATATTTTGAAATTAATTAGCTACTAATTTCAGTAAACTGTTAGTAACTCCAGGCCTGGATAGAAAAACGTTTCTCTTGATAAAATCCTATTTTTTTTACATTTTTTTTATTTTTATTTTATTTTCTTATTACAATCATTAGGGTAGCCTACAGACGAGATTTCTGTAGAAGAGTTGACTTTCACAGCAAAGTAACTACACATTTTTAGTGAGCTTCCAGATGAGCAATTCCTGGAAAAGAGTTGATGTTTACTACAACGTAACTACATAAAGCAACTGGCACAGAATTGGCCATTCCACTCATAAGCCCAGCAAGTTCAAATTATAGGAGATAATTTGAAGATAAATTCAGTTACTGGAGGTCCAACTACTTCCTGGAAATGTGAATTCACAACAAACAGACATTAACAACATTCAAGAAAAGAGACCAAAAACCTCTGGTAACAACAAGTTGGTATTAGAGCTGACTGAGGTGAAGCACAGTGTTGATAGGATTATGAAAAATTAGACAAGAAAATAAAGAGTGCCTTTGGTGTTGCCAAATCTTTGGGCTCAACAATATATACTGTTGAATTATGTGAAGGATAATGTTTTTTCTAGTGTGATGTGCCCTATTAGTATAAGTGATTTGCTTTTGGTTGTCAATAGTCTACCTAAAAACAAGGCTGTTGAACTGTTTGGCATTTCTAATGAATTGTGAAAACACAGTAGTAATGAAGTTTTAAGATGGCTTTTGATATTATTGAATGCTTGTTTGGCTATTGGTAGTGTTCCTGCTTTGTAAAAGAGGGCATAGGTTTCAATAATTTCTAAACCTTATGACTGAGATGGGGTTTTTATAAACACTCATTCTATAGCTTTGATTAAAACTGCTAGGAAAATTTTTTCTAAAGTTCTATCTGATTATATTTTATTTGCATGTAGTAAGTTTAGTGTTCTCCATGGTAACAACTTTTCAGTATTGAAGAACACATCTACACAGTCTTTTGTGTTTGCTGTTAAGTCAGTAATTAAAAATGTTCTTGAGAAAAATAGAGAACTTTGGTTGGTCTTGCAAGATATGCATAAAATATACAATTTTGTTGAGTGGTTTCACTTGAAAGCTAGTCTACATTGAATCAAGATGTGTGACAGATTCATAAAGTTTTTTGGCAGTATATATAGAGATAAGATTAACAGAGTGATGACTGATTTCAGTCTATTGAAAAGCTATAGAGTTCATAATGGTTTGGATCAAGGTGAAGTCTTTTTGCCTTTTTTTTGGAAAATATTTTATAATTTGCTTTTGTGTAAAGTTAAGAGACATAAACAGTTGTGTGAGTACCAAATTGATACTAAGTTTGTTTTAAAAATGGGCAAAATTAAGAGTAGTAGTAGGATAACTTTCTATTTTGCTGCTGGTATATTTGTTGATAACATAATTTGGGTCAGGAACTGTTAAGCTGCTATTCAATATGCTTTGAACATTGCCAGTAAATTCTTTGATATCAATAATATTTCTATTAACAATGAAAAGACAGTGACTATTCCCATTAATCAAGAAATTAGAATGGCTTCTTTAAATATTAATGGTCAGCCAATTTTAATTGCCAAAAAAGACAAAGCACATTGGTATTTGGGGATTTTTTTGTCTACCAAAAGATTATTCAAGCCAAGTGTTTCCAAGGCTCACTCTGATGTTTGGTTCTTTGTTAATATTGTTCTTAAGAAGGCTATTATAGATAAACAATTCTCATATTTAGTATTAGCTGTCTTACAGTCTATAATTAACTACTGGACTTAGTTCAGTTTTGTTTCAACTAATGTGTGTCACAAATAGAATGCCATGATTAGAAAAGATTTTAAACTTAAGATGTGTCTACCCCATAATTTTCTTGATGCAGCTCTCTACCATCCCTCTTTGTATGGTTTGAAATCCTTTGAGCAGACACAATCTGAAGAAAAGATGGCTTCTCTGGTGTTCTTTTTTAATGCCTCAAACATTCTTGGATGTTTATTTAATCATAGATTCTTTGGACTTACAGATTTTAGAGTGGGCTTCTTTGGATTCTCTGCAATTTTCTGTTAAGTTATGTGTTAGTTCAGTGAACAATTTTTTGGCTGGAATGGTGAAAATTTTTTTAAGCAGTGAGCTTTCTTTAGCAAACAATCTATCCAATGTGTTTCATAGTTTTGGTCAATTTTCAATATCACTAATTCTTAGAAAAACATTGTATTTTAATTTTGTTTGTTCTCTGAAATACTTTGGAGTTGGTTTTGGTAATCAGCTTTTTGATAAAAAGAGCAGTGTGTTAAATTGGAAGACTTTTTATTGTTGGAAGAGACTGAATCCATAGGATCCTGTTCTTCATTGGTTTAAAGTTACATATAAGTTTTTGCTGGGTCAGGTTTTGTTTTTACTTAGTGGTGCTAACTTTGCTCAGTCACATGGTTTAAATATTTTGGAGTTTAGCAAGCTGTCTGCTGTGAAAGATGGTTTGTATGAGATTTGAGCAGATTTTTTTAATATATACACAGATGGTTTATTGAGAGGTGCTAACTTTGCAGATGTTGCTAGTAATATGGCTGTGTACTTTTTGATTTTAAATATGAGTGTTGGTGTTGCTGTTCATGGTCTTTTGTCTTCTATATTGGCTGAGTTGCAGGCTGTTGCATTGTTATTAGAGTGTGTTCTATCTTCTAACATAGTGGTATTGCATTTTGACAGCCAAGCTACTATCAATACGTATATATTAGAATTGTTATCTACTGTGTCTGATTTTTATAACCAGTATTGAATTGAGAAATGGCATATTTTCAATTTAATTAGGAATAAAAATTTTAATGTGAATTGGGTCAAAATTAAGGGCCATTCTGGAGTCACTGGTAATATAAAGACTGATTTTATGGCTGGGAGGGCTGCACAATCTCTTTTTTCCTTGTTGACTGGTGTACGAGAGCATTTTTTGATGGCTGATAATATGGTTGTGTCTGACTGTGTTCATTATTTTGTTAGGAATATATTTTGGTCTATCTGTTGTGCTTGTTGGGAAGCCAGTCCTGACTGCAGTATAATTCTAGATATGTTAATCAAGTATGTAGACTGGGTTTTTATTGCAAAGATGTGGCATCTCAATTCTCACATGCTCACTGAGTTTACTAACCAAAGATTTTCCAACTTGTGCACATATTTGATAAAAGCCATGTATAAGTGTCTATTGGTGGTGGTTAGAAAAAAATTGTATAATAAAAGTTACTCTGATGTGTTGTGTTTGTTGTATAGCAAAGTTGAGTTTTCAGATTATGCTTTCACTTGTGCTTAGGATGTTGTTGTTTGTGATAAAATTTTGGTTAAAGCTTCTACATAATAGACTGTAATGGCTAATGTTTGTTGTTTGTTTTCTTCTGCTGTGCTATAGGTCTTCTTTTAATGTTTCTTGGATGTTGGCTTGTATGCTGTAGTGTATAAGAGGTTTGTATTAAAAAAGTGGTATGAAGAGGCTTTTGGTATTTTTGAAAATAGAAAAGAGACTGCTATTAGGATTGTTGATTATGTAAGGTTTGTTGTAAAATTGCATTATGCTAAGATGTGATTAGTAAGATTTGAATACATGATAAGAATAGACAAGATTGGTTTGGTTCATAATAGTGGTGTGATTTCTGAATTTTTTGTAATGTGTCTTCAGTATTGTCTGATAAAATGATTAGGATGCTTAGTATTGTTAAGTCTTTTACTGTTTGCTTTGGCCATCATAAGCTGTGTCATTTATTTTCAAATCTGGATGAAGATGTACAAGTTAGGATAGGTGTGTAATATTGCTTTGTTTGACCTAAGTGGCTAGTCATATATAGTAAATGTGTGAGTTACATTTAGTTTGGATTACTTAATTTGACTCTATATACTAAATAGTGATTGGGCTTTACTTATTAAAATGTGTAAATAAAAAAAAATTTTGTTATAGTTTTTAATATTTAAATTAATTTTTTTATATTCTTTTTTATTTAAATACAAGATTATTACCAAACTTAATACGACTATAAATTTTAATAAAAGTATTAAAAAATTGTGTAATAAATTTTTTTATATAAAAAATATAAAAAAAAGTTTTTTTTTAAAGCTTAATAATAATAGTACTGGTTTTTTTTGCTTAATAATTATTTTAGTTAATAATCTAAGTAATATTAATATTAATAATATAATAAAAATAGAAATATAAACATAAATAATTATTATTTAATAAAAAAACTGGTTTTAATCTAAAGAATAATAGCAAAATAGAAATAAATAATATAAATATTATTTTAAAACCACTTAAAATTAAAATTTATATAGTAATTGTGAAGTTTCTAGACAAAATTAATTTTAAAAATAATAATAATAATTTTAATACTTTTTTTTTAAAAAAATTAAAATAAATATATTTATAAAAAAGTTTTTTATTTTAAATATTAATTTTTTAATAATTAATAATATTATAGATAATTAATTAATGTATTAGTTTATAAGTTAATATTTTTAATTAATAATATAAATTTAATAAATTTAATATTTGAAAATTTTAAATTAATTTAATTTTTTATATAATAAACAAAAATTTATTAATAATAATAAATATTACTTAATATTTAATTTTTTAATATAATAACTAATTTATTTTAGTGTTTTTTGTCTTTAGAGTAAACAATTTAATACATTAATTATATACTTATTTCTATATTTTTTATTAAACAATTTTTAATGTGGTAATTTTAATGTTTTTAATTAATTAATTAATAAACAAATAACAAAATAAAATAAAATAAAAAATAAAAAATTAATATTTAATTAATAAATATAATTAAGAGCTATTTTTATAATATTTTTAGAAATTTTGAATAAAAACTATTAATATTACTTAAAAGTTTTTAGTATTATATTATTGTTACAAGTTGGAGTAACAAGCTAATAAATAGCAAGAAAGAACAAAATTGTAGAGTAATAAAAGAAATCAAAAGGAATTCAACTTTAAAGAGCAAATTGAATAAGTATAAATTTAATGTGTAAAATTAATCTTATAAAATATCTCAGTTATTATACTTTTCAAAAAATAACCAGAGAATTTGAAGATAAAAAGATAGTTCATACTGTTAACAAATAATTACACACTGATATAATTCTATGTTTCATGTTAGTGCTTTTAAAATTTAATATCAAATATTAGATGTACTCTTCAGTCATATTTTATTCAATAATCTTCAAATATTACAATTATATGTTTTAGGAAAAAGATAAGAAATAACCAACAAGTAATCTTTTATTTTAAAATATTCAGATACTTAAAAGTAAGGAAAGAGAAATTAGTGATAAAAAAAAGATTGAGATAAAAGTTGTTATTTTATTTATTTAATTTTTTTGATTTCTGACATGCTATTTTATAGCTAAAAGATTTATTACTTATATAGCTATTAAAAGTAGTCAATAATTAGATCAATGATTAGATTAATAATCAGGTCAATAATCAAGTCAATGATCAGATCATTGATTAAATCAATAATCAAGTCAATGATTAGGTCATTAATTAGATCAATAATCAAGTTAATGATCAAGTCAATAGTCAAATTATTGATTACTATCTAAAAATAAGGTAGCTAATTATATAATATCAGTAATTAATACATGTAATAACTAATAAAAAGTATAAGTTTTAATTATAATATTGTCTTTTTCAAAAAGATTGAGCTCTAGTAAAATCAAGCTATTTATGGGATAATCTAATTAGTTTGTTGAAGTTTTTTGTAGATAAGATATATAATATTTGAGACGAAATGAGTTTTGTATTCAAGAAACCAAATCTTTGTATTAAAGTTTTGGCTCTTTTATCAATAGTTAAAACTCTTATGACATCTAATTGTTTAATGTTCAAAATTTCTGCCTGTATTTCTGAAGTTGTTTTTTTCATTAGTTTCATGTTCTCTATAATTTCACTAAGGTGATCATAGAGTTCTAATTGTCTTTCATATAACAAGTTTTTGTCTATAGTGTTACCAACAGAATTTTAGCTATTAATTAGCATAAAATTACCCTCATAATTCCTATTATTAATTAGCATACATTATTATTTATTTCAATTATCACTTATTATTTAATCAAATTATCAAATATCATTACTTAATCAATAATCTAATTTGTATTTTAGAAATTAAGATGATCAAATTACACAATACTCTGAACCATTTAACATAGTCAAAATTTGCCGAAATTAATGAAAATTGGCCGAAATAATCAATAGTTCAGTAAAATAACTTGTAGTTTGCTGAAATGTATCTTTAGTTTACCCAAATTGTAGTAAAAAGAAAAAGTTCAAAGACTAGTACTATAAAAATTGTATAAAAAAAGAGCTTCTTTCTTCAAGAAAATGTATCTTCTCATAGTATCTTAACATAGTATCTCACTTTAAATATCTTAATTAGAATAAATCACCTTTTACACATTCAAATAAAAAATTAAATATTCAAAAACCAAATCCTTTGATTATTGCATTTGAAATTCTCTTAACACAACTAACATTTTGAAATTAATTAGCTACCAATTTTAATAATCTGTTAGTAACTCCAGGCCTGAATAGAAAACGTTTTCCTTAACACAATTCTATTTTTTTTACATTTCTTTTATTTTCTTTCACTTTTTTTATCATAATTATTGGAGTAGCCTACAGACAAGATTTCTGTAAAAGAGTTAACTTTTATAGCAAAGTAATTACACATTTTTAGTAAGCTTCCAGATGAGCAATTCCTGAGAAAGAGTTGATGTTTACTACAACATAACTACACAAAGTAACTGGCATGAAATTGGCTATTTCACTTATAAGCCCAGCAGTTCAAATTATAAAAGATAATTTGAAGATAAATTCAGTTGCTGGAGGTTCAACTACTTCCTGAGAATGTGAATTCACAGCAAATCAACATTAATAACATTCAAGAAAAAAGACCAAAAACTTCCAGTAATATTTGGTGCTCTCTTATAGAATAACACAACAACAACAAATTCAAAGTGATGACCATACCAGACACAATAACTCTAGAGTATTATCAGTTAATTTACACTCACTACAAGCAAAGATTCAACATCCCAGACGGAATTAAAGTTGTCAAGAAATCAGTATACCAATACATTGAAAACCATATTAACAACTATCTTTTTGGAAACTACAACATTTCAGAAGTCAGAAACAACTTCTACAATAATTTAGTGTACTATTCACAATTGAAAACAGAAAACCTGAACAATAAAACACTTGCTATCTACTTCCAAGAACTTAATTTTAACATTATTGAGTATTGTGAAAAAAAATATTCAGTACAGTCCAAATATTCTCTTGACTTTGAATCAAAAACAGAAACAAGCAACAAAAGTAAACAAAAAGTGAAACAACACTCAAAAACCACTCCAAACACTCCAATACTACCTAAAACAACTGCCAAACACTTGTAAACACCTAAACAAGGAACCAGTGTCAAATTACCACTTTCTATTACACCATTTCCAATTTTATTTGCTCAACCACAAACATCAAATTCACCACTTATCTATTTCTCAAGACTAAAAGATTTCCAGTCACCTAAAAGTCTTACTCAACAACAAGAACTCATATCAACAAGCACTAATATTATTGATTACTTACAAAAAAACAAAAGTAATCATTCAGAAAACTTGGAAAGTGAAGAAACTGAATCAGAACAAGAAGGAACCACAGAAAATAAAGAAAAAATGGCAACTGCTTACATTGCAAAGATTTCAGAATTTACTGGTGAAGACAATAATACTAGTCCACAAGAATGGCTTGACAAAGTTCAAAAAGCAGGAAATGTAAATGGATGGAATGTAGTAAGAATGCTTAAAGCAATCTTATACTTTCTCCAAAGAACAGTAAAAGAATAGTTTGAAAACTTAGAAGAATTTTTTGAAAACTGGCAAGCATTTAAAAATGCTTTTCTATAATAATTCACTGACAACAACATCTCTATTACTCTCTGAAACCACTTTTGCAATATTAAACAAGAAACATCTGAGACTATTATAACTTATTTTGGAAGATTCAACAAACTTTTTTGACAAATTCAACAATTAGAAACCAATGAATACTATTCCAATGCTCAGATTCTGGATCAGTTTATAGCAGAATTAAAAAACAAATTAATTAAAAAAGTCCATCCACATGTACCAACAGACTTAGCAATTGTCATTAGACATGTAAAAAACTATAAAATGGCAATAGAAAAAGCAAACCACACCAAATTTGTAAATCTAGCTATTGGAAAAACCAGCTCAGCAGCTGAAGAGAAGATAGACCAACTCACAAAAAAGGTTGAAAACTACTTTACAAACCAACAACAGCAGTAGCAACCACAAAGATATTAACCCTTACAATGATGCAACCAAAACAACTTTGGATTACTATCCAACAACCAACCTCAAAATTGTCATTATTATGAGATTTTAAGACACTGGAAACAAGATTGTAGGAAATTACAAAGAAACCAACAAAACAGGCATAATCAACGTTACTCTTTATCATAACAATCTTACTACCAACCTCTACCACCAACTTATTATCCACCAAGACCACAAAATTAAAACAGTTATTATCAACAAGTTCTACAACCAATGCAGCAACAATATTAGCAATCTTTACCAATTCAACAATATCAGATACCATCCACTCAACAATATCAAGTACCAGCCAGAAAATTGGTTCAACAAAACCAATTCACACCTCAAAATTAATTTCAGAATAACAACAACAGAATCAACCCAAATAACCAGTTGGTTTCCCGAAATTCTGGTCAGCAAAGACCTAATCACTATTACACTCAATCCAGTTATCTTACAATGCCTGAAAGATCAGATTTTCAACAAACTGCACTTTCTGAAGGTGAAGTTGCAGCACCAAGATTAAACCCTTTTAACAATACTATTCTACCAGCCCAAATTGTCCAAAATGCCAACCTTTTAGATATATTTCCATTCGAATTTGAAGCAAATAAATCACCATTTTTGTTTAGCAATGCAGCAGTCAATGAGCAAAAAACTATTACTGTCATGTACACTGAAGCTACAGTAGAAGGAAAGCCCATCCAATTAATTCTAGACAATAAATTCATTGGAAGTATCATCACCTACCAATTAATACAACAACTCAATCAAAATGCCAACAGACCAGTCCAAACAGTAATTGTTACAGCAGATAATATAAAAAAGACACCAGTAGGAGAAATTGGCAACTTCCCATTCACCATTGATGGAATTACCATTCTAGTCAAAGTTCTAATCATAGATGCATCCCAATACTAAGCTCTTATTGGAAATAATTGGCTTCTTAAGGCCAATGCAAACTTAGACTGGGAAACTCAAAAACTAAAAATCTCATACCAAGGACAATACACCATAATATCTGCTATTTGTGGTACTTTCAACAAATAATCAGAAAAAGCCCCAGTATTTAAATTTGAGAAGAAAAAAAAAAGCCACTTACTGAGACCTACATAACTCTTAGATCAATATCCAATTGGGCTAAGAAAACAAAACAAGAAATTTTTGAAGAAACCAGAAGATAGAAAAAGGTTCAGTATTCCACATCAGAACCACGAAAAAAACCACCATACATTTTACTAAAATACAAAGATTGCAAAAAGAAGCTTTTATCTATGGGAGCCTGTATCTCCTTAGAAGAAGAATATAAAACCCACACCTGCTATTTTTGCAAAGCATGCTGTTATTCATAGAATATAGAAAGAATATATTAGCATAAACTAACCAATCAGAAATAACCATAATAAAATGTGGAATTCCAGGATTCTTTTTAGAGGAATTGTAAGATTCCAGAAATTTCAGAATTCTCATACAAGGAATTGCAGGATTTCAGAATTTCAGAATTCCTCTCAAAAGAATTGCAAGATTCCAGAAATTCTAGGATTTCTGGTGTAAAGAATTGAAGAATTGAGGAATCTCAATTATGTATATATAGTAGTAGAATTAGAAGTAAAAAAGGCAGACCTCTTAGTTTAGATTTAATCTAAGCAACCTTTCAAACTCACAAATATTAATAAATAATTATTTTTTATCTCCAATCTACTCTTCTATCAGCACTTCATGTTGATAGTAATTGATACTTAACCCCACTGGAACAATAGCTCTTGATCATGGCTATTGACAGAATACTAACCATTATTGCTTTGGCTTATTTTTTATTTTTTATTTCTTCTATTTTATTTTATTTTTCTTTGTTATTTACTAATTGATTAAAAAGATTAAGTGCTGAGATACAAACATTATAGGGACTGGTAAAAAACCCATGAAACAAGAGTAAAACACTCATAGATTTGAGGATAGCTTATCAGAAGGATTACTGGCCACCACGCTAAGAAAAAAATTTGATGGAATTGCAATTCTGGGAGGCTACTAAAAACAACAATTAAATCTCTGTTCATTATACAAAGAACTCAACCAAAACCTTCAGATAACAATATCTTCAGATCATCACCAACATATTAACCAAGCACCAAGTTATGGATTTGTTATTTGATTTAAGATTCCAAATAATCACTTGTAACATTTGGTGCTTTCTGTAAAGTATAATCTTACAGAGAACCAGCACCAACAACTTTATCCAAACAGTGACAGAATCTGAAGAAATAAGAACAAATCATTTAGGATTTGCAAAATCCTTATTCTAACATTATTACACTCATCTTGAATTAACAAATAATAGTTGGCCAACAAAATTAGCTTTCAATTACTACGTCAATAAGAGAATCATATATTATTTAGGAAGCCAAAGAGATCCAGAATTTACTTTCAACAATTTCTTTAGTGAACTACTTTAAAGCACTATTCTTTCACAAAACTATTTATTTGCACCACTAATCACAGAAATAAATAGAGAAATTAAAAAATACACCAAACAAAGATTTTCTATCATGTTTGCTGATAAAGGAAAAGAAAGACTACAAACACCAGCAGGAACTCCAAAGCAAATCCAACTACCCATTTGGAAGAAACAAAGATTTAATTCTCCTGCCAATCTATCATATCATCACACACCTGGAAGCACTATTAATATAATATCAACAGACATGTCCACCACAAATACAACAACACTATTGAACAAAATCCCATTCCAAAGTAAACAAAAGAAAACAGAATTACTAGGAACATATAGCAATTACTTTGAGAGATTTAAATTGTGATCTTCAATGCCATTAAAAATTTGATTACCACCATTACAACTAGATTTCAGAGCCATTAGTTCCTGGAAAATAACTGACTCCGAGGAAGAAGAAGGTAGCAATTGAGAAAATAGTAACCAAAACATGATGTTACTCATAGAAATATAGAGAATATATATTAGTATAGTTATTAGCCAATCAGAAGTAGACGTAATAAAATGTGGAATTCCAGAATTCCTCTCAAGAATTGCAGGATTCCAGAAATTACAGGATTTTTATGAGGAATTGCAGGATTCCAGAATTCCAGAATTCTTCTCAAAGAAATTGCAGGATTCCAAGAATTCCAGGATTCCTGTTGTGAAGAATTGAGGAATTGAGGAATCTTAATTATGTATATATAGCAGTAGTATTAGAAGCTGAAAAAAACAAACTTCTAAGTTTAGATTTTATCTAGACAACCTTCCAAACACAATAAATAACTATTTGGTATCTCAAATCTAATTCCACTATCAATACTCTATGTTGATAGTAATTAATACTTAAACATACTGGAACAATAGCTCTTGATCATGGCTATTGACAGGATACTGACTTGCAAAATTGCCTTGGCTTATTTATGATTTTCTTTTATTTCTTTTATTTCTTTTATTTTGATTTTATTGTTGTGCACTAATTGGTTAAATAAAGCACTAGATTATTAACGTTAAAGATTGCCTGGTAAAAGACCTCTGCAAGAGGGTAGGACACATACAGAAGATACAGAATACTTACCAGAGAATTGCCAGCCATCACACCGAGAGAAGAATTGACAGAATTGCGATTCTGGGAAGTTATGGATAAAACAACTATTGAATCTCTGTTCATTATACAAAAAACTCAACCTGAAATCTTCAGATTAATAACATCAACATGAATAACTTTTAGCACCAAGTTACAGGTTTGTTATTTGATTCAATACTCCAAATAATTACTCGTAATATTTGGTGCTCTCTGTGAGGTATAATTCTACAGAGAACCAGCACCAACAATCCCATCCAAAAGTGGCAGAATTAGAAAATATCGGAGCAAACCATCTAGGATTTGCGAAATCCTTATTTTAACATTACTGTTAATATTTGGGATTAACCCATAATCACATATTAGCAGAATCAGCTTTCAATTTCTACATCAACAAAAAGATTGTCTATCTGTTGAGAATATCTGTAAATATTGAATCAGCAAGAGAAACTTTTTACAACAAATTAATTCAAAACACCAGCCTACTCACAAATCATAATTTTGCATCCATCATTATTGAGATTAACAAAGAAATTAAACACCATACACAGCAAAAATACCCAATTACTTACACAAGTAAAGGCAAAAGAAAACTACAAACACCAGCAGTAACATCTCAAAGGATACAACCACCCACTTGGAAGAAAACTAGAGTTGAGTCTCCAAACAACTCATCCTACCACTATACCCCTGAAAGTGCCATCAATATATCATCAACAGACACATCTGCATCAAATGCAACATCAATATTTGGACATTTCCCATTTCAAAGTAAACAAAAGAAAGAGGATTTACTAGGACTATATGACAAATATTTTGAAAGTTTTAAATCTTGATCGCCAATGCCATCAGGATTTTGATCACTGCCACCTTAACCAAATTTCAGAATCGTGAGTCCATGAGAAATTACTGAATCAGAAGAAGGACAAGAAGTAGAAGAGAAAAAAGAATCTGAGAATCACAAATTTACTTACCAAAACCTGATTCTAGAAAATCCAGAAAGTAAAACTCTGAACTTTCAAACCCAGCCAAATTTAGACAATTAGGAAAACAACACTCCGAATATTCAAATACCACCAAATCAGAACAATCCAAACCCCAAAGTAATTAATCAATACTTACCTCCAGTTATTGTCATTGATCAACCACCCGTTAAAACAATTGGCCAGCCCATCCAATCACAGAACCAACAACAACCGCCACCAATACTGCCTCAACAACAACAACAACAACTTCCACTACCACAGCAACAACAAATGGCTTACATACCTATCATAAAACTTGACAAATTCAATGGTGAAGAAGACGATGCCCAAGTCTGGTTAATGACGTAGCCAAAGCCATTACAGCCAATAATTAGGATAATGCTAGAGCAATGCAAGCAATCCCTTACTTTCTCCAGGATACTACTGATACATAGTATCAAAGTCTCACTGTCAAACCCCAAAATTTTAATAGATTTAAAACTGAATTCTTGCAGTACTTTAGCAACAATAATAGTATCAACAAATTAGCCAACATCTTTACAATGATCAGACAAGGAAATACTGAAGCAGTCACTACCTATTTGAGACACTTCCATAGAAATCTACACCAAATACAAGCTATCCAAGTCAACTATTTCACAACATCATGGATTTTAAATCAATTTATTAGAGGATTGCGCAGTAGTATCCTACAACAAGTACATCCAATGCACCCAGTGGATCTTCCAGCCATAGTCACATACGCTAGAGATTTTGAAGCAGCTGAACTAGAAGCTAATCATGCTCAAGCTGTGAATCTAGCAATGAATAGATTATTTGAATTGGATTTCAAATTGAAGCAATTCAGTGATTCAATTAATCAGAAATTAGAGGGATATTTAGCTAACAATCACACGATTTATCAACCTCTTCAATAGCATAACAATCAGGGAAATGTGAATCATTTTCAAAATCAGTCATGTCCATTGTCATTATCCAATTAGTCATGGCAGCCAGAGATGTGCATCTACCACAACTGTGGTAAACAAGAGCACATTAGAGCCAACTGTTATACTTATAGCAATCCATGACTGGGAAATCAATATAGAAACCCTGATCACCAGTTCCAGACTCCGAATCATCACCTGAATCAAGACCAATACCAACTCACTTACCTGCCTATGATGCACCAACCAATTTATCAACCGCCAGTTTATTAAACTCCAGTTTATCAACCACCATCACAAGCAATTTATCAGATGCAGCCACAAGTAATATATCAACCACAGCTACCAGCAATCTATCAAACATCCACCATTTAAACACCACTAGCAAATCCAGCTTAAATAACATCAGAGAATCCAAGATTGAGGATCACCCAAAACTGGAGATCGGCGATGGTTGTATATCAACTAATTCCCAACTCTTCCCACCAACAATCAGGATCTCGTCAGTGGAATTCGGACACCAGTCCCACCCAAAACCTGAATTCCCAACACTATTTAAGCCTTTTGGTGATGCCAGAAAACGCCACCTCCAGCAATCAGAGAATTGAACAATAACAACCACCTACCAATAATATCTTACCTGCTACAATCACCAAAAATAAATCTTTGGATGCTATTTTCCCATTCGAACTCAAGAAACCATCAGATATGCCATTATTCAGTAGAGCAGCACTTGAAGAAAAACTGATCATGACTATGTACACTAATGTCAAGATTAATGGCCACTTCATCAAATTAATCCTTGACAGTGGTTCAGCAGACAGCATTATCACATAATAACTCATTGATCAATTAGGTTGTCAAGTTGATTACACTGCCAGCACTAGGATTATCACTGCTGATGGAGCTACCAAAACTCCAATTGGTGAAATAGATGACTTCCCTATCAAAGTCAATGGCATCACAATACCTATTAAAGTTTTGGTAATAGAAGCCACTCAGTATTAAGCACTCGTTGGCAACAATTGGTTATCTAAAACCAACACAATGCTCAACTGGACCACCCAGGAACTCCAATTCAGCCAAAATGGCCAATACATGCGAGTCCCAGCAATGTGTGGCCATTTCAAACCTAACAACATCAGGACAACAACACTGCTTATCGAATTTGAGAAAGAAGAAAACAAACCAACGTGGAAAGTATATCAAGTATCATGAGCCGATGTCAACCACAACAAACTGCTGCCAATACTTTCCTGGAATGACAACAACAACGGGAAAGGAAAACAAAGAGCAGAACTTACCTGGGAAACAGATAACCTGACTTGGACTGATAATGACAAACTGACATTAAGCTGGGAATAGGAAGAAAACAAAAAAAGCAATAAAGGGAAGGGAAAAGAAAAGAAAGAAGAAACAACACTCACTGACACCACTGCTCATAACTCACACACCTATCTATCACCATCAACTAATTATTGTCGACCAAAACTGATATGTGTCGATTGCAGTAAGAAATTGTTGTCAATGAGCGCATTCTGTGGCAACAATGAGAAATATTCAATGGCCACCAAATTTTACTACCACGCATGTGTCATAGAGCACTTTGGATGACCGAAATGACAAGGAAAGTGGGACAATCAACCATGTCTTGCATGTGGAACTATCTTACCTGATGAAAGAATGTGAAATGACATTCCTGGGCAGGGAGGAACATGTGATAAGACATGTCAGTACACCATCTTGATAAATGACTGGGTATGCAAGAGAACATCAATTGATGATGCATGGAAAAGAGCACTATGACAATTGAAAGAATATTCTCACAATGAACATAAACTTTAGAGAATAGCATATGTGAAAGCAGAAGACACAACAACCAGCGAATTACTGGAAATAAAAAACAATCCTTTATCTCTTCCTGAACCTAAATACGTCCAAACTTCCGATGTTTTTGGCAACATCGAGAATGACTCATAAGAATTTCACAAACATTACCAGTGATTAGCGCCCACAATAGAAGAGCAGAAACAATGCTTGGAAGAAATAAACACTCGACTATGTAATTACTGTTTGATTCCATGTGATTTCTAATATTGTAATGAGTGTAACTTCATTTACAATCTGCCATCACACATGATCTACACAATCCCAGAGGAAAAGGAACCAATCAGCAGCTGTGCATCAGAATCGGAATCAATTTTTAATCCCAATTCAAACTCCGACAATGACGATAACAAAAACACCAGTTCCAGTTCCATCCAATATGGCAATAACAATGACAACAATTCCAACTCAGATTTAAACTCTGATCCAGACTATGAACAATATATTGCACTCCTTGATCTTGCCAAGGAACAGGAACTTAAATAGTTCAGTGATAATAATGAAGGTATTATGCCAGAATGCGCACATGATACTGATGCCAGGTTTGATCTGAGATATCCAGAAAAAGAGGCCATCCAATTGGAACCACATTCACACACCTGCATTGATTTGAAAATAGCACTGGAAATTCTGGCAACAACAATAATTCAATTAGCATCTAGGAGTAATCTAGCAAAAAGAGAGATAAATATAAGAGGAGAAATAATTGACATGGGATATGTAAGAAATATTATTGCCATATTACAAAATAACTCAGAAAAAGCCTATATTATAGAGCCAAATGAAAAGATAGCACAGACAATATTTCTGCCTTTGGTTAAAGTAGCTCAATTAGTGTCAGTGGAAAACAGAGAAGAATTAGGGATAACAGCAAGAAGAATACAGGGATTCAGATCCACAGGTAGAATAGATGTACCAGTCAATATAGTAGAGGAAGAAATTATTAGCCAAGAAGAAATTATCTCAACTGGTTAAACAATTTCTATTCCACCATATAGCTGATATATGTTAGCAATAGAAAGAAAAAAGAAAGAGCAAGAACAGATTTTTGAAGCAAAAGCAACCCTTTGTGAATCAGAAGAAATTGGACTTATTAATCTACACATACCAGCCAAGAGCCATATACTAAATACACACACCATTTCAGGATCAACCAGAAATCTTACTCAACAAAACAATGGATATGATTACCAGTAATCAATTAGGAAAGATCATCAACACTCAATTTGAAGAATTACAGACTCAAATAACACAAGTAATTTTCGAAAATAAAATTCAGAAAATACTTCAAGAAAGGGAATTAACAGAGTTAGATTTCAATGGAGCTCAATATTAAAAGGAGGGAATAATGTTACTCATAAAAATATAGAGAATATATATTAGCATAGTTATTAGCCAATTAGAAGTAGATGTAATAAAATGTAGAATTCCAGAATTCTTCTCAGGAATTGCAGGATTCCAGAAATTACAGGATTCTTACGAGAAATTGCAGGATTCCAGAATTCCAGAATTCCTTTCAAAGAAATTGCAGAATTCCAAGAATTCTAGGATTCCTGTTGTAAAGAATTGAGGAATTGAAAAATCTTAATTATGTATATATAGTAGTAGTATTAGAAGCTAAAAAAGACAGATCTTTAAGTTTAAATTTCATCTAGACAACCTTCCAAACACAATAAATAACTATTTGGTATCTCAAACCTAATTCCACTATCAACACTCCATGTTGATAGTAATTAATACTTAAACACACTGGAACAATAGCTCTTGATCACAGCTATTGATGGGATATTGACTTGCAAAATTGCCTTGGCTTATTTATGATTTTCTTTTATTTCTTTTCTTTATTTTATTTTGATTTTATTGTTGTACACTAATTGGTTGAATAAAGTGCTAGATTACTGACATCAAAGATTGCCTGGTAAAAGACCCCTGCAAAAGAGTAGGACACATACAGAAGATACAGAATACTTACCAAAGAATTGCCAGCCATTATGCCAAGAAAAAAATTGACAGAATTGCAATTCTGGAAAGCTACAAATAAAACAACTATTGAATCTCTGTTCATTATACAAAAAACTCAACCCAAAACCTTCAGATACAAAACTTTTAGATTAATAACATCAATGCAAATAACTTTTAGCACCAAGTTATAGGTTTGTTATTTGATTCAACACCCTAAATAATCACTCATAACAACGATTTAAGAAAATTCAGAAATTGGGACTTCAGTTAATCAAACTCCAAAAAACCAGAACAATCAAAACCCTGACATTAACAATCAACAACATTTACCTCCAGTAATTGTGATCAATCCACCACCAGCTCTACCAATTGACAAACAGCAACAGCAATAGCAACAGTTACAACCACCACTCCAGTAGCAACTACAACAACAATTACAACAACAACCACAACTGCAATCACAACTACTATTAGCACTAATGGCATATGCATCTATTACTAAAATTGAAAAATTTTCTGGTGAAAAAAATGATACCTAAACATGGATTAACTATATCAACAAAGCCATTACTGCTAATAACTGGAATGATGCCAGAGTCTTTTAAGCAATCCCCTATTTTCTTTAGAATACTGCCGACTTATGATATCATAGTCTAGTTCAGAAACTCCAAACATTTAATGCATTTAAATTGGAATTTTTAAGATATTTTAGTAATAGCAACAGCATTAATTGCTTGGCTAACATTTTTACCACCATCAAACAGGGAAATACTGAAGCAGTCACTACTTACTTAGGATGTTTTTATCAAAATCTGCACCAAATACAAGCCATTAACACCAATTACTTTACCACAGCCCAGATCTTGAATCAGTTTATTCACAAATTATGCAGTAGTATCCTGTAATACATATGTTCAATGCATCCAGCAGACTTTTAAGCTGCAGTTACATATGCCAGAGATTTTAAAGCAGCCAAACTCAAAGCCAACCACACTCAAGCTGTCAATCTAGTGATGAACAGATCATCTGAATTAGATTCTAAGCTGAAACAATTCAGTAATTCCATTGATAAAAAATTAGAAGAATACTTAGCTAACAATTAGACAATTTATCAACCTTCACAATGATACAATAATCAAGGAACCATAAATTATTTCCAAAATCAGTCATGTCCATTGTTCTCGACCAATCAACAGTGGCAGCAGAAGATACATGTTTGCCACTACTATGGTAAACAAGAACATTTGAGCATAGACTGTAGATTAAGACTAGATAACCAATGATCAGAAAATCAATATCAAAACCCTAATTGCAGATTTTAGACTCCAAATTATCAATCAAACCCAGAACTATATCAACTGAATTACCTATTTATGACACAACAGCTAATCTATCAACCACCAGTTTATCAGCTGACAACACCAGTAATTTATTAACCACAGTTCCAGCCTATCTATCAGCTGTAGTCTTAAGTTATCTATCAACCCCAACAAATTCAAATGCTGCCACAAAACTTATCTCAAAACAGAACCCAAAGGCCAAGACTGACACAACAGAGCTGAAAATTGTTAATAGTAATTCATCAACTGATCTCCAGTTCCTCAACCCAGCTATCAGGATTATGACAATGGAATTTGGACACTGGGTACACCCAAAACCTGAATGTCCAACACTATTTAAGTCTTTTGGTTATCCCAAAAGACGCCTTATCCAACAACTGGAAATCCAGCCAAAACAAATCACCTACCAACAATATACTTCCAGCCACCATAACCAATAACAAGTTGCTAGCAGCCATTTTCTCTTTTGAATTTGAAGAACTGTCACAAAAACCATTGTTCAGTGAAGCTGTACTCAAGGAAAAACCTATCATAATGATGTACACCAACACCAAAGTTGATGGACAGGTTATTAAATTGATCCTGAATAGTGGATCAGTAGACAGCATCATTACATGACAACTCATGAACCAATTAGGTTGCCGAGTTGATCACATTGTCAGTGTCAAGATAATAATAGCTAATAGAGTGACCAAAACTCTTATTGGCAAGATTGATGATTTTTCTTTTAAAATAAATGGTATTATTACCCCAATCAAAGTTTTGGTAATGAAAGCTACGTAGTACTAAGCATTAGTTGGTAATGATTGGTTAATCAAAACAAATGCCATGCTTGACTGGAACATGCAAAAACTACAGCTTAGCCAAAATGGTCAACACATACTAGTACCTGTCACATGTAATCACTTCAAATTTATTACTACACCATCAACATTTTTTATCAAGTTTGACAACAAAGAAAAGGAGAAACCTACCTGAGAAGCATACCAAGTTTCTTGTGCCAATGAAGACCACAACAAATTACCACTAATACTCTCTTGGGATAACAATAAGAAAAGAAAGCAAAAAAAAGAACCTACCTGGAATTCTGACCAAGCCTAGAAAACTGACAATGACCAAGAAAAGCCAATAAATTGGAAGTGGGAAGAAAATAACAAGAGAAAAAAAAAAAAAAGGAAAAAGAGCCAGCACCAACTACTATTACTTATAATTCATATGCTTATACTTTACCACAACCATCCAACTATCACCAACTGAAATTAGTATGCATCAATTGTGACAAGAAATTGTCATCAATAGGTGCATATTGTGGCAACAATAAAAAATATGCCACAACAACAAAATTTTATTGCCACTTATGCATTATAGAACAGTTTGGAAGACTCAAGAGACAAGGAAAATAGGACAATAAACTCTGCCTAGCATGTAGAACCATTTTGCCTGATAAAGGAATGTGAAATGACATTCTTGGATGTGGAGGAACATGCGATAAGACATGTCAGTATATTAATTTGATAAATGACTAGGTACACAAAAGAACTCCAATCAATAATGCCTGGAAAAAAGCATTGTGACAATTGAAAAGATATTCTTACAATGAACATGAGATCTGGAGAATGACGAGTGCAAAAGCAGAAGACACTATTACCAGCAAGTTACTAGAAATTAAAAATAACCCACTGTTATTGCCTGAACTGGAATACATCCTCACTATTGACATCTTTGGCAATATTGAGGATGATTCAGAAGAATTTTATGAACATTACCAGTGATTAGCACTCACTAGAGAAGAACAGAAGCAGTAGTTAGAACAGTTGAATACTTAATTATGTTAACATTGCTTAATTTTCTGTGACTTTCAATATTGTAATAAGTGTGACCTCATTTACAATTCATCACCACACATGATCTACATGATTCCAGAGAAAAAAGAACCCATTAATAACTCTGAATCGGAATCAGAATCCCTGTTCAATTCCGATTCAAACTCCGACAATGATGACAACAAAAATAATGATTCCAGCTCCATTCAAATTGACCACAAAAATTACAATGATTCAAACTTCAATTCAAACCCCAAAACATACATCACACTTCTTGATCTCACCAAGGAACAGAAACTTAAATGGTTCAGCAATAATAATGAAAGTATTATGCCAGAACATGCACATAATACTGATGTAGGGTTTGACTTAAGATATTTGGAAAAAGATCCCATCAAATTAGAACTCCATTTATACATCTGCATTGATCTCAAAATAGCACTAGAAATTCCAGCAACAACAATAGTTCAATTAGCATCTAAAAGTAGCTTAGCCAAAAAGGGAATCAACATTAGAAGAGAAATAATTAATGCAAAATACGTAAAAAATATTATTGCTATGCTACAAAATAACTCAGAAAAGACATATATCATAAATTCAAATGAAAAGATAGCACAGGCAATATTTCTGTCTCTGATGAAAATAGCTCAATTAGTATTAGTGAAAAACAAAAAAAAGTTAGGGATAACAGCAAGAGAGATACAAGAATTCGGATCTACAGATAGAATAGAGGTACCAGTTAATATGGCAGAGAAAAAAATTGTTGACAAAGGAGAAATTATTTTCACTCATCAACCAATCTCCATTCCACCATATAATCAGTACATGGTAACTATAGAAAGAAAAGTAAAGGATCAGGTTCAAATTTTTGAAGCAGAAGCAACACTTTGTGAATCAGGAAAGATTGGATTAGTCAATTTACACATACCAGCCAAGAATTATGATCACATTAAAATCCCCATCTACAATACAACTGAAAATATCATTGAAATACCAAAAAGAATTATCATTAGATATTTAACCATGAAAGTTGAAGATCAACCACCAAACTACATTCCAGATTTTTTACAGCTTTGTGAATATGTGGATATCACATCACAAACTATTTACAGACAAAACAAATGTTATCTGCTTTAACCAGAACAATTGGAACAGATAAACATGGGAAATCTAAACTCACTTTGACAAATGCAATTAAAAATGTTACTCAACAACTTCAATGACATTTTTACTAGTGAAAATAAATTTGGCAGAACTGACATTATCCAACACCAAATTAAGACTGGAGATGCAATGCCAATTAAATAGAGAGCATACAAAGTACCACCAGCCAGCCATGAGATTATTCATCAAGAAATCAATCAAATACTTAACAACAAGCTAATTCAGCCATCAATAAGTTTATGGTCATCACTAATAATACTAGTCCATAAAAAAAATAGGAAAATCTGCTTTTGCATGAATTACCAAAAACTAAATAGAGTAACAAAAAAAAATAGCTATCCAACTCCAAAGATTTAAGAACTTTTTGATGCTTTTGGAGGAAAAAAATAGTTTTCAACTCTAGATTTAGACAGTAGTTATTGACAAGTAGCCATGAAGCCAAAAGACAAAGAGAAGACAGCTTTTACAACATAAGAAGAGAATTTTGAGTTTGAAGTTATGCCATTTGGCTTGATGAATGCTTCAGTCACATTCCAACAACTTATGAAAATTGTTTATATAGGACTACTATGAAAATCAGTAGTCATATACTTGGATAACACAAATGTGTTCTCAAAAACATTCGATAATTATTTACATCATCTCCAACAAGTATTTAAAAGACTCAGACAAGCAGGATTGAAATTAAATGCTGTTACTCATAGAATATAGGAAATATAGTATTATTAATCAGTAGATATTAGCCAATCAGAGGTAGACATAGTAAATATGGAATTTCTAAATTTTTCTCAGAGGAATTGCAGAATTCCAGAAATTTCAGAATTACCCAGCAAAGAATTGCAGGATTTCAGAATTCCAGGATTTCTCTTATCAGGAATTGCAGGATTTCAGGAATCCCAGAATTCCTGTTACAAAGAATTGAGGAATTGAGGAATCTCAATTATGTATATATAGCAGTAAGATTAGAAGCTGAAAAGACAGACCTCTCAGTTTAAATTTAATCTAAGCAATATTCCAGTTCCCAATCATCAAATAAATAATTATTTCATATCTCAACCCACTTTCTACTATCAATGCTTCATGTTGATAGTAATTGATACTTAACCATGCTGGAACAATAGCTCTTGATCACGGCTATTGATGAGATACTAACAAATTGCCTTGGCTTATTTTTTCTATTTTCTTTATTTTTATTTTCTTTATTTTATTTTCTTTTTTTCTGTGATTTTGTTGTTGTATACTAATTGATTAAAAAAATTAAGCACTGAGTTATTGATGTCAAGGATAGCCTGGTAAAAGACCCAGAAATAAGAGTAGGATTTTATATATTATCAAATAGCTTACCAGAAAGGCACGACTGCCAGACTAAATCCAGTCACCATGCTGAGAAAGAAATTGGGAAAACTCTTGGAAAGATACATCTACTATCGACCCTATTGAATCTCTGTCTATTATACAAAAGACTTCATCAAAACCTTCAGATACAACACTTGCAGAACCTCATCCACGGAAGTAGCTTTTGAACACCAAGTTACAGGTTTGTTATTTAATTTAACAGCAGAAATAATCACCTGTAACATTTGGTGCTTCCTGTGAGGTATAATCCTACAGAGAACCAGCACTGATAACACCAAACCAAAAGTGACAAAATCAGAAAATATAGAAACAAACCATTTAGAATTTGCAAAATCCTTATTTCAACACTATTGTCAATACTTGGGATTAAACCACAATCATATATCCACCGAATCAGTCTTCAATTTCTATGTCAACGAAAAAATTTCCTCTTTATTAAAAACACCAGTGAATACTGAATCAGCAAGAGAAACTTTCTATAAGGAGTTAATTCAAAACACCAACCTGTCAACAAATCATAATTTCACATCCATCATCACTGAGATCAACAAAGAAATTAAACACCACACTCAACAAAGATATCCAATTACATATGCTAGTAAAGGCAAGGGAAAACTACAAATACCAGCAGTAACACCCAGAAAAATACAGCCACCTACTTGGAAGAAAAACAGAATTGAATCCTCAAGCAACCCATCCTACCACTATACATTTGGAAGCACCATCAACATATCATCAACAGATGTGTTCCCATCAACTACAACATCAGTATTTGGATGATTTCCATTCCAAAGTAGACAAAGAAAAACAGAATTATTAGAACCATACGGCAAATACTTTGAGGGATTTAATTCACAATCATCAACTCTATCAGGACTTTGATCACCATCGTCTCCACCAGATTTCGGAATCTCTGATCTGTGGGAAGCAACAGAATCAGAAAAAGAGGAAGAAGAATCAGAGGATCAAGAATTCACTTATCAGCACCTAATCACTGAAAACCCGGAAGTTGAAATCCCGAATTTTCAAACTCAGCAAAATCTAAATCTAGAAAATTCAGAAATCAAAACACCAAATCATCAAAGGCAGAACAATCCAAACTCCGAATTAATTAATCAGTAAAACTTACCTCTGGTAATTGTTATCAATTAACTGCTGATTAATCTCATAGCTGAACCTATATGACAGCCACTTCAACTACCATCCCAACAACCAGTACAACAACAACTGTTTTAACAGCCACCACAACCACCTAACTTAGATCCAATGGTCTATGCACCAATTGTAAAACTTAACAATTTTACTGGTGAAGAGAATGACACTCAAGTATGGCTGAATGATGTAAAAAAAGCCATCACAGTCAACGGATGAAATGATGCCCAAGCAATGCAAGCTATTCTCTACTTTCTCAAGGATACCGCCAATTCATGATATCAGAGCTTGGTTAATAAACCACAAGATTTCAATGCCTTCAAAGTGGAATTCCTAAGATACTTCAGCAACAATAACAGCATCAATCGCCTAGTCAATACATTCACCACCATGAAACAAGAAGAAACTGAAGTGGTCACCACTTACCTGGGATGCTTCCATTGAAACCTGTGCCAAATTCAAGCAATTGACGCCAACTATTTTACAGCCCCACAGATCCTTAACCAGTTTATTTGTAGCCTGTGCAGCAGCATCTTGCAACATGTACATCCATTGCATCCAGACACCCTTCAAGATGCAGTCACACACACCAGAGATTTTGAATCCACTAAATCAGAGACTAATCACGTCTAAGCCATTAATCTAATAATGAACAGATCATCTGAATTGGATTCCAAATTGGAGAAGTTCAATGAATTAATTAATAAGAGATTGGAAGGATACTTAGTTGACAATCATGCCATTTATCAGCCTTTACAACGATGCAATAATCAAAGAAACTCTAATTATGCCCAAAATCAGCCATGTTCATCTTCATCGACCAATCAACAGTGGCAACAGAAAATGCATATCTGTCACTATTGTAGTAAACAAGGACATATCCAAATTGACTGTCACCAACGTTCAAATAACCAATGATCAGAAAACCAATATCAAAACCCCAATGGCCAGTTCCAAACTCCAAATCAGTACCCAAATCAAAACCAACCTGCTTACTTACTAGTGATGCAGTCATCAGTCTATCAATCTCTGGTGTATCAAGCTCCAATCTATTAACCACAGCCACAAGTAATTTATCAACAACCACAGCCACAAATAATCTATCAACCCCAACAAATCCAAACACCACCCCAAAACTTACCACCCAATAGAACCCAAAGACCAAGAATAACTCAACAAAGCTGGAGATTGGCAATGGTAGTCCATCAACTGATCTCCAGTTCTTTACAGCAACCATCTGGATTATGCCAGAGGAATTCAGGTGCTGGTCAACCCCAGAACCTGAATTCCCAGAACTATTTAAGTTTCCTGGTCACCTCAGAAGACACCCCAACCAATAACCTGGTATTCGCCCAAAAACAACCACTCACCAGTAATATCTCACCCACTACCATTACCAAAGACAAGTTTTTGGCTGCTATATTCCCATTCAAATTCAAGGAAACAACTATAACACCATTATTTAGTAAAGCTACTCTTGAAGCCAAACCAATCACCACAATATACACTGATACCAAAGTCGAAGAACAATTTCTCAAATTGATCTTTGACAGTGGTTCAACAGGCAGCATCATCATCACATGACAACTCATGAATCAATTAGGTTGCCGAGTTGATTGAGCTGCCAGCGCCAGAATTATCACAGCCAATGGAGTGACCAAAACTCCAATTGGCAAAATCGATGACTTCCCTTTCGAAGTCAATGGCATCGTGACTTCCATTAAAGTTCTAGTGATGGAAGCCACTCAATATCAAGCTTTCGTTGGTAATAACTGGCTATCCAAAGTCAACACGACATTAGACAAGAACACCCAGGAATTCCAGCTAACATATCAGGACTAATACATATGTGTACTGGCCACATGTGGCCATTTTAAGACTCCTCCAAGAGAGAAACTATTGATCGAACTGGAGGAGGAGAAAGAGAAACCTATCTGAGAAGCTTATCAAGTCTCCTGGGCTGACACTGACCACAACGAACTACCACCAATACTCTCGTGGAACAACAACCCTAAGGAAAAGCAAAAAGAGGAACTGCTCTGGGAAACAAACAATTTGACTTGGACTGACAACGAACAGGAAAAACCATCAAGTTGGGAGTAAAAAGAAGAAAAGGGAAAAGGGAAAGAGAGAGAGAAAGAAAACACTCAAGCCAACAACACTTATATCTCATACACCTACAGTTAACAACAATCATCGACCTATTACTGACCCAAACTGATATGCATTGATTGTGGCAAGAAATTGTCGTCAATGGGCACATGCTGTAGCAACAATGAAGAATATTAGATGGCAACCAAGTTTTATTGCTGTGCATGCTGTGTCGAATGTTTTGGAAGACCAAAACAAGTGGGAAAATGGAATAATACACCATGTATAGCCTGTGGAAAAACTCTCCTCGACAAAGGAATATGGAACGACATTCTGGGGAGAGAAGAAATGTGCGACGTGTCCTGCCAATACATGATTCTCATCAGTGACTGGGTCGAGAAAGAAACACCCATAGAAGCTGTCTGAAGAAGAGCTGTACAGCAATTGGACAGTTGTTCACACAAAGACAATGAATTATGGCAAATGGCAATTGCCAAAATTGAAGGCACATCACCAGAAGAAATCAGGACAATTAAAAACAACCCACCAGAACCCATCAAGCTTGACTGGAATGCAGAGCCAGTCATAAATTTTCTGGAACCAGAAGAATTTTATGAATACTACCAAAACTTGGCACCCACTAGAGAAGAACAAGAACAATGGCTAGCACAGTTGAATACAAGACTGTGTTGCCATTGTTTAATTCCCAGTGACTTTGAATATTGTGACAATTGTGACCTCATTTACAATCCACCACCATGCATGATCTACACAATTCTTGAAGAAGAAAAACCAATCAGCAGCTGTGCATCAGAATCAGAATTGCTAATTAATCATGATCTAGACTCTGACGATAATAACAAAAACACCAGTTCTAGTTCCATTCAAAATGGCAATGACAATAAAGACAATTCAAACTCAGATTCAAACTCCGATTTAAACTATGAACAATACATTGCACTACCAAATCTCTCCAAGGAACAAGAGTTGAAATGGTATAGTGACAATGGAGAAGGTATTATGCCAGAACGCGTGCATGATACTAATACAGGATTTGATCTAAGATATCCAAGAACAGAAGCCATCAAATTGGAACTACATACACGCATCTGCATCAATTTGAAAATAGCACTGGAAATTCTAGCAACAACAATGGTTTAATTAGCATCTAGGAATAGTCTAGCGAAAAGAGAGATTAATATAAAGGAGGAATAATTGACACAGGATATGTGGGAAATATCACAAAATGACTCAAACAAGGCCTATATAATAGAGCCGAACAAAAAGATAACACAGGCAATATTCTTACCTTTGGTTAAGATAGCTCAGTTAGTACTGGTGAGAAACAGGAAAGAGTTAGGAATAACAGCAAGAGAGATACAGAGATTTGGGTCAATGGGTAGAATAGATGTACCAGTTAATATGGCAAAAGAAGAAATTGTTGGCCAAAGAGAAATTATCTCAACCAGCCAAGCTATTTCCATTCCACCATATAGCCAGTACATGCTAGCAATAGAAAAGAAAGAAAAAGACCAAGCACAAATTTTTGAAGCAGAAGCCAGTCTTTGTAAATTAGGAGAAGTTGGACTTATCAATCTCCACATACCAGCCAAAGATTATAGCTGCATAAAAATTCCCATCTACAACAACACTGGCAATGTCATCAACATACCAGAAAAAACTACCATCAGATATTTAACCACAGAAATAGAAGACCAACCACCAAATCCCATTCCAGAGTTTCCACAACTTTGTGGATATGTTGACATCACATCACAAACAATCTATGGATGAGACAAATGTTATTTACTCCAACCAGAACAATTGGAACAAATGAACATGGGAAACTTAGATCCACTCCAACGTATGCAGCTTAAGATATTGCTCAACAATTTCAAAGACATTTTTGCCAGTGAAAATGAGTTTGGCCAAACTGACATCATCCAGTATTAAATCAAAACTGGAGATACAATGTCAATTAAACAAAGAGCATACAGAGTGCCACCAGCCAGCCACAAGATTATTTGTCAAGAGATAAACCAAATGCTGACAATGGGCTAATTCAGCCATCAATAAGCCTATGGTTATTACCAGTGGTACTTGTCCATAAGAAAAATGGAAAAATTCAATTTTGTGTAGACTACAGGAAACTCAATGATGTAACTCGTGAAGACAGCTATCCAATTTCATAGATACAGGAATTATTTGATGCTTTTGACAGGAACAAGTGGTTCTCAACATTAGATTTAGACAGTGGTTATTGGCAAGTGGCCATGGATCCAGCTAACAAAGAGAAGACAGCATTCACCACAAAAGAAGAGAATTTCGAATTTGTAATAATGCCAATTGGTTTAACCAATGCACCAGCCACTTTCCAATGGCTAATGGAAATTGTCTATACTGGCTTATTGTGGAAATCAGTAGTTGTATACTTGGACAACACCAACGTATTCTCAAAAACATTTGATAATCATCTTCATCATTTTCAACAAGTGTTCGAAAGATTAAGAAGAGCAGGACTAAAGTTAAATGCAACAAAGTGCTTCTTTGGCAAGACAGAACTAAAATTTTTGGAACACATAGTTAGCAAAGACGGCATCAAAACAGATTCAGAGAAAATAGAGATAGTAAAAAACTTTCCAGTGCTGACCAATATAACAGAACTGAAATCATTCTTGGGATTTGCCAGCTACTATTAACATTTTATCAAAAACTTTTCCAAGATAGCACAGCCACTCAACCAACTGCAAACCAAGAATACCAAATATGAATGGGCAGAAAGTCAACAAGAAGCTTTTGACATTTTGAAAAGAAAGCTCATTCAAGCTCCAGTACTGATTTATCCAGATCACAGCAAACCATTCATCATCACCACTGATGCATCCAGCCAAGCATTGGGAGCAGTATTATCTCAGAGAGGACCAGACAGCAGAGAACATCCAGTAGCATATGCTAGCAGAGGTTTAACACCAGCCAAAAAGAACTATGGAACACCGGAACAAGAACACTTAACAATATATTGGTCAGTCATAAAATGGAAAGAATACTTGAGCCAGAAGTTTAAAGTATACACAGATCACAAGGGATTAACATCACTCTAAAAACAAAAATTTGGAGATGGAAGACAGTCAAGATAGAAAATGGCACTCATATCATACAATTATACTATACATTACAAAAAAGGAAAAGATAACAGAAATGCTAACAGTTTGTTGCAAATAAGACAAATCTAAGAATATTTTAACACAAAAATATAACAAAACCAGAACAATACCAACGAAAAATATAACAAAATATAAACATACAAAAATATCAACAATTTCAACATTATATAAACACTCAACAGTTTAAAAAGAATTTATCTCAAACGGAACGAAAGAGTATCAAACAACAATCAAAATATTTTATTACTCACTAAAATATACTTTATCAGAAAAATAGAAAAGATCCAGATCAACCAACTAGAGTAATTACAGAGCCAAAAAAAGAGACAATATTATTCAACATGCACTTAAATCCAACAGCAGAATATTTTCATAAAGAAACAACCATAGAAAGAACCAGAAAAAGATACTATTAGCCATTAATGTATCCAGACATCATCCAATATGTTCAAAATTGTAATGCTTGTCAGCAAAAAGAAGGTACAAAATCCAGTGAACCATTAAAACCAATTAAAGTAGGACAACCATTTGACCATGTTGGAATTGATCTAGTCAGACCATTAACAATTACCAGCGGAAAAAACAGGTACATAGCAGTAGCCATGGACTATCTCACTAAATGGCCAGAGGTGAAAGCAATTCAAAAAGCAAATGCAGAATCCATTGCTGAATTTGTTCATCAGAATCTGATCTGTCGACATGAATGTCCAAAAGAATTATTATCAGACCAAGGAACTCATTTTGTGAACAAAACATTAACAGAATTAAGCCAAAGATTCGGAATTAAGAGACTACTATCATCACCATACCATCCACAAACCAATGGATTAGTCAAAAGATTCAACAGAACATTGTGTGAAACAATAGCTAAATTCAGCCAAGAAAACCAGAATGATTGGAATTTGTTGATACCATCAGTACTATTTGCTTATCAGACAATGAAGCAAGATACTACACAAGCAACACCATTTGAATTAGTATATGGTAGAGCAGCAACACTACCAGTGGAAATAGAAGTTAGTACATACCCAACCGAACCAATAACAGAAGAGAATTTCAAAAATACATTGTTAAGAAGAACATATAACTTAATAGAAACATTAGAAAACAAACAACAAAGAGCAGCTGATAACATACAAAAGTCACAAGAGAAACAAAAAGAAAGACATGATAACCAACTACCAGATAAACCAGTTGAATTCAGGATTGGAGACAAAGTACTCTTACATCATACCAAAGCGGAAAAACAATGGAGTGGAAAATTTGACCTCAAATGGGATGGACTATTTTACATAGAAGAAATTCTAAGAAATGGAGCTTACAAATTAAGATTGAATAACAAAATCTTGACCAAAACAGCACATAGAGATCGACTGAAACCATATCACCATATAGCATCATTATCTACTAGTAATATTCTACAATTAGGAGTACAGAGAATACTAGTCCAACCAAATGAGATTCCACAAGATTTGGAACCAATCATTATCATTGACAACAACATGTCCAATTGATTGACAAAAGAATATATAAGAACATGATTAACGTGACAGAAAAGATCAGAAAAATGGAGATTACAGACAATATCCATTTACTAGCCCAACAAATTTTTCAATTAATCCAACACCAAGAGATGAAAATTACCATCAATCAACAAACCATTCATTACAAAAATATGGCAAAGATACCACCAAACAAAGCAAAAAAAAGACTTAAAAACATGGTTGACAAGATTATGACCAAGATAAAATTGGCCATGAAAGAATAACAAATAGTCAGATTATATCAAGAACTTACCAGAGAAACTTGGACTTGGTGAATACAACAATTTCCAAAAAACTATTGTTATTTTTACTTGAGACAACACGTAAATATCCAGAACTTGTACACCAACAAAACAAAATGGTTATTTGACAACACTATACTGGGACAACTAGAACAATTTGTGGAAAAGAACAATCTAACCACATAAGCTCGAGCCATTTACAGACTATATATGAGATTTCAAGACTAACCAGAAATTTTACTCAACACAGCAATGGATACAGTTATGAGTAATCAATTGGGAAAAATGACCAATGCCCAATTTGAAGAACTACAAAATAAAATAACACAAGTAATACTTGAAAAAGAAGTTCAAGAAATAATTCAAGAAGGGGAATTAAAAGAATTAGATTTCAACAGAGCTCAATATTAAAAAGAGGGGATAATGTTACTCATAGAATATAGGAAATATAGTATTATTAGTCAGTAAGATATTAGCCAATCAGAGGTAGATGTAGTAAATGTAGAATTCCAGAATTCCTCTTAGAGGAATTGCAGGATTCCAGAAATTTTAGGATTCCCCAGCGAAAAATTGCAGGATTCCAGAATTCCAGAATTCCTCTCATCAGGAATCACAGAATTCTTGTTGCAAAGAATTGAAGAATCTCAATTATGTATATATAGCAGTAGGATTAGAAGCTGAAAAGACAGATCTCTCAGTTTAAATTTAATCTAAGCAACATTCCAGTTTCCAATCATCAAATAAATAATTATTCCATATCTCAACCCACTCTTCACTATCAATACTTTATGTTGATAGTAATTGATACTTAACCACACTGGAACAATAGCTCTTGATTACGGCTATTGAAGAGATACTAACATACCAAATTGCCTTGGCTTATTTTCTCTATTTTCTTTATTTTTATTTTCTTTATTTTATTTTTTTTCTTTTTTGATTTTGTTGTTGTATACTAATTGATTAAAAGATTAAGCACTGAGTTATTGATGTCAAGAATAGCCTGGTAAAAGACCCAGAGATAAGGGTAGGATTTTATATATTATCAGATAGCTTACTAGAAGAACACAACTGCCAGACTAAATCTGGCCACCATGCTAAGAAAGAAATTGGAAAAACTCTTGGAAAGATACTTCTACTCTTAACCCTATTGAATCTCTGTCCATTATACAAAGAATTCCATCAAAACCTTCAGATACAATACTTGCAGAATCTCATTCATGGAAGTAGCTTTTGAGCACCAAGTTACGGGTTTGTTATTTGATTCAACAGCAGAAATAATCATCTGTAACAACGCCTAATTTGAAGAACTACAAAATAAAATAACACAAGTAATACTCGAAAAAGAAGTTCAAGAAATAATTCAAGAAAGAGAATTAAAAAAATTAGATTTTGACGGAGCTCAATATTAAAAGGAGGGGATAATGTTACTCATAGAATATAGGAAATATAGTATTATTAGTCAGTAGATATTAGCCAATTAGAAGTAAACATAGTAAATATGGAATTCCAAAATTCCTCTTAGAGGAATTGCAGGATTCCAGGAATTGCAGGATTCCAAGAATTTCAGGATTCCCCAGTGAGGAATTGCAGGATTCCAGAATTGCAAGATTCTTCTCATCAGAAATCGCAGGATTCCAGAAATCTCAGGATTTCTGTCACAAAAAATTGAGGAATTGAGAAATCTTAATTATGTATATATAGCAGTAGAATTAGAAGCTGAAAAGACAGATCTCTCAGTTTAGATTTAATCTAAACAACATTCTAGTTCCCAATCATCAAATAAATAATTATTTCATATCTCAACCCACTCTTTACTATCAACGCTTCATGTTGATAGTAATTAATACTTAACCACACTGGAACAATAGCTCTTGATCATGGCTATTGATGAGATACTAACAAATTGCCTTGGCTTATTTTCTCTATTTTCTTTATTTTTATTTTCTTTATTTTATTTTCTTTCTTTCTGTGATTTTGTTGTTATATACTAATTGATTAAAAAGATTAAGTACTAAGTTATTGACATCAAGGATAGTCTGGTAAAAGACCCAGAAATAAGGGTAGGATTTTATATATTATCAGATAGCTTACCAGAAGGTCATGACTGCCAGACTAAATCCAGCCACCATGCTGAGAAAGAAATTGGGAAAACTTTTGGAAAGATACATTTACTATCGACCTTATTGAATCTTTGTCCATTATACAAAGAACTCCATCAAAACTTTTAGATACAACACTTGCAGAACCTCATCCACAGAAGTAGCTTTTGAGCACCAAGTTACGGGTTTGTTATTTAATTCAACAGCAAAAATAATTACTTGTAACAATGCCAACAAATGCTTCTTTGGAAAAACAGAACTCAAGTTTTTAGGACATGTAGTGAGCAAAAATGGCATCAAAACAGATCCAAATAAGATTGCAATAGTAAAAAACTTTCCAGTACTAACCAATTTGACAGAACTAAGAGCATTTTTAGGATTCGCAGACTATTATTATTATTTCATCAAGGACTTTTCTAAACTGGCTCAGCCACTTCATTATCTACAAACCAAAAATGTGAAGTATGAATGGACAGAAGCTCAACAAGAAGTGTTCGACACATTAAGAAGAAAACTTATTCAAGCTCCAGTACTGATCTATTCAGACCACAGTAAATTATTCATTATTACTACAAATGCATCAAGTCAAGCATTGGGAGCAGTACTATCACAGAGAGAACTGAATAGAAGAAAACATCCAGTAGCATATGCCAGCAGAAGCTTAAGTTTAGCTGAAAAAAACTATGGAACACCAGCATTAGAATACTTAGCAATCTATTAAGCAGTCATAAAATGGAAAAAATACTTGAGCCAAAAGTTTGAAATACATATGGATTACAAAGGATTAACTTCAATTCAAAAGCAAAAATTTGGAAACAATCATCATGCAAGATAGAAAATAGCACTATTACTATATACATTTACAGTACATTATAAAAAGAAAAAAGACAATGGAAATGCTGATGGTTTGTCGCAAATGAGACAAATTTAATAACATTTCAAACCCAAAAATATAACAAAAAATGAATATACAAAAATACCAACAACTCTAACATTATATAAATACCCAATTGTTCAAGGAAAAATTATTTCAAAAAAAACAAAACAACATAAAACAGCAATCAAAATATTTTATCAACCATCAAAATATATTTTACTAGAAGAATAAAAAAAATTCAAATCAACCAACCAGAGTAATTACAGAACCAGAGAAAGAGACAATATTATTTAAAATGCACTCAGACCCAACAGCAGAACATTTTCACAAAGAAATGACCATGGAAAGAACCAAAAAAAGATACTATTGGCCATCAATGTATCCAGATATTATCCAATATGTTCAAAATTGTGATGCTTGTCAAAGAAGAGATGGAATAAAATCCAGTGAATCATTGAAACCAATCAAAGTAGGACAATCATTTGATCATATTAGAATTGACTTAGTCAGACCATTAACAATTACCAGTAAAGGCAACAGATATATTGCAGTAGCTATAGATTATCTTACAAAATAGCCAGAAGCAAAAGCCATTTAAAGAGCAGATACAGAATCCATTGCCGAATTCATTCATCAAGATTTGATTTGTTGACATAAATGTCCAAAAAAACTATTATCAGATCAAGGAACTCACTTTGTGAATAGAACATTGACAGAATTAAGTCAAAGATTTGGGATAAAAAGACCATTATTATTACCATACCATCCACAAACAAATAAGTTAGTTGAAAGATTTAACAAAACATTGTGTAAAGCCATTGCCAAAATCAGCCAAGAAAACCAGGACAAATGGAACTTAATTATAGCATTAGTATTATTTGCTTATCAGACAATAAAGCAAGACACTACACAAGCAACACCATTTGAATTGGTATATAGTAGAACAGCAACATTACCAGTTGAGATAGAAGTCAAGACATATCCAACAAAACCAATAACAGAAGAGAATTTTCAAAGAACACTATCAAAAAGAACATAAGACTTAATGAAGACACTAGAAAACACATGGTGAAGAGCAGTTAACAACATCCAAAAGTCACAAAAAAAACAAAAAAAAAGACATGATGGCCAACTATCAGAGAAACCAATTGAATTCAAAATTGGAGACAAAATACTTCTGCATTATACTAAAATAGAAAAACAATAGAATGGAAAATTTGATCCCAAATGAAACAAACCATTTCACATAAAAAAAATTCTTGGAAATAGAGCTTATAAATTAAGATTGAACAACAGAATCTTAATCAAAACAGCATATGGTGATCGACTGAAACAATATTACTATAGAGTATTATCATCTATCAGTAATATTTCATAATTAGAAATACAAAAAATACTAGTCAAACCAGATGAGATTCCACAAGATCTAGAACCAATCATAATTATTGAACTAAACACATAAAATTAAACAACCAAAAGAGTATATAAAACATGGTATATGCGACAAAAGACAGCAGAAAAATGGAGATTACTAACAGTATTCACTTACTAGCACAACAACTCTTTCAATTAATACAACAACAAGAGATGGAAATTACAATTAACCAGCAAACTATCAGATACACAAACACCAGAAAAAAAACATAAGATAAAACACAGAGGAAAACAGAAAACACCATTAACAAAATAATCAAAAAAGTGAAACTGGCAATAGAAATACAACTAAAAGTAACCCAATATCAAGAGTTGACTATAGAGACTTGGAATTGGTGGATACAACAATTTTCAAGAAACTTTTGTTACTTTTATTTGAGACAACACTTAAATATTCAGAGCTTATATACAGATAAAACAAAATGATTATTTAACACAACAATATTGCAACAACTGGAACAATTTATGAGGAAAAACAATTTGATTACACAAGCAAGAGCCATTTATCGGCTACATACTGGATTTCAAGATCAACCAGAAATCTTACTCAACTCAGAAATGAACTTCATTACCATTAACCAAATGAAAAAAATAACCAATGCCCAATTTGAAAACTTACAAAACAAGATAACATAAGTAATTCTTGAAAAAAAAGTTCAAGAAATACTCAAAAATGGAGAATTAGAATTAGGAGATCTCAACAGAGCTCAATATTAAAAGGAGAGAATAATATTACTCATAGAATATAAAAAAGATATATTAGCATAAACTAACCAATCAGAAGTAATCATAGTAAAATGTGGAATTCCAGGATTCCTCTCAGAAGAATTGCAGGATTCTAGAAATTTCAGAATTCTCATACAAGAAATTACAGGATTCCAGAATTCCAGAATTCTTCTTAAAAGAATTGCAGGATTCCAAGAATTCCAGGATTTTTGGTGTGAAGAATTGAGAAATTAAGGAATCTTAATTATGTATATATAGTAGTAGAGTTAGAAGTAGAAAAAACAGATCTTTCAGTTTAGATTTAATTCAAGTAACCTTTTAAACTCACAAATATTAATAAATAATTATTCTCTATCTCCAATTCACTCTTCTATCAGCACTTTATGTTGATAGTAATTGATACTTAATCCTACTGGAACAATAACTCTTGATCATGACTATTAATAGAATACTAACCATTATTGTCTTGGCTTATTTCTTATTTCTTCTTTCTTATTTTTTCTATTTTATTTCTTTTTTCTTTGTTATTTACTAATTGATTAAAAAGATTAAGCACTAAGATACAGATATCATAAGGACTGGTAAAAAATCTGTAAAACAAGGGTAGAACACTCATAAATTTGAGGATAACTTACCAAGAGAATTGCTGACCACCATGCTGAGAAAAAATTTGATAGAATTGTGATTCCGGGAGGCTACTGAAAACAACAATTGAATTTTTATTCATTATACAAAGGACTTAACCAAAACCTTCAGATAACAATACCTTCAGATCATCACCAACATATCAACCAAGCACCAAGTTACAGATTTGTTATTTAATTTGAAACTCCAAATAATTACCTGTAATAATGCCATAGAAAATAATTTGAATCTCCAAAAAGAAATGGAAAATGGGACAACACATCTTGCCTCACATGTAGAGATATGCTATCAAAAGAATACAACTGGATTGATGTTGCAATAAAAAGAGGAATATGTGATCAAATCTGTCAATATGTCCTATCAATTTCGGAAAAAGTCAGAAGAAGAACATTATTTGATACAGCATACAATAGTGCTTTCAACAAACTCTACTACTCTTCTCATGATGCTGAAATAATTTTTGATTTAGCAATGACATTAATCAATGAAGCCACTCAAGAAGATGTCCACCAAATAAAAGAAGCTAAATACATTGAATATACAATAAAATTAGCTGGATTCAACTATGAAGATAAAGTGGAAACATACCACCAAATTGCAAGCCACATTTATTCAACCCAAGAAGCTCAAATTTAACAATTAGAGTGAATAAACATTTAATTGTATGAAGAATGTATTATGTTTTGTAATAACAAATGGTGTCCAGAATACTATGCTTTTAGCATTTTTTTGTCCAGTGAAAATGACCAGGAAGAAATCAAATTTGGGAAATCTAAAACAAAAAATAAAATTACAACAACACCAATCTATTTTACTGAAAACCAGCCTGCTATACAATTCAAATATTTTAACAACAATAAGCAAGGAATAAAACCAAAAAAAGCCCACGAAATTGATGCAAGATATAACTTCAGATATCCTGGCAAAGACACTTTGATTCTTTAACCAAAGTCTTTGACAAAAATCAATCTTAAAATCACTTTTGAAATTCCACCTGGAACAATGGTTCAAATTGCATTCAGATCTTCATTGGCAAACAAAAGAATCAATATTAGAGGAGGAGTTATAGATGCAGGATATATTGGAGACATTACCATTATGTTGCAGAATAAAACAGACAAATCATTCAAAATTGAACATGCTGAAAAAATTGCTCAAGCAATTTACCTACCCTTAATCAACAGTTTGGGTTTACAATCAGTTAACAACAGAGAACAATTGGGAAAAAGTGAAAGAGGAATGCAAGGTTTTGGTTCAACTGAACAATTTACAGTGCCAGCAAATATAGCTTTTAATGCACAGAATGAATCTTACCAGATTCTTCAACTTCTTTAACCAATTACTATTTCACCTTTTGGTAAACATCATGAAATTTACACTTGCTCAAATCTCACTACTACCCAACAAATCTTTGAATTCAATGAACAAATCTGTTTAAAGCATGAAATCTTAATTTCAAACGTTTATATTCCCAAAGGAATGAAAAAATTTCGAGTTACATTCTACAACCCCAATAATTACCCTATTGTCTTATTGAATAAATTAGAGATTGGAATCATACACAGCAATATTTTCCAAGATGAAAACCCTCAAATTGTCTCTAATTTCATCGAAATTATAAAATATATATTACTTCCAAGTCCAAATATCATTCTTACTACTGAAAACTACTACTTTTTGGAAGAAAAACTCTCTTGAATTAACATGAGTCCTTTGGAACCTCAACAACAAAAACAATTGAAACAGCTAATAGCTGAATTTGCAGATATATTTGCAAAAGACAACAATGACCTTGGAAAAACAGATATTGTTTAATATTAGATTCACACAGGAGATGCTCCACCAAAATGACAACAAGCCTATCAAGTACCACCTGTCAGCCACCAATTCATTAGAGAAAAGGTCCAAAGAATGCTTAATAACGGATTGATTCAATTATCAAGAAGTCCATGAGCCTTACCAGTAGTTTTTGTCAAAAAAAAATGGAAAAATCAGATTTTGTGTTGACTATTGACAATTGAATAGTGTCACAATTGAAGATACCTACCCTTTTTCAAGAATTGATGACATGTTAGATGCATTAGGAAAAGCCAAGTTCTTTTCAACTTTAGACTTGGAAAGTAGATACTGACAAGTCAAAATGGACCCAAAAGATCGACCCAAAACAGCATTTACCACTCAAGGAGAAAACTATGAATTCAATGTTATGCTTTTTGGACTCTGCAATGCACCAGCAACATTTCAATAACTCATGGATGTTGTATATGAAGGACTTTTGTGGCAATCAGTAGTTGTTTATCTAGATGATACTAATGTGTACTTATCAAGCTTTGAAGCTTATCTTATTCACCTGCAAGAAGTTTTTCAATGATTATAGAAAGCAGGATTAAAGTTAAACATTGAGAAATGTTACTTTGGAAAAACAAGTTTAATTTTTCTTGGACACATTGTTAGCAAAGATGGAATCAAACCAAACCCTGGAACAATCAGTGCTGTTAAAAACTTTCAAACTCCCAAAAATACCATAGAACTATAAGGATTTGTAGAATTAGCCTCCTACTATCAGAAATTCATAAAAAGATTCTCAAAAATTGCCAAACCACTCAATTATCTTACCAACAAAAATGTGTTATACCAATGAACTGAAAAACAACAAAAAGCTTTTGAAATCCTTAAGACAAAATTAACAACAGCTCCAGTTTTTGCTTATTCAGATTTTAATAAATGATTTCAACTAGCCACTAATGCTTTACATATAGCATTTAGTGCCATCTTATTATAATTAAATAAAAATGGCCAAGAACAAGTCATTGCCTATGTTAGTAGAACACTTAAGCCAACAGGACTCAAATATGGCTCAACTGAATTAGAAGCTGCTGCAGTAATTTGGGTTATTAAACATTTTCAACAATACCTGAAAAATAGAAAAGAATTTGATATTATAACTGACAATATTGGTCTCAAATGGCTCAATAAAAAAAAACTGAACAAAGTGCCAAACAGTCTCGATGAAATAATTTCCTAGCAGACTACAAATATATTATACATTACAAACCAGAAAAACTACACACCAATGTTAATAGCCTCTCAAAAATGAGACAAAATTAATACCACTAACAATTTCACTACAACTTATCATTACCAACAAAACAACAAAACAACAATAGATCCCAAAAATTACAACAATCTTAAAAACTATTTGGAGACTCTTACCATACCAGAAAATTGGTCTCCAAATGAAAAACATTAATTACAACACCAATTCAAACAATATTTCATACACCACAACAAAATTTATTACAAAAATTGCAGAAATCCAAACCAACTACTCAAATTAGTACAGGAAAATAAAAAAGAAACAATTCTATACAACATGTACCCAGATCTTTCTTCAGCATACTTGGGAAAAGATGGAACAATTCAAAGAACTTTTGAACATTACTTTTGGCCTCACATGCAAAAAAACATTTAATAATATGTAGAAATCTTGTGATAGTTATTAAAAAAAAGAAGAAACTCACTCCACAAAACTTTTAAATTCAATCAAAGTTGAACAACTTTTTGACAGAGTTGAAATTAATTTAGTCGGATTATTACCTATCACAACCCAAAGAAATTGTTATATTGCAGTTGCAGTAGATTATTTTACCAAATGGCCTGAAATTAGAGCCATCCAGAAAGCAAATAAAAAATCAGTAGCAAATTTTATTTATGAAGACATTATTTGTAGACATGGATACCCAATTGAACTTTTATCTGATCAAGGAACACATTTTGTGAACAACTTGATACAAAAAATTTGTGAACAATTTAAGATCAAAAGACCTCTATTATTACCTTATCACCCTTAAACAAATAGACTTATAGAACATTTCAACAGAACATTGTGTGAATTTTTAGCCAAAGTCTTAACAAATTTTAAGCAAAAATGGGATATTTTTATTTTATTAGTATTATTAGCACACAGAACACTAAAACAAGATACTACAAAACACATATTATTTAATTTTACTTATGGAAAGACAGCAACATTACCAATTAATTTCACATTGGAAACATATTCAGTACAACCAATCAATAAAAAAAACTTCCAAGAAACACTCCAAAAAAGAGCCTATACTTTCCTTAGTACATTGGAAGAAAAAAAACACATAGCAGCTACTTACATTAAACATTCCCAAGCCCTACAAAAAGAAAGACATGACATCAAACTGCCACCAGTTACCAATGAATTTAAGGTTGGAAATAAAGTTCTCTTATACAAAACTAAGACTAAAAAACAATGGAATGGAAAATTTGAACATAAATGAGATGGACCATTTTATATCTACGAAATTTTAGGCAATGGATCATATAAGTTAAGACTTGATGACAAAGTACTAGCAAAAGTTGTACATAAAGATCAATTGAAACACTATCACTTCAGAAACAATCCTGAACCATTAATTCCACAAATTGGTATACATTCCCCTTTAATTAATCCTGAAGATATTCTCTGAAATTTAAAACCAATAATTATAATAGAACAACAACCAAACTTGAACACTCAATTCAATATAATTTTACAATAATTCTTTTAATGATACACAAAAACAAAAATAGTAAATAATTACAAAAAGAAAACACCCAAACCCAAAAACAAATAAAAACCCTATACCCAAAAATAATTTTCTTTATTCTTTTTTTTCTCTTTATTAAATAGTCAGGTTTATTATAATTATTTCCCAAAATATTCAACAAATATTCCAAAAATTAATGTTAGCTTTGAAAATACTTCTTGACTTATCCATAACAATTAATGGAAGTTAAATTAATTATATTTAGAAAGAAACCACAGCCCCAGTAGTAAATAATTTTCAGAACTATTACTCTTATAGAAAAAAAACAAGAAGTTACTCTGAAAATAGGTTACCAGAACTTTTGAAGCAAGCATTGAAAGAAAATTTTTTAATTGCCCTTATTGACATTCTACCAAATACCACAATTCAACAAAAACTTCTATTATTTCTTAATAAACAAAACAATGAACATACTCTTATATATAGATATTTTCATATTGAAAAAACACTTTATGAACAAAAACTGGAACTTGAAGCAACCAACATTATTCCTGAGGCTATACAAAAACAAATTCACAATGAATTCAAGACAGCAGTTAGATTAACAAACACTTGCTACAAACTTAGAACAGCATTTAGACTCTATAATTTATTCAACACTTGTGAAAACGTCCTACAAAATCCAATACTCCATCCAATGAAGATTCAATACATTGGAAAACTCACAGAACTGAAATTTCAACAATTTTCAGACCAGATCACTTCAATTATCTTGGATTACTATCTTAACATTACAGATAGTACTTGGACTTCAATAAAGCTCAGTCTTAAGAAGGAGATTATGTTATCAGCAGAATTTTAGCTATTAATTAACATGAAATTACCTTCATAATTCCTATTATTAATTAGCATACATTATTATTTATTTTAATTATCACTTATTATTTAAACAAATTATTAAATATCATTACTCAATCAATAATCCGATTTGTATCATAGAAATTAAGATGATTAAATTACACAATACTCTGAACCATTTAACATAGTCAAGATTCGTCGAAATTAATAGAAATTGGCCGAAATAATCAATAGTTCAGTGAAATAACTTGTAGTTTGCCAAAATATATCTTTAGTTTATCCAAATTGTAGAAAAAAAAAAAGTTCAAAGACTAGTACTACAACAAGTTGTATAAAAAAAGAGCTTCTCTCTTCAAGAAAATGTATCTTCTTATAGTATCTTAACATAGTATCTCACTTTAGATATCTTAATTAGAACAAATCATCTTTTACACATTCAAATAAAAAATTAAATATTCAAAAACCAAATCCTTTGATTATTGCATTTGAAATTCCCTTAACACAACTAACGTTTTAAAATTGATTAGCTACCAATTTCAATAATCTGTTAGTGACTCCAGGCCTGAATAGAAAACGTTTTTCTTAACACAATTCTATTTCTTTTATATTTCTTTTATTTTTTTTCACTTTTTTTATCATAATTATTGGAATAGCCTACAGACAAGATTTCTGTAGAAGAGTTGACTTTCACAGCAAAGTAACTACACATTTTTAGTAAGCTTTCAGATGAGCAATTTCTGAGAAAGAGTTGATGTTTACTACAATGTAACTACACAAAATAACTGGCACAGAATTGGTTATTCCACTTATAAGCCCAGCAGTTCAAATTATAGGAGATAATTTAAAGATAAATTCAGTTGCTGAAGGTCCAACTACTTCCTGAAAATGTGAATTCACAGCAAATCAATATTAACAATATTCAAGAAAAAAGACCAAAAACCTCTGGTAACAATGGGCAAGATTTCTTAAAGTGTTTTCTTAATTGTACTAAAAGATGAAAGTATAGCTGTTGTTATACTTTCTAACAAATATTTATCTATTTTGCTACCAATTCTTTCTCTTTTGGTAATGGTTTTTTTAGATTTAATAATAGTATATGTTTTACTGTTATCAATTATAATGGTTTGTTTTCCAATGGTCAGAGTAATATTTGAATAGTTTTTGATTCAATACTCATGGAGAGTATAAAAAGTGTTTTGAATGTTTTGATTCAGAAAATAATTATTTATGTTAATTAAAGATACTTCTGTTTTGAGAATAGTGCATTTATTTATACTTGATTTTTGCTAATCATTTGAGTCAGTATTACCACAATAAGCAACCAATTAAGTCGTTTATAATATTTTTTGAGTCATGTATCATAAACAGAATAATCATTAAAGATTGTTTTGAATTGATTTTGAAGAATATAAGAACTATTGTTCAAAACTTTGTTGACTAAAAAGGATTTTTTCTATTGGTTAAAGAATTTATTATTATAGACATTGTCTCTGTCTAAATAGTATTCCAATACCAAATTACCAATATTTAAAAAAAGTTTTTTATAAGTTTTTTTTTTCTTAAACTTTTCTTGAAACTGTTTTATCTTTTCAAAGGCAATTATTTATGCTTCTACCAATAAGTCAAGAATAATACCAAGTCTTTTTTGCAAAATGTCTTTATAATTCCCTATTGTAATTTCTTTAAAAAGTATTATTTTAATGTTAATTTCTATTGATAGTGTTGCCATGTGTTCATAGAGCAGATAAAAAGGTTCATAACTTGTTATGTTATAATTTTATAAGCAAACAAAGCTAAAGACAATACTTTGTTTCATAAGTTTGTTTCTTTATTGATTTTGGTTAAGATTTTACATAATGTTCTATTGAAACATTTTACTAGACTATTTGTTTGAAGGTGGTAAGAAAAAGAAAATTTATAACATATTCCCATTTTTTTGCAAAGTTTTTTAACCAGTATACTGAGAAAAGCTCTTCTTCTATCAGATAAAAGTTCTTTGGAGCAGCCATAATAACAGATGATATCTTTATATATGAAGTTGGCTAATGAGACTGCTGTTTGGTCTGGAATAGCTCTTGCTTCTATTCACTTTATAAAATAGTCAGTAGCTGTGATAATATATCTATTGCTATTAAGAGTTATTATTAAGAGTCCAACAACATTTATACCAATTCTGTCAAATGGTTGGCCAATAGAGATTGAATGAATATCTTTTTTTTGGTTGGATTTGTTTTTTTTTTGGCAAGTGTTACAGGTTTTTATATACTCAGCAATGTTTTTTCTTAAGATAGGCCAATAATAGTGAGTTAAAGTTTTTTGAATTGTTTTTGTTTTTCCAAAGTGTCCAGTTAATGGATCAATATACATGTTGTAGATTACAATTTTTTTTTCTTTAAATCTAATAATTCTTTAAGAGTGGTCAGAATCTTTTCTATTTCTTTTATATAATTGGTTCTGGCAAATTATATAGAAATTTAATTGTTTGCACAAATGTTTTCTTTGCTGTCAAGTATATTCTGATGGGTATTGTCTTTTACCCAAAAATTTCATTAAGGCAGAGTAGTTGTTCAAGTCTATTATTGTGCTTGTTTATAAGGGTATTATTAATAATTAAGTTGGTTTGGTTAAGAGATTGTACTATTATTGAATAGTAAGTTTAGAGAGTGTGTTAGCATTTTAATAATTTGTTTCTTTGTGATGTTAAATGTTATAGTCAAATTCATCTAAATGGAGTATTTAGCAAGTTATTTATTTATGTTTCAGCTTCTTTTTATTATGCAGCCAAACCAAGGCTTGATGATTAGTTATTACTAGAAATTTCATATCAAGAAGATATTGGTCCCAATAACTAGTAGCCCAAACTACTGCTAAGCATTCTTGTTCAGTAACTAAATAGTTTTTTTTTGCTAGTGTGAGAGTTCTATTGGCATATGCTATAGCATGTTTTCTGCTATTTTTATCTTTTTGTGAGAGAACAATACCAAGTTAATAGCCAGATACATTAGTGTCCAAAATAAAAAATTGGTCTAGGTTAGGTTGTTTAAAGATTGGTTCAATAACAAGTTTTTTCTTTAGAGTTTCAAAAGTCTTTTGTTAATGAATGCTTCAGTAATAATTGACATTTTTTCTGAGTAGTTGATTAAGAGAAAAGACGATTTTGGAGAAATTTTTAATAAATTTGCAATAGTAAGAAGCCAAACCAAAGAAAAAGTGTAGTTTAAGAACATTTATTGGTTGTCTAATGTTCTGAACTTTTTCAATTTTAGCTGAGTCAGAGAAAATTCTATCTTTTGTAATAAAATAACCAAGGAACTAGGTAGATTGTTATCCAAAAAAAGATTTGATTAGATTTATCTTAAGACCAGCATTTCTAAAAAGATCAAAAATCTTTTGCAAATGTTCAAAGTATTTATCTCAGATTTTTGAGTATACTATTATGTTGTCCAAATAGACCAAAACAAAGTTTTTTTTACTGATTTAAACACTTTGTTTATTAGACATTGAAAGATGGGAGGAGCATTAATAAGACCAAAAGGCATTACTGTAAATTTGTAGATGTCATACTTGGTAATAAAAACAGTTTTTTTTTTACTTTCTGAATTCATCTCTACTTGCCAGAATTTAGCAGTTAAGTCAATAGTTGAGAAAAAAACAGCACCATTAAATTTGTTTAACATTGCATTAATTTTGGAAAATAAGTATATGTCTCTTATAATAATGGCATTTAATTGGCAATAGTCAATGCAGAAGCATAGGGTTCTATCTTTTTTGGATACCACTACAATTGGAAAAGCCCATTTACTCTTGGTTTCTTGTATAAATCCAAGATTTTTCATTTGGGTTATCTCTTTTTTGATGAACTCATTATTGTGCTGATTGGATTGATAAGGCTTTAAATAGATGAGGCAAGTTTCTCTGATGATAATAATGTGTTGTATTACATAAGTTCATTTAGAGGTATTACTTTCTTTTAAGATAATTGGGCTATTCTTAGCCAACAGATTTTTAATATCTACTTTTTTTCTTTAAAAGAGAGTTTTTTTTGTTTTATTATAAGTGATTAGATCTTAGATAGTTTATTTTTAAAAGACTTTTGTATTTTTTTTAGTTTTTCTTTTGGTATTAGACTAATGAGTTTCCAATATTTGTAGTAGATTAGACAGAATTTGCATTTATTACTAGGAGAATACAAAAGTTTATTACACCAGCACTGTACACAAAAGCCATGCCACCAATAACTGTATTTTGCTTTCTTGTTAGGCTTTCTATCAAAGATTTTTCTGAGAATATCATAATAAGGCCAGCAGATTAGCTTGTTATTTACAATAATTCTTTCTCTGTCAGTTTTGATATTGTCTAGTGGCTTGCTATTGCTGATAAAGATAGTATAGACAAGTTTAGCAGTTTTTTCTTGTTCTTTTTAATCTTTTTTTTCATCACTTTTATCATTATCTAATTTATCTGATTACTCATTTTTTTAATTCTGCTTGAATATTGGAGGGGTTGTCTAATAACAGCACTTAACCATAATAGGCTTCTTACTATATCTGATAGTTAGCTCACAAAGTTCATAATCAAGTAGTATTTTGGCTTTTTTAAGCCACTTATTGTTAACAATTATGATGTACTCTTTTGCTTTAAATACTTCTATATTAGTTTCAATGCCAATGTCATTGATGCAAACAGAAATAGCTTTGGCTATGCCCAGGCCTTTCTTCTTATTACTATGTATATTGGTTATAAGTCGGATGGAAGATTTGTTAATTTTTCTTTCAATGGCTTTCAAAAAGTGTTTAACAATTACACTAACAGATAATCCACTGTCTAAGATCAAGTCAATAAAATAACCAGCCACTTGGGCTTTGTAAATAAAGAGAGTAATATTGCTGTTGTTAGCAAGTTTAGCTTGGTGAAGGTGATTGTTGGTTTTTGGTGTTTTTTTCTTTAGAATCAATGATTTGTGAAGATCTTTTCTGAACTGTAGATGAGTTATTAGTTGGCCAAATGTAATGTGCTGGAGTTCTCATAAAATTTTTAACAATGAAATAAGGACCAAATTTTTGTACTATTTCTGAAAGTTTTAATTTTGGAAGATTTTTAAAAACTTTAGTCTTTGGTGGCTTATTGTTATTAGTAGTTGATATGAATGCTTTGTTTGGGTTCAAAATAAAATTAACTTTGGCTTTCTTTTTCTTTTTTGTTGATTTAGAAGTATTAATTGTTAGTTTATCTATGTCATAGTCATTATTAATTAGGTTAAAAACATAAAAAGAGTTTTTTTCTGGTTGGCTTGTACTCTCATCCTTTGAAGGTGTGTCTACCAGTTTAAAGGCTGATAAACAGTGGCTTTAACTAGGAAATTCTCTCCAAAAAAATTGATATTAATATGATTGGGTCTTTGATTGAGGACATTGTTGTTGATGATTCTGTTGTTTTAACTATCATTGTTTTTAGAAGCTAAAAAAAACAGAGGAAGATTATTGCAATCTTTGAAAAAATGTCTAGTTAATTTACAGCAATAACACACAGATAGGCCATAATTTTGTAATTTTTGATAAGGGAGTTGCTAGGGCTGATTAAAATGGGATTTATATTTGGGTCTTTGAGATTGTTGATTTTTTCTGACTGCTTGGGCTAAAGGTTCTGGTAACTAGGCAAGATTGGCTGTAAGTCTGTTTATCAATTGTTTATTGGTATCTGGAGTTTGGGCAGTAAAAGAAGTGGCAGCCATTTAAGAAGCAGGAGCCATAACAAATGCAGAAGCAAAAACTGGAAATGTAGATCCTAGGTGTATTCTTTAATTGTCTTTAATTTGTTGGGCTAGTTTAATAGTTATATCCATTGTGAAATTGTTTTTTAGGACCAAAAAAGGCCAAAAAACATATGAGAGATTAGTTCTCAATCTTTTTGTGAAGAAGTAAATTTTCTGCTCTTCTGTTCAGTTTCTTCTAAAGTCTATTCACTTGATTAACTTTTTGATTGCTTTGGCATATTTAGTTACAACTTCACCAAAATCTTGGGTTTTTCTTTCTAATTCTATGTGCCATTTGGATATTAAGATAGGAGTTCTAAATTTCATTTCAAACTGGATAATAAAAGAAGTGTTGTCTTTTTTAGCATTTGCTGGTGTTCATCTAATAATTTTTTGCTAAACATTGACATTGGTTTTTTGTAAAAACCAAGTAGCAAAAAAGCCTTGAAAATAGCCACCAATAATTTAGAACTTGTATTCATTATTATATTGGTTGGCTGTAGCAGTTCTTTCAAAGTCATCCAATCATTCAATTGGATCTTATATATTACCTCTAAATAATGATAATAGAGTATTGTTTTTTCACCCTAAAACAGTTTGTATGTCTTAGAAAGTGATTAGAATGTTTTGTTGTATAAAGTAAAATGTTCTAATTTACTTGAAAAAAGATCAAAAACAAGAGCAGTTTAATAGCTTTTTTTTTGTTTTATAAAATGTTTCAGCTAGCTGATAAGCAGCAATTCAAATGTAAACTTGGTGATTTAGATATTCAGAATCAGAGGGCTGTTGTTCAAATGTTGTGAAATATAAAAGCTGATTGATGTTGTTGTTTTTTTCTTCAAAGTAAGCTTGGTCAAAGTAATAAGTTGTATAGACTATGTAAATTTCAGCTGAATGCTCATTCAGAAACCAGTTCCAAAAGTTTTGGAATTGTTTACTGAATTGTTTTTTAATAGAAAAACAAATCAAGCAGGAGAGCAAAAAATTGAGTTTAATAAAATCTAGATTGTTTTTGTTGTGTGTTTCAAAGTGTTCTTCTGATTGTTGTGGCAAGTATAAATAATCACTCATATAATAAGAAACAAAATGGATTTTGACAATCTTACAGGGAGCACCACTTTTATATTACAGATTGGAGTAATAAGCTAATAGATAGCAAGGGAAAACAAGATTGTAGAGGAATAAAAAAAATCAAAAAGAATTCAACTTTAAAGAGTGAATTAAATAAGTATGAATTCAATGTGCAAGATCAGTTTTATAAAATATCTTAGTCATTATACTTTTCAAAAGATAACCAGAAATCTGAAGATAGAAGAATAGTTTGTACTGTCAATAAATAATTACATACTGGTATAATTTTATGCTTTATGTTAGTGTTCTTAGAATTCTATATTAAATATTAGATGTATTCTTCAATCACGTTTTATTTAATAATCTTTAAATGCTACAATTACACATTTCAGGAAAAAAGTAGAGAATAACCAACAAGTAATCTTTTATTCCAAAATGTTCAGATAATTAAAAGTAAGAAAAGGAAAATTAGCAATAAGAGAAGAATTAAGATGAAAGTTGTTATTTTATTTATTTGATTTTTTTGATTTCTGACATGCCATTTTATAGCTAAGAGATTCATTACTTATATAGTTATCAAAAGTGGTCAATAATTAGATTAATAACTAGGTCAATAATTAGATCAATAATTACTAACTAAAAATAAGATGGCTAATTATATGATATCAGTGGCTAATACATATAATAACTAATAAAAAGTGTGAGTTTCAACCATAATAATAATATTATTATTATGTAAATAAAATTAAAAAATTCACAAAAAATTAATTTTAGTTAATTTTTTATTTATTTATTTATTTATTAATAAATACAGCCTAACTATTATTTAATATATAAAAACAAACTAAGTAATTTAAATTAAATATGATTTATGTACTTACTATATATGACTAGTCACTTAAATCAATTAAAGCTATATTATGCACTCATATTAATTTCCAAATCATTATCTAATCTTAAAAAAAAACAAGTTTTACATAATCCAAAATTAATAGCAAAAAATTCAACAATTTTAAGTAGACAAACCACTTCTGCCAAAAAAAAGCTAGACAGACTACTACATATTTCAAGTACTATTTTTATGTTCTTAACCAAACTATTTCTTTCTATATTAATTCTATATTAATTCTATATTTTAACCTAAAATTTTATATCTTATTATAATACATATTAGCAAAATATCAAATAAAGTCAGCCATTATTACCAAAGCTTTTTTTTATTCTTAAACTTTAAAGCCACTTTATTGATTTAATTCTTAAAAACAAATTCTTTGTACAAAATTTCATAAATATTAATTTTAAATGTTTTCAAAAAAAGAGTATATAACATTAAAGAAATTGATAAAAAGCAAGCTTTCACCAAAAATTTCTACAATTTAGCATAATCTAACAAAATTTCAGAGTGTATTAAAGCATCTTTTAAACAAGTAAAAACATAATCAGACAACTCAATATTATCACAAAACAAACATATTATACCTGAGTACTTTTTATCAAACAGTCTTTTTCTAACTGTAGTTGACAGTTTTCTATGTACTGTCTTTATTAAATATATGCAAAAAGCTGTTAAAAATTTGTTAATAAAGCCTGAAAACATATAAGAATTAGAGTACCAAACTAAAACAATATAGTACTAATTAATATTCTAAATAAAAAACTTTTTTAAAATCTCTATATTCAAAACTGTTTTTTATTAAACTTAACTAACTGTCTAATAAATATTATAAACAAAATAATAAATATTGTCTAAAACAATCAAACTGTTTGTTAAGATAAACTTTTTATGTATACCAATAGGCAAAAAAATACAAGATTATACCATATTACTTGCAAAAACATTGGCTTTGTTATTATTAGCATTTTCTAAATAGCCTTTGATCTTTACTTATATAACAAAAATATCTTTAAATTTTATTAAGTTGGCCACATATTACTTGTTAATCTATTATTTGTTTCTAAAATCAAGTACATAAAATGCAAGCTTAGATACATATACATTTATAACAGCTTGGCTGTTTGTATACAAAACTATTAAACAAGAAAAAGAAACACATTCTAAAATCAGAACAACAGCTTGTAATTTAGCAATTGTTAATAACAGCAAACTAAAAACTTTAACATCTAAATCCATTTCAGTCTCAAAAAAGTATATTACTGCTCTACTTGTTATATTTACTGTATTCAAATCATTCAATAAACTATTGGTATACATGTTAATCTCTTTTGTTTATAGTTTATGTAAATGTTTCTGAACATTTAAAAATTTACTTAAGTCATAAAAATCTGAACAGCCAGAGTTAAAACTACATTTTATAATACTAATAAAAAGATTATTTATGTAGATTAAAGCTTTTACAAACTATACTGATATTGGGTCTTTTAAATTTAGTCTTTTCTAATAACAAAAAGTTTTTTAATTTATAACTGAGCCATATTTATCCAACAAGTAATTATCAAAAGCAACATTAAGTTGTTTCAAAGATTAAATTATATTAAAGTAATATAAATTACCCAAAATATTAAACATTGAAAAGTGATTAAAGGAGTAAAATACACAAGATAATTTATTTGCCAAAAATATATTATTATCCAAAAGTATTTTTATTAGATTTGTTAAAAAATTATTCACAAAGTTGATTTTCAACTTGACAGAAAATTGGAGTTGGTTTTTTGGCACACAATCTGCAATTTGTAAATCTAAAAACTGATATACAAATAAATAACCAAAGATATCTATTATTACAGGTAATTATTTGGAATGTTAGAACAAATAACAAACTTGTAACTTAGTATTCAATAGCTGGTAATATTAGTAATTTCTAAAGATTTTGGTTGAATTTTTTGTATAATAAACAGAAATTTAATTAATGATTTCTTTTGTGAATTTTTTTCTTTAGCATAATAGCCAGTTTATTCTGACAGTTATGTCTTTCTAATAAGTTATTCTTAAATTTCTACTCTTATTTTCAGGTTTTTTACCAGGCTATTTTTAATGTCAAATACTTAATGCTTAATTCTTTTAATCAATTAGTAAACAACAAAGAAATGAAACCAAAAAAATAAAAAGGAAATAAAAAAAAATAAGAAAAAAAATAAGAAATTAATATTTTGTCAATAGTTGTAATTAAAAGTTATTAGTCTAATGTGATTAAGTATTAGATTTTATCAACATAGAGTGTTGATAGAGTGGAAGTAATTAATATTCTTAATCAAGTAATAATAACATAAATTGGATGATAATTAGATATTTATTTAATATTAATATGTTTTTACTTCAAATTATAAAAAATTATCTTTTAAAAAAAGGGTATTGGAATTTTAAACTCTGTTGAATTTTTGATCTTTTTCTGCTTCTAATATTTTTGCTATATATACATAATTTGTGTTATATGAGATTCCTGGAGAATTCTGCAATTTTTTATTTTACTATGTCTATTTTTGATTGGCTATATTATCTATTATTATAATTCCTAATTTCTATAAGTAGCACTATTATATTAAAGAACCAGATCAATAAAACCATCTTGTTTTCTGCTTATATTTGCTTAAAAAATTTTAACTCATATAAATATAAATAATGCAAAGTTTTTTTAGAAAAGTCTTTTGGCAGATTAGTCTTAGATCTAAACTTTTTTCTAATTATAACATTTCACTTTTGACATACACTTTTGAACACAAAACTAAATTGTATTTAATAACTGATTATAGACTGCAAAACTGCTGAAACTAAGTAGAAAAATTGTTTATTTAATAAAGTTTTTCTGAATATTATGTTTGAGAAAAACCTAATATCAAAATATGTTTTAATAAAACTTGGTTTAATTATACCATCTATTAATAAAAAAATTCCAAAAATTTTCTATGCTTAATAATAAAAATAGGTTGATTACTAATATGTAATAAAGCTACTACAACATTCTGGTTTATAAGAATTACAACTGTCTTTTTATTGTTAATATAAATGTTACTAATTTTAAAAAACTGATTAGCCAAATCTAAAATATACTGTATTGAAGCTTAACTATTTCTTATTTAAATAGTGTTATTTACAAAAGTATCTGCTGTAAAGAAAGAAGTTTTTCTTTTACTAATCTTTACTTTGTCTATTTTAACCATCAAATTAATATTAATCTGATATCTATACAAGTGTTTTTATCTTATAATCTTACACAATAAGGGATCATAAAAAATTCTCCAAAGAAGTAATAAAAAGACTTTACCTTGATTTAACTCATTATGTACTTTGTAACCATTTAAAAAACCAAAATTTGTTATCACTTTATTAACTCTGTTCTTATGTATATTACTGAAAAAATTAATAAATCTGTTACATATCTTAATGTATTTTAAACTAGCTTTTAAATAATGCTATTTAACTGAATTATAAGCTTTATATATGTCTTATAAAACCAACTATAGCTTTTAACTCTTTTTCAAAGTATTTTTCACAACAAAACCAACAGCAAATACTGGAAATTAAGTTAAAGTACCCTTTAATACTAAAAAATTGTCATTATAAAAGACATTGAATTTGCTATAAATAGATGAGATACAATCTAACAAAATTTTGAACAGAATTTTTTTAGCCATTTCTATTAAAGCTATAAGTTTTGTGTTTATTAAAATGTTATTCTAATTATATGGTTTAAAGATTATTAAAACTCATGTTCTTTTCTAAAGAACTAAAACATTATCAAGAATTAAACAATTGTTTAATAGATCTAATAAGCAATTTATTACTGTATTATTGTAATGTTTCTAAAGTTTATTAGTTATGTTAGACAAGCCAACAGCTTTGCTATTGAACAGATCACTAATTATTAAAATCAAATCCTCCAAGCTGATAGTTTTTATCACATCAGAAAAGATGTTATTATTCATATATGCCAAAGACACATATTGACTAGCCCATAAATTAGGCAAAACTAAAGGAATCTTACACTTTTTTGTTCAATTTTTTATGATTATATCAATTCTAAGTTTTACTTTATTTGGCTTCAAAACTAATTTTTTTCTAATTACCAAATAGTTCAGAACCACTTTTTAAAATGATTATTTTAAGACACTTCTGATTATGCTATTCTTATTAAAACTGAAATTTTTTATGTGTTTTTTGATTGGATTTCTAATAGCTGTATTTTTAGCTGTTTTAAACTCACAGTACTTGGATTTATGGTAACTTTTTTTGATTACTAACAAATGTTTGATTACATCCATAGAATTTGCACTATTATGAATCAAGCTGCTAATCTCAAAAAATTTTATATCATTAATAAATAACTATATCTTAATAAAATAATCAAATTTTAGCCTATTGCTTAAGCTTAATATCTTAGATAACTTAAAAATTAACAATTCCAGCTTGTAAAATTTTGAAGACTGTTTGTTTTTTGAACAATTGAATTTATTATATTGATGTTTAAAGAACACTTTATCAGCTGTATTTACTACTATTTTACTTAAAACTTTTTATATTACATTCAAGTTTTGACAATTTTTAGCTTTAGAAAACTTATATTGTACCATAGAAAACTTAATAGAAGAACAATTTTTGAATCTTGTTCATTTAATATTATTTGCATTTTTTATTTTGAATTTTCAGCAATTTTTATTAGCTTATTTGTAAGCAATATTTAGATAAAAATTCAATAAGCCTCTTAAACTAATCTAAATTGAGACTGTTTGGTAATTAGTGTTGAAAAAATTGGAAACAGAACTAATATTATAAGTTATAATGGCTAACAACAAATTTTCACTTAAGAAAATATAATCAATAACTTTTTTAATCTTTCTTGAATTGTGTTAAATAGAACATATAATCAAGAAATGTCTATTTAAAGAATTTACCAAATTCATATTTAGACATTTGCTAAGACTTGCACATTTCTTGGAATTATTTTTATTAAAGTTACCACTTAAAATTGAAAATAAGTTAGAACTAGTTATCTTAAAAATGAAAGAGTTAATATTAGAAGCTTGTATAAATCTAGTTCTAATTGATTTTTCAGTATACAAACCCAAAACCACAACTAACAATTTGTCTTTGAACAAAAAATGAATTGAAATCATTTAACCAAAAATTTTCTTCATTTTTATAATATAATAAATCAGAAAATTGTTCATAATAATGGCTATACCAAAGAGCCATTGTCCAACCCAAATATAAAAATTTGAATTCTACTAAATTTGTTTATTATCTATAGCTTAACATTAAACTTAAGTTTAATTTCAGTTATAATAGATATCATGTTTTCAGAATTTATATACCATTAAACAATGTCTTTTTGTTTTGCCAAATTGTTCATATTTCTGATATTATATATTGTTATTTTTCAAATAAACTCATTTATTAAGATGAAAAATACATCAAAAAATTTAAGCCAGTATACAATTGATCTAACTTCTTTAAAATTGAGTCAACAAAAACTAGAATTCTGATATTTGGTTTGGTTTAGTTTAAGTTTAATTAAACCATCAAACCAAACTCAAACAAAAAATTTGGCAAATTTCAAACTCAAAACTTGAATCAGACTTGAAATTACTCAACTTAAATTGAATTTGAATATATACAACAAATCTGGTTCAAGTTTAGTTTAAAATTTATGAACATGTTCAGATTTGACTATTAAAAATATTATATTATACTATATTATTATTTAATTTTCTTTTTAATAGTTTTTGCATCCATAATTAAAAACATTGTATTGCTCTTATAGTTTTAAACACTAAACAAGATTTTATATATGTAATCATATTTTTACCTATAAAAAAAATGCATTCAGAAGCAACAAATAATCTTTAAATTGCCAAATAATTATGAGCCATATATATAAGATAAAAAAATTGTGTTTAATATACTTAAATATTAAATTATTAATAAAATATTAATTTATATAAATATTTTTTGTAATGTATTTTCTATTATACTATTATATACATTTTTTTATTGACCATTTTTTTAGAGATATAACAATTAATTTTGTTAAGTTTTTCTTTCTCATTATTATTAAAGTCTGCTTTTAATATAGATCATGTAACTAATGCTATAATATTATTAATATTGTTATTCAACAAAAAACTATTATTTAATGTTGATATAATGTTCAATATGTACTCTATTTTAAAAAAAATATTTATTTTAAAAGTTTATTTATTATGTAAAAATTGGAAAATAAAACTGTTTAAATAAATTAATAACTTATACTTTTTTTATTTTATTAATATTTTCATCTAAAAATTTTCTTTTTGTGAAATAATAGAATTTTTTTTTTGGATCCAATGCAATATAGAGCATTATAATTGTATTTGTTTTAAAGTAATATTTAACCAATTTTTCTTTTGTTGCTCTAGTTACTATAATAAGTAATAGATTTAATATTAAATGTGTTAAATAAACAACTAAATAAATACAATTAAAATTATAATGCTTTATTAAATTTATTATTATTAACTGTGTTTTTAACATAATTAAAAATGATATTAAAAAAAAAAATAATTAAAGAGACAGTATTATTTAAACTGGCTGATGTTTTAATTATAATATTCTTAAATAATTCAAAAAATTTAGCAATTTTATCAAAGATAGTCTATTAATTATATAAAATAACATATTGATAGAAATCAATATAAGTACTAATAAGAGTGTTTAATGTCTATAAATTTATAGTTAGAATTTTTGTATTTAAAATATATGGAATCAGAAATAAATGACTTGTTAATTTAAGAGATAACTTATTTTTAACCATATTATAAATATAATTCCACTGAATGAGACAATCTAAAATAGATTTATGGTATTTAATTTGACATGTATTATAAGTACATTCAAGAAACTTAAAACATAAGAGTAAAGTATAAATTGCAAAGTTAAGTTCTTTAATTTTTAATTTATACACAGTTTACATTAAGAAAATTTCAGATAAATATATTTGATTTGGGTTTTTAACAAATATTTTAAAAACATCATCTTTTATTTTATCTAAAAGTATTTGCACTGCCAAGTTTAGAATATAATCAAAGCATTAAAATCAAAAATTCTTTGAGTTCTATTAAATGTTTTTTTTTTCTAATTTTCTCATTAACTTTTTTATAAAAGTACTATTATTTGTGATATTATCAAGAATAATAGCAAGAAGCTATTAAAAAAAAATTAAGTTATAATTAATAAAATTAATAATAAACTTATATAAAAAAAGAGTAAGTGTAACTTTTTCTTAAACTTTTTTCTTAACTTTTTTGGCTGAAAATTTAGTTTAAAGCAATAATAAAAATTACTTAAATTAATATTAAGAAAATGTGATTTTTGATAATATAAGCACTATAGTAACTTTGAACTTTAGATAATACTAATACCAAAAATTCAGCTTTGAAACAATGATAAAAACCAATTTAAGCCAATATTAAGAAAATGTAATTTTTAATAATATAAGTACTGTGATAACTCTAAGCCTCAAATAATACTAATATGCTATATAATATGCTGATTTTATTATTGGCTATTAATTAATCTAAATTCATGCAAAAATATATATATGTATCTTTAATGTAATTTTATAATTTTTTAATACTTTAAAAAATTTATTTGTAATATTTATTCTATTATGTTATCTACTTATTAATCTAAATTCAATTATTGTTTGTTGAAAATTCCAATTGTCATTAATATAATAAGTTATAACAAAAATAAAAGCTTTATTATTGAAAAATATTCAGAGATCTAATATAAAAAAAATTTTAAACTTAATAATACTTAAGTATATCTATTATGTTATAAGTATAAGTAAAAAAAAGAGACATTTTATAATAAAAATAGTACTTACTTAATTTTTGTTTACTTAAAACATAGAGTTTTATGACTTTATTTTTAATTATATTAACACAAACAAATTAAGAAGTAAAGTTTAAATATTAGAATATTTTAATTAATTTAGAGTTTTTTACTATAAGTAGTTGTTAATAGTTAATAAGCCAAATAGTAATTATATTACAAAGTTTTTCATTATCAACATTAATAATAATTACTATAGAAGACTAAAGTAGTTTTTTAGTTAGATTGACCAAAAATCATAAAAAAAATAGCAATTTTACTCATAAAAACATTTCTTTAATTGACTCACAATTTTTTTGAAAATTTTGCTTTTTCTTATAATATTTTTCTATTGTAATATATACTGTTCAGTGGGAAGTCTCTAAATAATGCCATAAGAATTTGGTAATACCTGTAATTCTACAAGAAAATAGTTTATGTACATATTTTAAAATCATATATTTAACTGTTTTTATTTTTGTTTACTCAAACTTATTAAAATAGTTTTATACTTTATTTTAAAAACTATATTTACTAAATATATTAATATTTGGATTATTTGGGTTATTAAATTCTATTATTTCGAATTTTAAATCTTTAATAATATTGGATAATACCAATAATAAATTCATTTTGATAAGTTGGAGAGTAGAATTGTTATATATGCATAGTTTTATATACTTTTTTAATTAATCATAGTAATTAAACAAAGTAATAATTAATAAACAAATAATACAAGTTATATTTTTTTTAATTCTATTGAACTTAAACAAGTTTATAAACTTTAAACAAAACTTAAACCAAATTCAGACTTGTCAAAAAAGTTTAATTCCAAACTCAAATTAAACCTATTTTGAAAAATTGGTTCAGCTTATAATTTAAACTGAACTTGAACAACACCCAAAGTTTAATTTAGTTTGGTTTAATCAAAATCTTAACAAAAATCTTAAAAGCCACTATTTTTAACTTTAAGCTGTCTATTTTGATGGTTAAAATTTTAAAATTATTCAGACTCAATATTAAAGTTTTAGTATTTGCTAGAAAAAAAAAAAGATAACATTTGTAAGCTATTCAAAATCATGTTTAAAACCAAGTTTAAATTTATAATTATTGAATTAATTAAGATAAGAGCAAAAAAAATAGAATCAATAATGCCAAGTTTATATTACTAAGTCTATGTATAATATTAAATATCTGATTAGCCAAAAGCTCCAAAAAACATTCCAAAAAAGCCAATTAATTACTATTTGCAGATATAATTTGAAAATTAGAGACTTTATTGCTTGGAAGTAAAATATCAAAAAAAGAGAACTCAGAGAAAAAAACAGAACAAATATTAATAGAAACTGCTATTGGAAATACTATCTGAGCTCAAGACTTGTTACCAAAAGCAGCAAGTTGAGAAATATGTATATTTTTTCTTATATAGAAGTAAATAAATTAAAAATAATTTTAATCTAAAACAAATCTTTTATAAAACTTTTTCTGAACTAAAGCAGAGAAACCAAAAGAGTTACACTCAAGAAAAAAATATCCAAAATGTTTACATTTTTTACAACAAAACAGATCTATCTTAGCTTAAAAGAGCTTAATGCTATTTAGAATAAGCTCTATACAAAAAGCTAACTTCAATATTTTTTTAATTCAAAGTTAACTATTATACAGCAAATCTTATTGTTGGTTTTAAATGATTGATTAATAATACAAGTTTTCTCACCAGTCTTTTCTAACAAATTACCAAGATTGTAAACAGTTGTTTCTACAGGCAGAGTAAACAAAAGTACTCTAAACCAATTCCTTAACATTTAAATATTGCAATCTCTTATAGCTTTTATTATATATACTAAATTTTTTCCAATTAAAAATGATTACTTTGCTGCTAATTAATTTACTTAAGCCAATTTAGCAAATTCTACTATAGTTTTTTGTCACAGTCCAATAAGTTGCAATTTGATTAACACAATTTGGCCATAGTCAAATACCATAATGACAATTATTTTTTTTGGCATATTCATAAAATTTTTTATTATTATTACAGTTTAATTTGATCTAATTTTTTGTCTTTAAAAATTATTGTTTACTTTGATTCCTTTTTTTTAGCCAATAATATAGTCTTATTTATATTTTCTTTTAAAACAAATAATAATCTAATAATTTTCTCAAATTTTGAAAAAGTAGTGGTCTCTCAAAATTATTAATTAATGAAAAAATTTTTTCTGATTGTTTGAATCTTTGCAGTTATTAATTTTTTAATAAGTACTTTTACTTAAGTCTTAATAATCTTAAAATTAATCTATTTTTTATCTAAAAGCACTAAAAAACAAAAAAAAAGCAAAACTTTATTATTATCTAAACTGTATTTTAATATTTTAATAGAAAAGCCAACTATTTCACCAATGTTAATTTTTTTGGTTTTAAAAGTGTTTATTTTCAAGCTAAAATAACTCTTATTTTTACTGCCAGCTTTATATTCAACATTATTATTAACAGAAAAAACTATTAATATCTTTTTATTAGTATCTATTTTATTAAATTGTTTAACTATTTGCTTAACTTCTTTAAATCTCATATTTGTCTTATTTCTTGAATGCTTTACATTTTTCAAAGATGTTTTTTATTATTAAACAAGACTTTTACTAATTGAACTTGATGTCAAAATTCTTGCCAACTTTTTTTTAAGGATAAAACTACTTATAATGGCAGTTAACTTAACAACAAAAGAGTTTGTTTTTTAAGAAATAGTAAGAGATATTACAATAAAACAAAAAAACATTTTTTAAAAATGTTGACTTTTTTTTGAGAATTTATAATGAAAAAAAAAAGTTTTTTATTTTAATTAAAATAATATTTTCATAATATTGCTAAAATTACTTAATAGAATTAAATAAAAAAAATATTTTTTTTGCTTTTAATACTACTATTATATATATATAAATTTTTATAATACAAGATTTTTAAAATTTTTATGTTTTTTTTGAATTATTATTAAAATCTTTAATATTTCTAAAATTTTTTGGTATTTTTAAAATTTTTAATATTATATTATTTAATATTTTTAATATATAATTGGTTAATTTATATTATATTTAATTACTAATTATTTTTTTTATGTTATTTTATAAATAATAATATATTTTTTTTAATATTAAGTTTTAATAAAATTCAATAAATTTTTATTATTATTATTGTATTAAATGTTTTTTTTTTAATTTTTCAAATTAAAAATTGTTTATTTTTTTTAATTAATTGATTATTAATAATTCTATAATTAAAAAAGTTAAAATTTATAAAAAAAAACTTATTTCTTTTTTTCATCTTAAATTCTCAAAAAAGAGTGCAAAAATTCTAAAAAAAGTTTTTTTTCTGTTTTACTGTTTTACACTTTACTATTTTTCAATTGCTAAACCCTTTTGTTGTTGAACTGGCTGTTACTATAAGTGGTTCTAGTGCTAAAAAAAAGTCAGCCAGAATTGCAGTTTTAAGTTTTGTTAGTAAGAATTTGGTTCAAAAACAGAAGTTGTTACTTGACAATATTAAACAATCTAGTAATAAAACGAATTTGAGTTTTAGAAATTCAGAAAAAATTACTGGTTAATTTGCTGATATAGATACTAATAATAATATTAATAGTAAAAATTAAGGTCAATTAGATTTTAGAATAAATACACTTAAAGCCAAAAGAATTGATGCTAATGCTGTTTTTGGTTTTCTAATTAGCTTTTTGATCTATAATATAGATAATAATGATGAGGTTTTTCTCTTTTTTTCACTTACTTATCTTTTTGAACAAGAAGTAAATTAACCCAAAGATTGTTAAAACTCAGGTGAAAATTGCTATCAAGAAGTTATTTGCTTTAAATATTAACTTCTTTACAATAAAGAACAAATTAGTGACCATTAAAATTCAGATAATTAGAAAATTTTTTTCAACAATCAATAATTTTGGAAAGATTATTACTTTCTCAAAATTTAAAAGAATCATTAAATCTATGTTTACATTAGAGAAGAACATAAACAAAACTATATTATTGGCTAAAGAGAAAAAAATTAAAGTAAATAGTAATCTTAGAAAACAAAAAATCAGATTAGATCAGACTATAATAATCAAAAAATTCATATAAATACACCAAAGGAAATAATTATTGTTGCAGTTATTAAGTATAGTCAAAATATGTTAATCAAGATACAACTAATCAGAATGTAATAGAAAGCTGTAATAAAGTTTGTCAAATTAAGCCAAACAGATTAATTGGTCTCAAGATGATCATTTTTAATTGGAAAAAATTCAGTGTGTATAGCTAAAACTATGAAAAATTATGAGATTTAGGCATTTATAAATTAGTTTAAGGCACTTTTGTTTATCTTGTTTATGAGAATAACAGCTTATAGAGTAAATATGGAAAAGACTGAGTTGGTTAAAGATAATAGTTTGGTTTTAGACTTGTCTTATAGTATAGTGTTTATATTATTAAATAGAGTAATTTGTTTGCTTAATGTTTTGAAATTCTTTGTTGTTAGTTTTAATAAGTGCAAAATATGCTGTTTTTTTCTGGTTTAGATAGTAATACTTATATTAGTATAAATATATAGTATTGTTTTGTTTGGCTCAAATGGCTGGTCATATATAATAAGAGTATAAACTGTGTTTAGTTTAAGCCACTTAGTTTAAGTCTATATATTAAATAGCAATTGGACTTTACTTATAAAACTTGTAATAAATAAAAAAAGTAAAAAATAAAGTAGCTTCTATAATAATATTTTTTATAAAATAATACACTTATTAAAAAAATTTAGCATAATTTTTGTTAATTAATTATTAAATAAAAAAAAGTTTTTGTTTTAACTAAAAGTATTTTTATTATTAGAAAAAATTAAATTTTAAAAAAATTTATATTTAGATAATTTAAATTAATTACAGATTTTAGTAAAAAAAACTTAATAATTTTAATATGGTTTTTAATATTGTTTTTTGTTTTTATAATGTATATTTATTAAATAAATTTATAATAATTTATAATAGTCTAAAAAATATGAATTTAAATTTAATTAAAGTATAAATAAATTTTTAAACCATATTTAAAATTACAGAAAATATTTTAATATTTTTTATTAATATAAATTTAAATATTGGTATTTTAGTTTTAGTTTGTTTTTTTAGTTTGTAATATAATTATGTATTTAAATAATTAAGTTATTTTTAATAATTATATAATTAAAATAAAATTATTGTTATTAAATTTTTGTAATTATTATTAGATTAAATAATAATATATTGCAAATATTATAAAAAACAATAAAATTTTTGTTATTTAATTAATTATTCTAATGTTTTTGAAAATAAATATATTAATATATTAGTTAAATAAACTATTTTTTTTTAATTTTTACTTTTTATTTGTATAAATAAAAAAATATATTAAGATTAATAATAATATGATATTTAAAAATACTTAATATTTTGTTTAAAATATGTATAAAACTATTTGTTATATTTAAAATTTAAAATTAATATTGTAAATAATTATATAATATAAAATATAAATTGGTTTTATATTTTAATAATTTGATATCTAAATAAATATATAATATTTAAGTTTATAAGTAAGTTTTTGATTGGTTTATATATTTATATAATAAAAATATTATATAAAAAATTGTTAGTTATAATAAGAAAATATTTATATAATATATTATATTTAAGTATTTTTTGTTTGTATTATAACAAAATAAAATTTTAAACTATGTATTTGTTTATAAATTAGACAAAATTAAATTTAATTTATTAGTTAAAACTTATATTGTCTATTAAAAGTCTTTGTTTAATATTTTTTTTATTAATATTAATATTATAAATATTATTTTTGTGTATATTTAATAGTAATTTATATATAATTGTATGTAAAAATATTATTTTTAAGAAATAATTTGCTAAAACATTTTTAGTTTTTGGTAATATTAAACTTGCTATATCTGTTTTGGTTAAGTTTATGTATAATTTAATAATAATTTTTTATAATAGAATATGATTATTTAAATCTAAATACAAAATTAATATAAAAAAAAGTAAACTAATAAAAACAATAATTTTGACTAATTATTTATTAAAAATACTATTGCTGTTTTGTTGATAGTATAATGCAATTACTTGGTATTGTTAAAACATTTGGTGTAAGTTGTTTTTTTCTGGTTTGGATGGTGATGCCATGGTTAATATTAATGTATAGTGTTGTCTTGATTGGCCCAAGTGGCTGGTCACATGTAGAAAGCGCGTGATCCGCATTTAGTTTAGAACACTTGGTATTGTACTAAGTATAAAAAATAAAAAATAAAAATTGTATTTTTTGTTTTGAGTTGGTTGAAACTTTAATTTGCAATTAGTTGTATATTTTTGTATTCATAAATAAATTTTAATTAAAATTATTATCAACCATTAAAATGATCAACTTTTAAATCATCTAATAAAATATGCATAATATCAATTTTAAAAACTTTATTCCAAAACCTCGGAGAAAAGTGGTGCATAATGTATTCTCGCTTCACTGGTATTTCTCTTTTTGTTAGGCGAACGCAAGGTAAATCCAGTAAACAAAACTAGCGCGAGAGTTTTACTTCTAGTATAGTGTACTGAATACAAGTGCAATATCTGGACATTTAATAATAATATATTGACATGGAAAGCTTTCTTGATTATTTCCGTTATTTTGTGCACGTGGGACTTCATGGCTTTATTCCCCACGATGACCCCCACTTGTTTGATCAATTCCGATTTTGTAGCCAGAAGTTTTCCAAGTATTAATGTTGCTCCGCAGCGTATCAGTTTATTTGACGTTGGGCGAGGTATGATTTTACCTTTAACTTGAAATCTCGATAATTTTTAAATGTATATTTTATTTGTAAAAGCAAGCAGGAATTTTTCAGCTGGTCGCAGTATTTTCGCCACAGCGCCTACAACTCTCAGGAAAATCTCAGGATTCTTTGTCGTGGCTAGTTCGGTGGGGGCCTATGCTTATTGCAATGGTGATTATTTTAACTTTGAGTTTAATTAAACCTTTTCCTTTGCGCCATATTTTACATTGCAAGTCTTTTGCTATGTGGGTTCAACTTACCGAAGAATCCTTTTAATTATACTATCTTATGTGACATTGGCCTCATGGTCTCTTAGCTACATCGTCACCCCTTTACATGGAAGCTAACTCAATCGCTGGTATTAAGGGGACTGATTCTGAACGCACATTTATTATGGTGAAACCGGATGGTGTGACACGCGGTCTTGTTGGGGAAATTATATCTCGATTTGAGAAGCGTGGTTATAAACTTGTTGGAATCAAATCCCTGGTCCCCAGTAAACAGCTCGCTGAACAGCATTATGCTGACTTGAAGTCACGTCCATTCTTTCGAGGATTGGTAGAGTATATAACGGATGGCAAGGCACCTGTGGTGGCAATGGTCAGCATTTGGAAATTGGGCTTCAAAAATATAAAGCAAAACATTTATTTGGTATATCAACAACAATGTTTAGGTTTGGGAAGGCAAAGATGTTATTCGTCAAGGTCGTACAATGATTGGAGCAACTAATCCTTTAGATTCAGCTCCTGGAACCATTAGAGGGGAATACGCAATAAGGTAAATAGAATCCTATCTCTATTTTGTTGTAAGTTAATATTTAGCATTAAATGTACATAAAAATTGAAACTAAATTCCCCCCGCCCTCAAAATTACAAGCATTGGTCGAAATATTATCCATGGATCTGATTCATTTGACTCTGCTGAGAAAGAGATAAGCTTATGGTTTAGCACTCCAGGTGAGATAACTCAGTGGAAGCCTCCAAATTGGAATTGGATTATGGCAGATAACTAGTAAAAGACAGATCTTAAAGATGATCATTGGATTGGCACGTAAGCTCCTAGGTACTTTGGCGCTCTTGCAAAGCTGTTGCAATTACTTCTGTCATCTCTTTTAACTCATCGTTGAGATCTAACAGAACCCCTAAAGAAAGAAAAAATCAGCATACATTATCAAAACATGAATATGTTGACTAGCGGGTACCTGTGTTGGCATTTGAATCTCCCACTAACGTAGTAACCAACGGTGTATGGTTAAATTGCACTATTTGATGACTCCCAAATACACTCACAATTGACCTATTCTTTTTTAAACCTAATTTGGAGGCTTGGTCACTGACCACCGCAAAAGTTGTCGATAACAAAGCTGGTTGTGTTTCGAATATCCCTTTGAAGGTTGAGCTTTCTTCCTCGGGGCATATTGCTATAATCATTAACAGACCACCGAGATTTCTTTATTGAATAGGTTTAGTGTCAGAGAGAGCGAGATGGCCTCAATTAATAGTACCTTTTAATAATATAACCCCTTCGCGGTCTGTCACTGTGATTGCTTTTAAACCGTCCACTCTGTATAAGTAAATGAGGGCATGATATAAGTGAAATGCTTGAAAACAAAATAACTTTAGACTTTAGCAGAGGAAGCAATGGTACTTGTACCTAGACAATAATTTATCAATATAAGCTTGGATTTCCTGGAAGGTTGGAACCAGAGCCCATTTTCATTTTGAGGTAGGTGTTGCATAGCTAAGTCAAATGGTGCTTGAAGTTGAAATTTTGGAATATAAATGAGCGGTTTTGTACCTCTCCCATTGTTTCCAAGTTTTGAGCAAATTCTTCAAGGCCGACTATGTTAAAAGGTTGGTTTCTCTCAGTTAATCCATGATTATAATTCATGCAACATGACATCTCGAATTTTCTAGACTAAGTTGGCCAAGATTTACCAATTAACGGAAAAATTTTCCTATTTTCTCCAACACATCATGTCTTGCCCAACAATCTTGACCGCAAGAAAACTAATAAAGTCAACTCGATATACTCTTTTTCACTTCCAAAACTTTACACATAGTTTCCGCACGACTGCAGCCCAAGATACCAAACGGCCTCTAATGCCGAACACGCATGCTCCCAAACCAGCAAAAACTCCACTCTCTGAATGTCGGCCAGGGCTCTTCACCCAACAAATTATATTGACTAATGGCGCCACATATAAAATACGTTCCACCTCACCAAAACCAGTGATTAAACTTGTCAAAGATACGAGAAACCATCCATTATGGAACCCAGAGTCTCGAGACGGGATACACGATGAGAGTGGGCAATTATCAAAGTTTCACAAGAAGTTTGGAGATTCTGAATACGATTTAGAGTTTATGGAATCTGAAGAGAATGTTCCTGAGTTGACGGCTTCAGATCTCAAGGGAATGACTAAAGTTAAACCAGGAAAGGGTAAAAAGAAGTAAAGAGGCTAATTGGAGCTTTGTGATAAGGTAGGTTAAGAAAATTTGTCTTTGCAAGAATCTTTTATATTCGCCGAAGGTAGAAGAGATACCATGAGAGAAGGATCTAAATTAAATTCTGAGTGGGATTCATGATCAAGACTTTGAATTTTGACTTGTATAATAACGTACCATGATGAATGTCAAAAGTTATGTTAAACTGAAAATTGATATGTTGAATCAACAGCCCTACAAATATTTTATTGGCACAATCTGTTGTTGACCTAATATCGGAACGTTTCCGTTTTCCTCACTATGGTTGGTATTAGATTTTTAAAAATGTTACTCGGTGCTTTATGGGAAAATGCTAAGTGCAAACGGCTTGGTTTAAAGGGACCCACGGGTTCAACTTTGCATGTATCGCTTGGAGTTCACAAACGCCTCAAAAATTGAATCGGCTCAAACAATCAGAATTGAGAAACTCTTTCAGAAGCCTAGGAACCTATATCAGCCTTCTTGCACATTCTTTTAGCTGCTCAAACACTCACTAGTTAAACTCTATTCTACCAAAGTCAAACACCTTACGCTCTTACCTGACAGCAGTCCGTTCAACTCTTACAGCTGCCCTCTGCCTGACCAACTTTCCTTCACAAGTTGTGGAACGACATAATAAACCGGAAGTAGAAGCACAGTAAGCAAAAATCACGAATGGTACTTTTCTTTAGGTCATTAATATGTCTTCTAAATTCCACGGACTACAATAAACTTTTAAAGAAAATCACGTGAAGTCGTCTTGAACCCACTCACTATTAGCCGTAATGAGAATGAAAAAGTGCTGATTGAACCTTCGGTCAATTCAATTCGTATCAGTATTAAAATCAAACAGGCTGACGAAATCGAAAGAATTCTATGTCATAAATTCACCAGGTTCATGATGTTACGGGCCGAGAATTTTATCGTTCTACGAAGAAAGCCGATCCCAGTGAGTGATGAAAAAATTTCAAAATTTCAAAGTTTCTTATTGAAAATATTTTTCTGGATTATAGGGATATGATATTAGCTTCTTGATCACTAATTTCCATACCGAGCAAATGTACAAGCATAAACTTGTCGATTTTATTATTCAGTTTATGGAAGAAGTAGACAAGGAAATCTCTGAGATGAAATTAAGCTTAAATTCAAGGGTTTGATATTATTATCTTGGATGATTCCACCTTATCAATACTTCAATACTAACTTTTTCGAATTTTTAGGCTAGAATTGTGGCCGAATCTTATCTTTCAAAGGTAAAAATGATTTAATTGTTTTTGTTTTTTCTTTGAGATGCTCATTAAAATTGTTTCTTAATATAATAGTACGCCTGAAGTCGTCCATTTCATTTAAAATTCTCGACGTTGAGTTCCAGTTTTATTTTCGAGGTAAAATTTTCATCCAAGCTAAACTACTATTGTTAATTGCATTCCCTCCATTAATTCAATATTTTTTTACAGAGATCAATAAAAATATTATTGTATAATCAATCTTTTGTAAATGGTAAGTTTAGATTTATTGTGGGTTCATGAGATTTATAGCAAATCTGCTTGTGAAAGAAAATATTGAAAATCTTATTTATTAAATATGTTGATTTATGAATTAAAATCAAGAATTTTGATTTGTTTGTTAGTTTATGATCAAATACCAAGCACATAGAGTTTTCTTTTAACTATTTCTCGAATTCAAATCCTGATGCAAAGAATAAATCCTGGATAAAGATTTGTGAAAAATAATTTCTTCTGATTTTCAGCCTCAAATCAAGTGATTTTACAAAAATTAATTACATGTATGTCTAGATTTGATGGAAAGATGTGGAAAAGGCTCTACACTATTCTGCTGACACTTCAAACTGACTAGAATCCACATCCATCAACTCGTACGTTTTATCATTCTCGTCAACGTATCGTTCAAAAGATACACGCAATCGTATTTCTTTCTCCAGCATAAGATTCATCACTTCATCTAATTCATCAGTGGTGAATATGGATCGTAAGACGCGAAAGGCGAATAGATAAATTTCTATAATAATTTTTGGAGAATAAAAATCAGCATTATATTTTTAATAGATTCAATTAAAACCTCATGTATTATTTAATATTTTATCTTGGGAAATATTACCTTTAGACCATGGACATTCTCTTATGGCACGAAAGTATAAAGCCTTTGCTCGATCCAGCCTGTTGTATTTAATCTCGAAATTAAGATATAAAATCCATAGTGCAATTGAATTTCGAGAACTGAGAAGAAAGAAACATTAAAATGAATCCAAAGAAACCAAAATATAAACTTTGAGTGTAAATGAAAAGGAAATTACGTGGAACATTCCAAAGCTCTTTCAAACAATGACCTCACAATGTGTTGATTGAAAGGCTTATGTTGGTATAGCTCCACAAATATCGAAAAAGTCCAGAGTACGTGAGTTGGTTTCCTGCCAAAATATAAGAAATATGAACTTCAATCAATCACAGAGATCAATTTAATTCAAATTGTACTCACTTGGTCAAAGCATTATCATAAAATCGACGAACGCGATTTTGAATTTTGGTGCGAGCTTCGTTGTAAAAGTACAAAGACAAAAACTCCACGTTATTTGGAAAAAATTTTAACGCTCGTTCAAGCACCTCGCGTAAGAGCGCAGGGCGATAAGCGGCACCCGAAATGGAATAGTTATAGATTAATTTGATATAAGTGAATATTATTCAGGTCAAGGAAGATAATTCTGCAGAAACTAAAAACATTCTTAGGATTCATAGAAAAGGATATGCCACATAGATCAATTCGCATTCGATAGTGTCGCTCGCATTACGGATCATCAACTCTGCTAGTATCAGCTCAAAGATTTTGCATGCTTCATTTAAATTCTGACTGAGATGTTCAAGCAAAGCGAAGCAGACACATATGTGTATAACGTTCCTTGAAGCATCTTGAGAAGCGGCCAAATTAGAAAGATCTGCTATTCGTTGTTCGTAAAACTAATCCGACCCAAAAGAATTGATTAATCGTGGAGATCAGGGAAGATATTCGGTTGAACATTTTGTTACCTTACGCGCTTTTAGCAATCTCGTTGGCGAAGGGGCCATCATATCCTGATTAGAAATTGAATCTGGATATTCATAGTAAACGGTATGAGCAGTATTGGTGACTGATAAAGATTATTTTGTGAGATGTAAGTGATGTTTTATTTACCCATTGAACCTTTTTCTTCTGTTAACATCACAAGAATATCTAAAAAACAATCAATAAATAAGGAGTTATTACCATACTTAAGATTCATAAGACTATTACTTTTAATATGTGAAATTTACTTAAAGCAGTGTTTGGGCGCCCTTGTTCAATCTCCATTTCGGCAAACATTTTATAAAGTAATGGTGCATCGACTTGATGCTGCTCAGGGAAGGAACGATACATTGAAAGCGCAGTTATGTAAACTCTACGGGCCTATTATATACAAACAAAATAAGTTGAACGAAATTTCAAAGCTAATTTTCAGGCGAGCCGCATGAAGTACCTCAGCAAAATTATTTCGGGATTTCTCCAATTGAGCATAACCGTTCCACAGAGCAAGATTCAAACGTTCCGTTTTTAGCATTTCTTTTGCATACTTTCGCCCTCTATATAAAGTATTTGACTTCTTGAATATAATTTTCAATATCAACACAAGCTGAAATTATTATTTACCCGTTTTTTGTGTCTACGGAGCTTTCGAGAGCTAGGCTACATAAATTTAAGTCGGTATTTGAAAAAACCTTGCAGATTTGATTAAACGCATTCCTATTAAAAAAAGAGGATAAAGACTTATTTGATTGTAGCAGGTTATAACGCAGCAGTAGTCTTATATTATTTACCTAGCAAAAGCCAAATTAACGTCAACTAGCGTGCTTTCTTCGCAGATACAGAACCAATGTTTAGATGGGAATAAGTTATCATGGTCTTGTGGAAATGCTTTCAATGGAAATTTCCATATTTTTTTTTCTTCTGAGCGTATTTCGCGATCCATTATTACGCCGTAAATATCATTGACAAGCCCAGAAGGAATGTCTGATTTGTGAGTTGACGGCCAAAAATTGGCATTCGCAAGGCTTTCATTAGCCATTTCAGAATGCAAAAATGAATCGGCAACAAAAGAGTGATTCGAAGATCGGCAAGGATTAAAAGGCAAGCGGAGAAAATTAAAGCAAGCGTATATCATATTGATTCTTGCTTCGGAGGAAGTGAGGTCAAAAAGGTATTTTTTAATGTCATCAAATAAAACGATTCGGTAAGGATCATCGATTTTAAGGTCTGCTTGTGCATCTTATAATTATTGAATATGTAAGCATGGAAGATTCGTCTGAATGTATTTATTAACCCGACTGGCCAATTTCTTACCTGAACGTAAGGGGAGCTGGTAGGCTTTTTCTAAGCTTGTTTCAGCGGCTAACCAATTTTGATAGCTGTCCGCTATTGTAGATTCAAACTGTGAAATTAATAAGTTGCGTTTTTTGTAATCTTTTATTGTCATGTCCTCACCATTTTCGTCAGCTTGAGGTAGCTGCTCATTAGAAGCCCACTCAGTTTTTTCACATTCATCATCTTCTTCACATCGAGTTTCATAATAAGACCACCCCTTTGCCCCCTGGAGTTCAAAATTTTATCTAAACTTGATTTTAAAAATATCGAGAGCAATCTAGAGATTTCTACACACTTTTTCTCCAAACCGTGGGTCCTCAGACTCCCAGAATTTCTCAAATATAAGGAGGCGTTCATCAAAACTCAAAGATTGTAAGCTTTCAGAAGTAAAAAAAGTCACTTCCATTATGCTTTGCAAGCATGCATACGCTCTCTCTATGTACCCTTCAAATTACGATCAAAATTGATTTATTAGTAACAAAAACGACTTTTGAATTCTTCTATAGTAATACGTACCAGACTGAGCGAGAAAAATACAAAATCGTAAGAAAATATGAACAAGTATATTTTCGGTACTCGTCCGCTCTATGAAGTTGTAAAGGAAACATTTAACTGGATCGTAAAGGAAATGAGAATTAGAATTGCAAATATGACTTTTATCCACCTTCAAGATCTTTGGATATTTCTGCCTCTCTTCTAAGTACACCTAAACATTCTTCAAACACTTCGATACATTGAGTAAAAGAAAATGAGGCAAGATTCGTCTGCCTGAAATTAAGATATTCTATCCAGAGGCTCACGGTACGTGAGTTTTCTTTTAAGACCTGGTCCCACTTGGTGAGTAGTTTAGGAACACTGAAAAATTGAAAATATTGATTAAGTGCAAAAATTGATGCATCTATATTCACTGGAATCCTTCAACTGTTCTAGTGACAGGCAACTTACTCCCATATTTGCTCACAGCATTTCAGATAGCCCAATAGAAGCTTTTCATTATTAGAATTCTTACTCAAAGCTTTTTCAAATATACTGATTTTGATTTCATTGATGCTGGTTCGTGTCGAGGAGCTACTGACTTTCTTACCAAACAATCCACTTTCATCTTGAAAATCGATGAATTGAAGCCAGAGTTTTATGTTATGAGGCTCCTGAAAATTTCCAAAGTATATATATGTATATATATATCTGCCTTTAACTTTGATTATCTATCATCAAGAAAAAAAGCGCAAATAAAAATACCTTATCTAATTGCACACTAAAATCTTTATTCTTTTGACGTAAATATTCCTCATATGTTAAGCCCTCCTCTTGAGTGGGTTTAATTTGTTTTTCGCCAAATTCTTTTCTCTCGATATCGCGATAATCAGGAATATCAATATCTCTTTCTTTATCTTGTGGATTATCGTCGTTCTCAAAAGGAATATAAGTTTGATGCCAATCGAGCGTGGATGACTGATTCTTGTCGAAGTTAAAGCGTATTCTGTGAAAATTTTCAAAGAGTTGTAGCCATTTATAAGGACATAACAAGAAAGATTCTAATAATTTATAAATTAGGAAACCTTTTAATATCTCTTTCATCTTTTAAACCGAATCGCCGATCTGTGTATCGAATAGTCTGGCATTCATAAGAGAGACTCGCATGATTCTCTTCAAAGCAAAAATCTAATGTAAACACATAAATCATCAGCATACTTTTTTTCGCCAGATTGGTCTAATTACTAATCCGTCTGTGCCCTTGCTTGCTTCAAGATCAATTCTCATATCTTCCGACAAGCCAAGAACTCGACCGTCTAAAAGGAATTAATCAAAATTTATCGGTTAAAAAGCATGTACTAGGACAAGTAAAAGACAGAGGTCAAAAGTATGTCACCTCCAACCCGACGATATGATGGGACACCGTATTTATACAAGCCAAATTGTAAAATATTGTCATCTCCCTGACGATCTATCGTAAAAAGCCGAGAATCTGAAGCTATTCTATTCGTAGTAAAAGGCTTATACCATTAAAATATTTTATATTTGATTGAAAATCATAGAGAAATGTTATTTTTAAATACCTCAATCCTATATCCCGTTGATATCTCTTTCATGATAATAAGACACTTGTTTTTGAAAATTGATCAAAAATTTTAATCAAAATACCAAGATAATTTTAATAAATCTTCTTACTGAATGTTTGTCTCGCCTTATTTCACTTTCTTTTGAACGGTCTCGCAAACGATTTCTTTTCGTGCTGGACTTGTGCCGATGGACATCATGTCGTTGTTTTCTTTTAAATTTTCCAGATCTGGAATAACTATCACTAGAGGCAGAGTCTTCAGATGAAGATAGAACCTCCGAGATTTGACGAAGTTTACTCCGATTTTTCTTAGATCGCGAAGGATCCTCATTTCTATCTGAAGTATATTCACTTGATGAGGAAGAGCGAAACTGCTGATTTTCTCGGTTGGTGGTTTTATGAGCTTTATTGCGTTCCAAAGGCTCACCTAAAACAAGCAGAAAACATTTTTAGCAATCTTTTACTGCATACTTACAGTCGATAGGTCGAAAGTTCAAAGCGAAATCCATTACCGCGATTTAGATTGGTTTCAGTTAGATCAGGAAATGAGGAAAAGAGTGGGACAGCGCCTTCAATATCCGGAAACGATGAAAAAGAGGGGATGCTTAACTCTATCGAATCATTTTGACTTGTTGATGTATTGAAAGTCGATAATGGTTGAACATTTGCAAAAGTAGATGATCCAGGTGGGCCTTCATGCTAAGCAAGTGAACAAGAAGGATTTTATAAATTTGATCAAAGATCAATAAATTCTAGGATGATATTCCAGAAACTAATCGATTCATTTAAAAAAAAAATTGTTTTCGCTTAGGCAAAGGCTAATAATAATCTCTCTTGACAAAACAGCCTTCTGAGAAAATTAATACCTGCTCTTCTGAAGCGGAACACAGAGTGGAAGATTTTTTGCTCATTTTTGTAAAAATTTTTCGAGAACTGGCAATAATCTTTATGAAGTCCAAAAATACCACACTTCCTTGGCTTTTAATTTTCTAAACGAATCAAAAGAGATTATAAACTAATCAGAGATCTTAAGTAACAACTGCGGCGATTTGGTGCTATAATATATAAAGTCTCTAGGAAGCTCTTTACTTGTCATCATAACCTTTTTGACTTCTCGTCTTCGAAAAACTTTTGTTTTTTTTCAAACCAATCTTAACTTTAACCCTCGAAATTTAATGAGTGCGACACAAAACGGTTCTAACTCCAAGAGTTTGCCTGCTTTGCACGGTGTGAAAATCAAAACTAGAAAGGTATTACTTCACCTATTGATAATGATAAGACTTGGAACTCAAGTTTGATAAAGAAAGCGGCAAATTTTTATTAATTTACATTTATTAAGGGCCTCGTAAAAGCACAAGCAAAATTTGAGCCAGCAAGTGAGTTTTTTTGGTGTATAGGCATCATCCGTGTTTAAATGCCTCTAACCTAACCACACTGTATTTCCTATGCACTATAGTTTTTCGAGATAGTCTTCTAAAAGTTCTTCAAACTTCACAACCTGGCGACTTTGACGAAATCTCCCAACAACTAGATATTGCGGGAAACAGTCTTGAATATAGAAAATACGGTGAAACTTTATTTGAAATCCTTTTTACTGGCGGTATATTAGGTGAGTATTAATTCAAATGATATTTTTACTAAATTATGTCGGTTGACTATTTTTTACTTTCCTCTCAAATTATATATCCCTACTTCAAAAGCTCCCGGAGGAACAATTCTAGATGATGGTGTCGAACGCAGCTCCTTTTCTATATTTGCGGCCGAAGATAATATTGAAAGTATTAAAAAGCATGCTGAAGTTTTCAATAAGCTGATCAGGCGCTATAAGTATCTTCAACGTAGTTTCGAAGATACCGTCAAGAACTTGCTTCAGTACGTGAATAAATGGAGTACCGAACAAAACAGCAAACTTGCCACTGTAATCGGCTTGTTTGCTTCGGCTCAGTTGATTAATATCAACGTTTTGATAATTTTGTTTAAGGAACATCTTGTCAAAGAAGGTGTGGCTAATCATTACAATATTTGTCATTTCATGGATTCTTCCTTCGGTAATATTTCATTAATCAAAATCCTTCTTATTCTATCAAATAAATATTATCTAGGCCTTTCTCTCCAGTTTGTCACTACCGTTTTCAAAGCCTATTTAAATGAACAAAATATTGATCATTTGGGGAATTCGCTAAAAAAGGCTGGGATGGATAATAAACTCCTAGACTTCTTTCCACCAAACAAACGTGATGAAGAATATTTTGCTCGCTATTTTGAGGCTGAAGATATGAAGCAACTTGTAGCGTATCACAACCAAAAGCAAAAGAACACGAAAAAAGATCAAACAATTGACCGTGTCAAAGAAATGTTGGATGCCAAAAATAATTCATCTGAAGTATTTATCATCGATTTTAATTAAACAATCACCGATTCTCTCGGGATTAATTATATTTAAATCATTTGATTTTGCAGGTTATCAGCTATCTTAAACAACAACAGAAGGAAGGTGGCTGGCAAGAATCTGATTTTTCCCAGATTGTCTGGGAAGCATTAATCCAAGCTATTGACTGGGGGAGTCGTCCTGAACAGATTGAAACTCAGGCTTTGCGCCAAATTAAAGTATAAATTATAATTAATTTTGTCCCACCAAAAAATCTCTTATCAACTCATATTTAAAATCTTTTAGGCATGGGCCAAAGTTCTAGCTGCATTTTGTACGACCCCAAAAACAGAACTCGCGCTAATTCAAAAGATACAAGTTTATTGTTATGAAGATGCCAAGTTGACCAAACATTTTCGTCAAATTGTTCAATTACTTTATAACGAGGATGTGGTTTCTGAAAGTGCCATTTTGTATTGGGCGGATAAAGGTGCTAAGAATCAAGGCAAAACTGTGTTTGCCAAACAGATGGAACCCTTTATACACTGGCTTAAAACGGTCGAGAGTGATAGCGAAGATGAGTAATTAAATCTTCAATCAACATCTTTGATTATTCATAACTCGGTATAGATTTTCGGTTTTTTGTACTTCGATTTTGTGATCACATTTTAAAGACCCGAGAAATACTCGTTGGGTAAATTTTTTGTCTTTTTTTACTTGTCATATAAGTCATTTGATTTTTCAAATATCTTCAATAAATATTTTTAAAGTTCTCTGTTAAATGAGAACTTTTGAATCAATAGTAGACATTGCTAAATAAAATACTATTTATTGCATGACTACAGGAAAGCATTAAAGCCCCATCAAGCAATGCCCGAAGGAGGATCCCCCGAGCGCCATTTTGATCTCTGTTCATTACAACTGCACAATTCGGAGTTAAAAATTATCGTTGGGTTCGAAGTGTATATGTTACTACATCAGCTGCAAATCCTGAATGTATATGTCACATTTTGGATAACAACATAAATGCGCAATTAAGTTACTATGTAAAATTAAACATATTTATTCTTGCCTTAATTTTATATTTATTTTTTATTTACAAAAAAATTATTTTTAATATTTAATAATCAGTTTAACAATATTTTTAATTTATGTTTTTTTAAAAAAATCAGATTTTTATTAATATATTAAGTTTAATTATTATTTAATATAATACAATTTATTAAGAGCCTTAAATTAAGTATAATTTATATATTTTTTATATATGATCATAAATCTAATTAAAACTAAACTATATTAAAAATTATGAAAATAATTTTTATGCTAATTTTTGGTTCAAATTTAATTGATAATATTACAAATATAATACAATTTCAATAAATTATTTTTAATAACCAAAAAAAATAAAAATATGTAATAATAAATATGTAAACTTTATAACAATTTATTGTTATTTTTATTAATATTAAAATTTTATTTTATTTTAACAAAGTAAAATAACCACAATAAGCCATTTAATAATATTAAATCATGTGATTTGGCAATTTTTGAACAATAAAGTTTGAAATCAAAACCTGATAGCTTGATTCAGATTATCACTGTGAGCATTCCTTATTTCAAATATAATTGAAATGACTGAACTATCAATAAAGTGAGTGGTTAGATAAGATAATTCTCTGATGAAAATCAGCGAAACGAAATTAGCTGCAAAGAGAAATACACCTCAGGTCCTATTCATACCCCTTCGCCGCCCTGTACATTGAATATAAATTGTAACGTGACTGGAAGTAAGAATTCTAAAGGAGAAGGATCCCCCTGTCTGTTAAATTATGTAAGACATTATGAGCGAGCCTACGTAAGAGTCCCAATCAAATAAAATTATAAATAAAAACCTTATCATTCAAAAGCTCGTCATTGAATACAAAATGTGAGTGTTGCTTCATATTCGAAAAATTATTGTGAATTTAAGAATGAAAACTGTCCTTGCATGCTTCAAGGCATCACAATATTAGAGGAAGCTGAATTGAATGGTGGTGGTGGTGCGTCCAAAAAAAATACTCTTGGTTCTAGCGTTTTTTCTGTTGCCCTTGATATAGCGGCCATAGGGAATGGAGTGGAATAACGATTTTTATATGATTGTTGACGTAGATTGTTGCGTACTTCGTGGGAGGTAAGCTTAGAATGCCGTTTTTTATGAATAAATGATTACGGTTATTAAATTAGTTTTGCATACTAATAAAATAGATAAAGTCGTGAACTACCATTTTAGGGTCATCTCCTTCGGAATCTGCTTCATAATCTGAATTAGACGAAATTTTGAAGCCTAACGACATAAATGACTTATTCATGATCTTACTTTCTCCTTTTTGGCTTATACAGTGAGATCCATCATAGACTTCTTGACTATTTGACAATATTTGATATCTTCTTTTTTTTAAGTTTTGAACTGAACAAGTTGCATCATCCACCATGTTGGAGTTCGATGAAGTCAATGGGGACACAATCGCCATATAGTCTCTTTTTTTGAGCTCATTCTCCCTCACCCATTCTTGCAAATACTTATCTGAGACATCTATAGCCTCCGTTGATCGAGCAACGATATTTATTTTAGAATAATAGGCATTGGAAATATCTTTAATTTCATCGAGAGTATTCGAATTCTCCAATCCACCTAATGAGAATTGGCTCATTTCTTCTCTGAGATCAGACATTTTCTTGAATATCTTCCGTCTATTGTAACTACAAGTAAATATTATGAAAAATTTTAAAAGAGAATTTGTGCAAAAAATTCTGTTTATTGATATCGCAAACCTTATAACCTGTTTTTCATCTTTTGGGCCTATGACGACACCATATTGTTGGCAAGGATCAACAAAGGCCACAAAAAGAAAGGCGCTTTTCTTTTTCATCGTTCGAAATATGTAGGCAGCATCATGGAGTTTGTGCTTTTGACAATATTGATAAATCTCAAGAAGGGAAGCCCAAGATGCTATAATAAAACCATACTCAATGAAAGTCGTTGCAATGGTATTTGTTAAAATAAATATGAAATAACTTACATGATGTCACCCGAATTCTAACCTTATCTTTAAATATTTCAGGCTGCGTAAAAAACAGCAAATATAAAGCATAAAGTGAGCCTAATTTCACCTCCAAGAAAAGAGTCCTCTGATATTTCTCTAAGAATTTATTTCAGTTAGAATTTATCAATGTTAAACATCTTGAAGGAAGAGAGAATAATCACCTAAAAGTATTTGATATAATGCTTGCATAAATACCTCGCGTCCAGTTCTTTCAAAGCATACAAAATGTATTAAAGAGAAATCGAACTCTTTCCACACATTTGAGAAGGTCGGAAAGTTGTAGCTTTGCTTCTGGTTAATTTCACATCGAAATTCAAAATTATTCAATAAACATCATAAAAGGGTCATTCGGCTTTGGCAAAATGTACTTGGAAAGTTTACAAACTCGTTGAAAAGTGCCAATTAACATGTCCAGATCGTCCTCAAGAGCTACTTTATAAACCAACTCTCTTCCCACTGGTAACTTTATCTTCTCAGGCAGCTTGAGAGAACGCCTTGCCATGGTTGCTGAAGAAAGTGATGAATTTGTTCGGGTTACACTACATCTTATTTAAGTATTAGTCAACAATTTATTTTAAAATTGGTTCTTGACAAATATTGATAATTCATGGTAAGTTACCATATTAAAACTTGATTAGTTTGCTCTAGGGGGCGCTTTTTGGAGAAAGTTACCAGACAACGGTTAACTTGGAGGACGAGGAATATGAATGCCAACCCACAAGACGAAAATGTGGATTTTGTTCAGACACCTTCGCCTTCCCTTTTGTGTCCTGTGTATGGTATTTCATGTGCTTTTGGAATAAATGATTGTTTTCTGGGGACACATTCTGAAGAGGTCAAATTTTTGGACATTTATTGTTATAGTTGCCATGACGTCTGTCGCGAGCCTCTTATAACTCAAGTATGCAATCACTCTTTTTGCGCGGCTTGTATATTTCAAAGCTTGGAGGTTGAACCATATTGCCCTTTATGTCGATGTCGACTCAAGGTTGAAGGTCTGTACACAGTTATTCTATTCAACTCGAGAATGATAAGTAGACCTCCATAGCTTTCACCACTTTACTTCATTCTGGCCTTAGATCTTCATTCAAATTTGGCATTAGCTGGCTTAATTCAAGAGCTCCAGGTTCATTGTAGCAACAAAAAATATGGATGTCCGGTTGTAGTACGCCTTGATTCTCACGAAAATCATTTAATTTATTGTACTTACTCGCCGGCCATTTGCCAAAATGTTAAACATGGCTGCGATTTCAAAGGTATCAATTAAAAATATTTATGGGGATATTGTTGAAAACTGGTGAAATTAGATTCATTTTATATCTCAACCAGGAACAACGAAAGGAGCCAAAGATCATCTTGAACATTGTGTGTACGAAAAGTTAAAGACCTATATTGAAAGCAACAATACTAGAATTCTAACTTTGGAGAAAAAAATAGAGGTTTGAAATACCTCCTTATCGATAATTCCACTTAGAGTTGACACATGATTTTATTTGGTTTTAATTTTATATCGGTTTTCCTATTAAAAATACATACATAGGAACAACAATGTGAGTTGCAAAAACTGAGGCAATTGATAAAAACACCAAGGAAAGATCATGGGGTATGAATTTTCATTGATATTTGGGATGAAGGTCTCGTCAAATTTCGATTATCGCTAATATGACGCCTTTTCCATTGCAGTCATCTACCATGTCCACAGTGGTCAATGTCAATGGGCGGGATTATCATTCATTAGTAGATGATCTTGATTTCGAAATTGATGTAAGCGTTTGATTTTGTATTCTTTTGAATACCAATCAGCATTCCATGAAAACCTTCCAATTCGAAGCCTTTATATGGCATAAAAGACTTTTCCGACTGGAGATATTGTTTGTCGTCGAACAATATCAGAGCATACCTGCGGCGTAACATCATTAGACTTTAACAATGGGTTGATATTTGCTGGAGCCCATGATGGATCGACGAAGGCAAATCATTCTTTTATTTTTTTCCCTTTATATTTCAACAAAGAGCTTTTTGATTAGCTTAAATATCTTAAATTATATTAAAAAGATATTTCAAGCGGATTCCGGCATAATCATAAAGAATCTTCACGGTCATCAAATGTCAGTTTGGGCTTTGGCCGTCCATTCAGAAGGTGAACGTTTCTTTAGTGCTGGCTCAGACGGGAAAATCAAAGTATGGATATTTGATCCAGAACTTCCCCAAATAATTCATTTTATAACAAATCTCGAACATTTGTTTCCAGGTATGGGATTTGAGGGAGGGAGCCTCTAATGAATGTATTGGAACTCTCACTCAACACAGTGGCAAGGTGTATGGACTTGTCGTGAATGAGAATCGCCTTTATTCTGCTTCCTCCGATAAAACTATTAAAGTTTGGGACACCGTGACATTAGAGAATTTGGCCACATTTACTGGGCATACTGATGGTGTAAACAACTTGTTAGCCATTGAGAATGACAAATTGGTGACCGCTGGAAGTGATAATACTGTTAAGGTAAAGAGCAATCAGATATATATTGCTCTTTTAATAATCTATTCAATTCATCATGGGTAAATTTGATTGTTTTTTAAGATATGGGATGTGACTACAGGTACATGCATTCACTCTATATCCTCTCATTTATCTGAAGTATTGGATGTTGCAACCGGGGACAATCTTTTGTTTGCGTCGACAAATGAGGCTGTAATTCATGTGTATAACCTTAATGATTACACACCGATGACTATCCTGTCTGGGCATAATTGGGAGGTTTGGCAGTTAGAGTATACAAATGGGAAAATGTTTAGTGCTAGTTTTGATCACACCATTAAACGATGGGATGTACGGAATCAAATGGCATGTGACTTGACCTTGAAAGGACATCAAGGTACAGTCATACCTTCAAGCTTTATATACTTATTGAGTTTGCTCTAGACAAAAACATTTTCCTCTCCTTTAGGTTATGTACACGCGATGACTTTAGGAAATCGTAATCTAATAACTGGTTGTGCCGATCGTACCATCAAGGTAAATTCTATATGCTTCAAAATAAATATTCCTTAGCATTAATTATCTAAATATTATTCAATTTCAGATTTGGAGGTGACTTTCCTTAATATCAACTTGTAAAAAATATTACATGCTATCAATTATCAATAAAAGTATTACTAATCACGATTATCTCAAATTGTTTTTATTATAATATTGATTAAACGTCTTCTGAGAATTTGCTATCTAATATATAATATCTGGTATTAAGTTTTTATACTGTAAATTATCTTTGATGACGCTCGAACTCATCAAACTTAGAACGAATAGGTTTTAATCATCTTGAGAAGTTCTCGTCCCTCCGCAATATGATCGACAGATCTTGCTTGAAGCAACGTATACTTTATTCTTTCAGTCTCCTTTATATATATATAAAGGATGTTTTAATATTCATATGGATTCAGAAAACGAAAACCAACAATTTCTGTACCTGATATGTTTCGCTCTTTGCGCGACAAGTGAATATATATGTTTTAAAATTCATTGCTTTGAAAGTTTTTGTAAAAAGCGCATTATCATCAATCTAATTAAAGAAAGAAAATTAGAATTGACAAAGAGGAATCCAATTTTTAGTTGACACTTACACGCAATTGGTTTAATCGGCCCGCGTCAATTCCAAGGATCTGCTCTGCTGCGTCATTAAAGGTGGAAATCCACATTTGGCCTGTATGATCAGCAACTCCGAAACTGAATATATATCTAATATATAGAAGATTGTTTTAATCCTATACGTTTTACTAGTCTAAAATGTTGCTGCAATTAAAATGGAATCGAAATACCTATAATGTGGAGAGGGGTATGTATTATTGCATTTTTCACATTGCCATTGTTCACTACTCGCGCCAATAAGTTTTTTATTGCAAGAAGGACATGCAGGATAGCAAAAGCTGCTTTCAGGCTTAACAAAATTAATGGTAGCTTTTACACTAAAAACCTCAGACTAGTTGAAAAAAACATATAAGCTTGAATTGCAATAAAAAATCAAAGATTTGTAAGTAAAATCAGCACAAACTCACTTTGTCACCTTTACCAATGTTTCCATCCAGGATTTGTCCGACCGTTTTTCTTTCCGCTGGAGGAAGACTTGGAGAACTGTTTGGCCCAGTGATTCCAAGATAAGTTTGGAACGTTTCATCTGATGGAAGCGTTCTGTACCTATATATAATAAGTTGGGTCAAACTTTGTTAACGGGGTCATCTTCAAGGATGATCTTTGTTTGCATGACGAACCAGTCTCGTAATTGGCGAGCTTCGGGGATATCAGGGTTGACATTTAACGTGCTTGATCCATAGAGAGATAGATTTCGCCCTAAAATTTATTTATACTTTATAACGAGACGCGAAATTATAGGAAATGAACATAAAAAAGATCCTGAATGAACCTTGATAATCTCCCACTCGTATTTTTTTAACAGCTATTACAGGAAGATCACTGCTGTCAAAAGTTTCTGCCAGCTTTCCCCACATCGTGACCTTAACTTGGAAATGAGTTTGATCAACAAGCAACAATTCTCGCTTGGTGATCTGTCAAGTAAGGAAAGGTTTTTTAATTGTAGGTAGTCGGTAGATTTTGGAAATAATCAAGAAAAATAATCTTATGAAGATAATCACTGCTTTCTGAGTGGTTTTTGAGATAATTTCATTTGATCCCTGATCTTCTTTGACTATACCGATTACATCTAATGGGAATGCAAAGACAAAAGGCTTAGTTTCGTATCAAAGAGGCATAAAGTAATATAAAAAGAAATCTCAAACGACCAACCAATTGTAGAATCTTTGTTGTAGTCCATCAATTTATTTAATGGTACGAAATTGTACTGGACGTTTGGTACCGATATTTCGGCTTCGCTGCGCTGACAATGTAAATGTGTAATTTAACTGTTAGTTTTTAAGTGAGTAAATATTGCTTATTAATCGAAGTCACATACCAAAGTAACAACTGAATCAATTTCCAAATGGATTTCGTATTCGTTGTCTATATTTGAAAAATTCTTCTTTGCAAGTACAACTTTGCCCTTGCTTATTTCATACACCTGACAATAGTGTTATGGTTTTTCGAAAACGATCGATATAAAATAAATAAAATACTTGTAAAGCTAAATTTTTCCACTAACTTTATTCTCTTCAATTAAGTCGTAGAATTTATCAGCAGCTTCTTTGAAAGCGGTAGCCTTGATTTCCCCCTTAGATGAGAATAAATTACGTGATTTATTTGAAGAGTTTATGGAATGAGTTATTTATTTATGACTTAACCTACACTTTCATCCAAGAGATTAAATGAAAAGAGTTTCCCTTGGCCACGGGCATTGTGCCAATGTTTCATCTCAGATTTTTGAGTGACCCTCGCTCTGATTATCCATCTTAGATTTCAAAAAAAAGGTAAATACTCATTAATATTAATATGATTTCATTGATAAGATTTTATAAATTAAGAAATTATATTTACTTATTTTGATAAGGATTCAGGTTGTCAATAGGGAATATAGTAGTGCCTTCATTTGTTCTGCTTTGTGAATTCAAATTTGGGCTTCCATGACTATTATAATTATCATCCAGTGAAAATAGTAATAAGTTTTTTATTCTTTTTCTTGAAGAGGATTTTCAGAGATCGTGAGAATACCTTCTTGTGTCATTGAATTCGTTATCACTGTTAAAAGCTCGGGTAGGAGCAGCCTGTGGTCTATGTTGAATATAGGCGACATCATTCTGTGAGTTCTGTTGCTGAATTTGTTGAGCCGAGGTTGGATGGTAACCATGTTGTTGTATTTGTTGTGTAGGCTGTTGTCGGAATGGTGGTTGACGATTTTGATGGGCCTGAACAGGTATCCCAGGGGTAACAATCGGTGGTTCGTTTAATCCACTTGGGTTCCCTAGCAAATATCCTGGATTTTTAACAACTTCAAATGTATATATCATCATCACCCTGAATATTATGCAAGGAAAGATTATAAATTATGGGGTAAAAAGTCAATCAGAGTATTCAACTAAACATTCTAAGTTTTATACTTGGTGGCGCTACGTATTCCAGGATTAGCAACATTTGCCCTATTTATCTTATAATTCAAAATTTTTATTATCATGTATAGCTCTAATTCCCCACCCTGCAAAACGCTTTCGATCACTTGATTTCCGACCATCGCTATCATCAAATAAAATTCGATTAGAAAATCAAAATACAAAAGGATGAGAGGAAGATTTGTTAAAATAGATACCGGACATGGTAGTTTCAGTATCTGATAGCAAAATTTTGTATCTTTATTAACAGAGAAAAATAGTTAATTAGAAAACGAAAGATCTCTCGTAGAATTACTCTCTTGGTTGACTGTCTAAACTGTTAAATCCCTTTGGGGGGGGGGGGGGGGAAAGCGATAAATTGACTAAAGAGTTAAAGTATTGTCCAGTACCTTTTCTGAGGAGGCCCAGCCTTTCCAATTTGACCTGTAGGATGCATGCCAGCGTTTTGAATTTTGACCACCTGTAAGTTAGGGTTACGCGTCAAAGGCTCTCCTTCGTGATCTGAAACAAGTTCCGCTACGGTTCCCACTATAAGGTGCTCCATATTTATGTTTCCAGAGAAATGGGGAGACTAAGGTTTGTTCTTGGATATAGGTGTAATTCTTATGCTTAGTGGTACGCTTTTTCAGGAGGGAAGAGGATTCGGGTGTCGCGTTTGCACAAATTCCTGAAGCCTTTCCTTAGAACGCTATTGGACACCGATTTAAAAATCTATATATCATGGTATGATATCATTCGAATGGGAACAATCATATTTTTCGGGGACAATGATAAGTTCAGAACACGGTCAATTCAAGATAACTTTTCTGGGCTCTCCTCCAAAATTGTTTATAATAAAGAACTAAACTAGAAATACAAAAATTATGAATTTATGACTATCTTATTTTAATTAATGCATATGTCGATGCTCCGCTAACAATGACTCATTAGAATGAATATACCCATGACCTTAAGATAAATTCTTTTTTCGAGCATATGCTGTCAAATCACTACGAGGATAAGATTAAATAAACTATTAGAAACCATTCCTTATTAGAAATTTCAATTTCAAGTCCAATAAGGTAAATTCTTTACCTGACAATACTCGTCCATGGAACGTTTACAAATGTCATACAACATTTTAAACTTTCGGGATTCATTGGAGATCTATCTGTCAATTGAGATAACCTCTTTAAAGATTGGAAAAAAGAGGGAGAAGTGTTGCTACGTTGAGGTTGATTTGACTTTTGGGAATTGCTTCGTATTGTTCTCCCATGAGCATTATTACCAGCACTACTAGTATCACTATTACCGTTAATTGGATTATGATTAGGAAGGGTTTTACCATTCCAAGTATTAAAATGATTACTTCCAAGAGAGTTGGCCGCTGAAAAACCTTGTGATAAAGATACTGATAAATCAGTCGATTCATCAATATCATCTTTTTCGATTGAGGATGCAGTTATTGCCACCTTTTTATTCGGGAAATTTTAAATATGAATTTTATACATAAGTTTAATTTAATAGAATTTAAAGTTATAAAATAACGAACCTGAGCATGTCCTTTGGCACCAGGTCCACGCATCATTACGTACTCTGTAGGGGGTGTTACAGGTCCCATTTTAAACCTTCGGTTTAATTTACTTCCGGCTTTTTGTTTATATATTTCAACCAATGAAGAATAAGAAGCAGCCCCTTGAAAGAGTGTAATCTTATTATCATTACAGTCTTGGGGGAATGGTCCATTGGTCATTGATCGTCGATTTTTATTATTACGTCGAGAGGAATGGGAATAATAATCCTCTTCACTTTCATTATCTCCATCCTCATCCGTGTCATCATCCACCTCTGACTTTTGAGGAATGGTTACCGCCAATTCTACACACAAATATTCTCCTTCAGAAACAATTAAATGTTCAAACATCTCTTCGTAATCATCAATAACATAATAAATAAGAGGGTAAGAACATTCCATTGATGTCTCTTTAACATCCATTTGGGATCTTGTTGGCAGCGCATAAACTCGTTTCGATACATGTTTACGTGAACATGTCATACTCGTTTTTTGAGTTGAACCTCCATCTGAGCTTGTACCTCCATCACTCGTTGTTGTCCGAGTACATACGGCTACCGTTAATTTGCAAGGTAACTTCGAAAGATTGCCAAATTGATTGCATATTTGGTATTAAACTTTTCGTCGGTCAGAATTTTCCAAGAAAAAAATTGTTTTTCTATTTCTTGTTACCTGAACTATTAAATTCAAGAAAAATGTTTCCTTCCACAATACCGCTTCATCTAAAGGTGGCATAATATGCGGATGTGGAGATTTTCTTTTAACAAATACAGGGTCTAGGTCTTCCTCCTCGGAGTGAGACTGACGAACGAAAAATAACAAATCGTCATTTTTGGCATCACTTTTCTCTAAAAAATATTCTATGAATAGACTTGGCCATCTAAAGCAAATAAAGAATATTATCAGTGCGAATGAATTTTGGATAAGGTTAATGAAGACATTCTTTCCCATTAAAAAAATACCTGGGATCACTTGCATCTAAATCATCATCTTCACGTTGATGAGATATGGAGAACAAATCACCATGAGATGTGGGCTTTCTTAATAAGTTCCGAGACAGGTGGGGTGGATGATTCATGGTAGATGGATTAGTAGTTGTTGTTGTAGTTGAAATAGGACCATGCAAATTTTCTGCCACTAGACGGTCTAGAATCACTTGTAATTGGGCCATAATTGCTAGTATGATTATATGATTAGGAACTTTTAAATGGTAATAATAATAATAATAATAATAATAATAATAATAATAATAACAATAACAATAATTTAAGACCTTAGATAGTTTACCAATAAAAATCACACTGGATCGCTGCCTTGTTCAAGCGTTTAGACAAATTTATAAATTGCCCCAAAGAAATAAAAATTTGGTTTTGAATAATTGTTTAATTAAAGAAATAATTTTATCTTAATGTGTGAGGCTAATAATTTAGGTATAATATTACCATGAAAGCTAGGTAATAAAAATAAGAAATTTGTGATGTTTGCACGAACGAAAAAATTCTTTAGACGTCAAACCCTTTAAAAATACTTAATCAGTGGATCGTAATGATGATTTAAAATATTCCTAAAATGTTGTATTTAACGAAATTTCTCAGCAAGGTTGCCTGAAAAGTATGCAAGTCTACGCACACGTGTATGTGAGGTATGTGTGCAATCAAATCGAAGCTTATTATTGCCAGAGGTCTAAAAACGGAAAAAAAGATTACCATTTAACAAATATTATCTGTTTGGTACATCAAAAGGGAATCTGAAAAATTTTTGCCTCAATATCAGGTGACAATAAATACCTTAAGATAGTACCTAGTCCACTATGAAAACCATGTGACTTTAACAGGCTCAAACAAAGAAACTAATCTTTTCTTTTATATCCGTGGACCAAAAGCCATTGATCATACACAAAATTGGCAATCAACCACTAGAAACCAATAAATAATCTCCAATACTAACACTTCATAAAATCTGAACCGTTGTTACCCAAGTAAAAAAACTGATTAATCACAGAAAAAAACATGATTAACATGTAATAATAGAGGATAATATGTAATAATGGAGTATAACATGTAATAATACAAGATAATTAGCAATAATGCAAAATAGCTACTAATAACATCAAATAACATCAAATATTCTGAAATAACAAACTATAACCAATGATAGCAGAATAATATAAGAAATAGCAGAAATATCAAATCTTTTAAAAGCTATTTTGTAAAACAATATATATATATATATATATAGTTTTAACTTAAAGAAAAAATATTTCTTAATCTTATTATTAAAATGTTTTTGTTTTTATTAATATTAAAACAGAAGAATCTATTTTTGTTTTTTTAAATTAAATAAAAAAAAATTTTAAAATGAAAAAACTAATAAATTAAATCTTTTTTTCTGGTTATTGAAAATTTACTTACTTTTTATTATTTAAAGCCAAATTTAAATTACATAATATTTTTAAGATTTTAATAATCTAAACCAATTGTTCTTAATTATAATAATTGATAAAATACTAATTTTTTTGTTTTTTATTTTACTAAATTTATTTTTTTTAGAAATTTGTAATTAATTTAAAAAAACCAAAAAAAGTACAGAAACAATTTGGTAATTTAACTGTTATAACAAAGTAATTTAATATTATAATAATTTAATAAAAAAAAACACATTAAAATTAATTTTATTAAAAATTGTTAACCTACCAAAAAAACAAAAAAACAATATTAAATATTATTAATTATAATTAATTAGTATAAATTAATTTAAATATAGTTAAAAACAATTATTAATATTATATATTATTATTAACATTAATTTTTAAAAAGCTGTAAAATAAATACATATTAAAAAATAAATTAATAAAATTTTTAAATACAATAAAGATCTTTAAAATTAATAAAATTTTTAAAAACTAATATTACATAAATAAAAATTATAGTATTTTATTTAAATAAATTATTTATAATATTATATATTGACTTAATTATTGTTTAAAATATTATAAAATTTAATTACAAGTAAGGCTTAATTACTATTTAATACAATACAACTATTTAGAATTCTAAATTAAATATGATTTATGTATTTGTTACATGTAACCAACCAATTATAAAAAACAAAATTTAGTTTAAAATAACTATAAATTATTTAAAAATTAAATATAAAAACACTTAAATATTTAAAAAAATATATTATTAATAATTTAATAATAATAAACATATTAAAAAATGTTTTAAAAAACAAGAAATTAAATTTTTTATTATATTAATTAATTTACTTTTAAAAAATATTATGTATACTTTAAATAAATTTATAAAAAAATAAAAAATAACAAAAAAACTTAATTGTCAAATAAAAAACAAATAAATATAATATATTATTAAATAGTTTTTAATAAGATTTATAAATTAATATATTTTTTATAAAAATTTATTATGTAATTAAATTTTTTTGTAAATAAAGTAAATTTTTAATATTTAAAGCAATATTAGATAGCAACTGGGCTATATTTGTTTAAATAATAATAATTAAAGCAGTATTTACTTTGTTTTTTTTATTTTGACATAATAAAAAATGTGTAATTTAAAAGAATTTTTAATAAAAAATGCATTTTTAATAAAAATAACAGATTTTTTTATAAAAAAATGCTTTAAACCAATAATTATTTTATTTTTGTTTTTTTTTTAAAAAAATTACATTTTAAAGTACTAGAGTATATTATAAAAAAAACAAAATTATTAAATAAGTAATCTTTTAAACATGTTTTTATATAAAAATAAAAGTTTAAAAATAAAATAATTTAAAATTGTTTTTTAATAAATAATATAAACATATAATATTTTTTATATATTATATAATATATATATTGAAAAATTCAATAATAATACAATATTTAATATTTTTAAAGTATTTGTAAAATATATTTTTAAAAAATAATAAAATAATTTTACTTAACCAAATAAATTAAATTATATAATAATATATAAAATTAGTTATTATTAGTTAATAAAATTTTTTATTTAATTAATATTATTATAATTAAGTTTAAATTATATTAATATTATAATTTAATATTATAATTTAATTATAATAATAATAACAATTTAAAAATTTTAATTATTTGAAAATTTTAGCTAGTTAAATTTTTTATATAATAAACAAAAATATTATTAATAATTAATAACATTTAATATTTAATTTTTTTAATATAATATCTTTATTCTAATATTTTTTATTTTTTTAATAAGCAATCTTAATTTTTTAACTATTTTTTATGCTATTTTTTATGTTTTTTATCAAATAATTCTTAATATAATAATTTTAATACTTTTTTTAATTAATTAGTAAACAAGTAAACACAACAAAAAATTTTAAAAAATAGAAACCAATATTTTATTAATAATTATTATTATTTTTTTTTTCAATTTTAACAAATGAAGTCCAAACACTACCTAATACAATACATCATACAAATAATTTAAACTAGGTGTGAATCATGCATTTTCTACATGTGACCAGCCACTCAGGCTAGTCAAAACAATACTAGGCACTTATATGTACTAAAACCATATTATCTATACCTGAAAAGAATAAACAAGATTTACAAAACCCAAAACTAACACTAAATACATCTATAATACCCAACAACCTAATCACACCAGCTAAAAGCACCAAAGAAAAACCAGAGATTGAAACAGAAACAAAACCATTATGCAAAATTATGCCACCTTTCTCCATAACAGCCCAGTACTTAGCACGTACTAGCCAAACATCATTATGAAATGCAAAACAAAACTTATGTACAAAGGTCACAATATTCTAAGCCACAATCTTAGAGTTTTTAAAAACAGTAACAGATTCATGATATTACTCCTTAAAAACAAAGCCCTTACACAGAGCTGCACTAACAACAACATTAGAGATGCAAGTAGAAAGCAACCATGAAATGCACAAAAAAGAGCAAAACAAACTCAAGCATACCTTCCAAGTAGATACATAAATTTCCACCAACCAAGCACAACCAGTAGCATCAAATGAGCAAGAAAATACATGGTTTGAGATCTCAACATTGCTGCAAAATAGACATATTACACTGGGATAACTTCTATTATAAAGACACTTACATACAGCAATCGGAAGATAATGATACAATGCCTTCATAAAATATGTTCAAAAGCCAGCAGTCTGAGTACTAGTGAAACCAGCAGCCAAATAAAAGTCTAGATGCCACACCAAAGAAGATCTGAACCAATCAACATCAGCACGCAGGCTATCTACTAAGACCCAGAAACCAGAACCAATCTCCTAGCACACACAGTGAATGGATCGGAAAACACCACGAACAAAATGCTTAGAATTACCAAATACTGTAGTACTATCAGCCCTAAGAAAATATTCATTGATTACATAAGAAAGATACATATTAAAGAATGCAGCAGTTCCAGCAAAAGCATCAGCATGCTCATTATTCAAGACACCAGAGTGATTTCTAATTTTAACCCAATTAACATCCAAATTCTTATAATGAATGACATTAGCAATATGGTAACACTTGATCCAACACCGATTCCTAAAATTTGGATAAGTCAACATGAATTCTGATTTGCATACATCCAAAGCAGCCTGGCTGTCCAAAAACAAGTTGACTGAACAAGAAGAAGGAATATACTTAAAAGCCAGAACAATAGCCTGCAACTTTACCATAGTAGAAAAAACCAACTCAGACACTTCTAGACCCAAACTCAAATCAATGTCCTTAAAAAAAACAGCAGCACTAGCTTTCATACCAAGAGTATCTAGCCTACTTAAAGAACCATCCATAAACAAAGAAAGATGACTGGAATTAACTTCCAACAGATGATCACACACAACTTCAAACTCATAAAACTCAAGAATATTAAACAAACCAACATCTGGCAACAGAAGATTGCAAACAGAAAATAACCCAGAATCATTCAGAAAACAAACAAAAACATCAAACCAATGAGAAACTGGGTCTTGAAAGTCCAATCTTTTTCACTATTTGAAAGTTTTCTATTCGAAAACAAAACCAGTACAATTGCAAAGCTGTTCAACAAAAGCAATTCCATAACACTGAAGTGAAAAAACACATTTATAAAAGATGGGCTCACCAAAAACAACAGACATAGAGATTCTGTTTTGAAAATAAAAAGCATTGGTTACAAGACCACCCAGAGAAAGATCATATTCCAAAAAAATCTGGACAATGCCAGCCAAAAAATTATCTGAAAGATTGATATTAATATGAAAAGAGAAAAGCAAAGGATAGTGAGGGCATTAACTAAAGATCTGCAAATAATTATAATTAAGAATTATTATTTTAATATTATAAGTAATGTAATATTAATAATATTAATATTAATTTAATATAAGTAAATTTTAATAAAATAATTTATAAAAATTAAGTAATATTTAATTAAAATAGTTTTATTAAAAAATTATTTACTTTAAATATTAGATTTTTGATCATTAAAATTTTTTAATAAGAATTAAATTAAATTTTTATTGTTTTTTTTTGTTTCTAATAATAATATTATTATATATACATTAATTTTTATAATACAAAACTTTTAAGATTTCTAATAATTTTTAAACTTTTCTTAATTTATTGCTAAAATTTTTGGTATTTTTATAATTTTTAATATTATATAATTTGATAAATTTTTATTTTATTATTAGTTAATTTATATTATATTTAATTATTACTTATTTTCAGATTATTTTATGAATAATAATATTTTAAAAAACAGTTTTATTTAATAAAACCTAAAAAAAATTCTTTAAATACTTATTTAGCTATATATTAAGTACTTATTAATTCTATTTCATTTTAATATTGTTATTATTATTATTATTAATTTTAATTATATATATTTTTAAAATTATATATATTTGTTTTTTATATTTTTTAGTTTTTAATAAAACTTTTTTTTTAAATTTTAAATATGTTATAAAAAAAATTTTTTCTTTCTTATACCTGAAAACTTATTAAAGAATACATTTTTTTAAGAAGAAATTTTTTAATTATTTAGAATGATAAATTTAAACTTTTTTTGTTTAATTATAAGACTATTAATGATCTAAGTATTGCTGTTATAAAAAAGTTTATTAAAAATTCTAACATTAATAATAATAGCAAACAAGTTCTCTTTAAAAAAAAAAGATGATATATTAAAAGATAATATTAAAAACAAAGTACTTTCTGTTAAGACTTTGAGTAGTTAATCTTAGAACTCTAAAACTAATAATACTATTAAATTCAATAGTATTAATATAAAAAAAAAAGTATTTGGTAAAGAAGACTAGTGTTAATTATGATAAAAGTATTGCTTTTAATAAAAAAAAATTTAACTAAATGCTAAAAAGTCTGCAGGTTAAGACCAAAAAAGTTCTGAAAAAACCATTAAAAAAAATCAACTTCTTGAATAATAACAATAATATTTTTTGAATATTCTCTTGGTGTTTTTTCTCTTTTCTAAAAAATTTAATCAATGTGTCTGTTAAAAAGTCTTTTGTTTTAAATATTGAATTGAATAAAGATATTGAAAAAATATTTCAAAAAAAGTGCACTGTAGTTAAAAAATTATTTTTATAAATTAATGTTTTTAAGAAGACATTTACTCTTTCTAAATTTGTTAAGATTATTAAAAAATATTCACTTCTGAATCAAGTTTATTACAGGTTTCTGAAAAGGCTAAAGATATATAGATCTTAGTAAATATTAATTTCAAAAAATTTGTTGGATATTCAAATTGGGCTGTGATAGTTAAGAAAATCTTAATTAGAACATTGTTACTCATAGAATATAGGAAATATAGTATTATTAGTCAGTAGATATTAGCCAATTAGAGGTAGACATAGTAAATGTGGAATTCCAGAATTTTTTTCAGAGGAATTGCAGGATTCCAGGAATTTCAGAATTCCCCGACGAGGAATTGCAGAATTCCTGTCACAAAGAATTGAAAAATTGAGGAATCTCAATTATGTATATATAGTAATAGGATTAGAAGCTGAAAAGACAGACCTCTCAGTTTAGATTTAATCTAAGCAACATTTCAGTTCCCAATCATCAAATAAATAATTATTCCATATCTTAATCCACTCTCTATTATCAACACTTCATGTTGATAGTAATTGATACTTAACTATGCTGGAACAATAGCTTTTGATCATGGCTATTGACGAGATACTAATGTACCAAATTGCCTTGGCTTATTTTCTTTATTTTCTTTATTTTTATTTTCTTTATTTTATTTTCTTTCTTTCTTTGATTTTGTTGTTGTATATTAATTGATTAAAAAAATTAAGTGCTAAGTTATTGACATCAAGGATAGCCTGGTAAAAGACCCAGAAATAAGGGTAGGATTTTATATATTATTGGATAGCTTACCAGAAAGACACGACTGCCAGACTAAATCCGGCCACCATGCTGAGAAAAAAATTGGAAAAACTCTTGAAAAGATACATCTACTATCGACCCTATTGAATCTCTGTCCATTATACAAAAGACTCCATCAAAACCTTTAGATACAACACTTGTAAAATTTCATCCATGGAAGTAGCTTTTGAGCACCAAGTTAGGGGTTTGTTATTTAATTCAACAGCAGAAATAATCACTTGTAACATTTGGTGCTTTCTGTGAGGTATAATCCTACAAAGAACCAATACCGACAACACCAAACCAAAAGTGGCAGAATCAGAAAATATAGGAGCAAACCATTTAGAATTCGCAAAATCCTTATTTCAATACTATTGTCAATACTTGGGATTAAACCACAATCATATATCTACCAAATCAGCCTTCAATTTCTATGTCAATGAAAAGATTTCCTCTTTATTAGAAACACCAGTGAATACTGAATCAGCAAGAGAAAATTTCTATAGGGAGTTAATTCAAAACACCAACCTGTCAACAAATCATAATTTCATATCTATCATTACTGAGATTAACAAAGAAATTGAACACCACACTCAACAAAGATATCCAATTACATACGCTAGTAAAGGCAAGGAAAAATTACAAACACCAGCAGTAACACTCAGAAAAATACAGCCACCTACTTGAAAGAAAAACAGAATTGAATCTCCAAGCAACTCATCCTACCACTATATACCTGAAAGTGCTATCAACATTTTATCAACAGACATGTTCTCATCAACTGCAACATCAGCATTTAGACAATTCCTATTCCAAAGTAGACAAAGAAAAACAGAATTATTAGGACCATACAGCAAATACTTTGAGGGATTTAATTCACAATCATCAACCCCATCAGGACTTCAATCACCACCGCCTCTACCAGATTTTGGAATCTCTGATCCATAGGAAACAGCAGAATCAGAAAAAGAGGAAGAAGAATCAAAGAATCAAGAATTCACTTACCAGCACCCGATCACTAAAAACCTGGAAGTTGAAACCCTGAATTTTCAAACTCAGCAAAATCAAAATCTAGAAAATTCAAAAATCGAAACTTCAAATCATTAAAGGCAGAATAATTCAAATCCTGAATTAATTAATCAGCAAAACTTACCTCTGGTAATCGTCATTGATTAACTGCTGATTAATCTTATAGCCAAACTTATACAACAGCCACTTCAACTACCACCTCAACAATCAGTACAACAACAACTGCTTCAACAGCCACCACAACCACCTAACTTAGATCCAATGGCCTATGCACCAATTGCAAAACTTGACAATTTTACTGGCAAAGAGGATGATGCTCAAGAATGGCTAAATGATGTAGAAAAGGCCATCACAGCCAATGGATGGAATGACGCCCAAGCAATGCAAGCCATTTCCTACTTTCTCAAGGATACTGCCAATTCATGGTATTAGAGCTTGGTTAATAAACCACAAGATTTCAATGTCTTCAAAGTGGAATTCCTAAGATACTTCAGCAACAATAACAGCATCAATTGCCTAGTCAATACATTCACCACTATGAAACAAGAAAAAACTGAAATGGTCACCACTTACTTGGGACGCTTCCATTAAAACCTGCGCCAAATTCAAGCAATTGATGCCAACTATTTCACAGCCCCACAGATACTCAACCAATTTATCCATGGCCTGTGCAGTAGCATCTTGTAATATATACGTCTATTGCATCTAGACACCCTTCAAGATGCAGTCACATGCACCAGAGATTTTGAATCCACTAAGTCAGAGGCTAATCATGCTCAAGCCATTAATCTAGTAATAAATGGATCATCTGAATTGGATTCCAAATTGGAGAAGTTCAGTGAATCAATTAATAAGAGATTAAAAGAATACTTAACTGACAATCACACCATTTATCAGCCTCTACAACGACGCAATAATCAAGGAAACTCTAATCGTGCCCAAAATCAGCCACGTCCATCTTCATCGACCAATCAACAGTGGCAACAGGAAACACGTATCTGCCACTATTGTGGTAAACAAGAACATATCCAAATTGACTGTCACTAGCATTTAAATAACCAATGATTGGAAAACCAATATCAAAACCCCGATCGCTGGTTTCAAACTCCGAATTAGTACCCAAATTAAAACCAACCCGTTTACCTACCAGTGACGCAGTCATCAGTCTATCAATCTCTGGTGTATCAAGCTTCAATCTATTAACCACAGCCACAAGTAATTTATCAACAACTGCAGCCACAAATAATCTATCAACCCCAACAAATTCAAATACCACCCCAAAGCTTACCACTCAACAGAACCCAAAGACTGAGAATGACTTAACAGAGCTGGAGATCGGCAATGGTAATCCATCAACCAATCTCCAGTTCTTCACAGCAACCATCTAGATTACACCAGAGGAATTTGGGTGCTGGTCAACTCTAGAACCCAAATTCCCAGAACTATTTAAGTCTTCTGGTCACCCCAAAAGACGCTCTAACCAATAATCTGGCATTTGTCCAAAAACAACCACTCACCAGTAATATCTCACCCATTACCATCACTGAAGATGAGTTTTTGGCTGCTATATTCCCATTCAAATTCGAGGAAACAATCACAATGCTATTATTTAGTGGAGCTGCTCTTGAAGCCAAACCAATTACCACGATGTACACTGATGCCAAAGTTGAGGGACAATCCATTAAATTAATCCTTAACAGCAGTTCAACAGGCAGCATCATCACATGACAACTCATGAATCAATTAGGTTGCCGAGTTGATCAAGCTGCCAGCGCCAGAATCATTACAGCCGATGAAGCAACCAAAACTCCAATCAGCAAAATCGGCAACTTTTCTTTCAAAGTCAATGGTATCATGACTCCCATTAAAGTTCTAGTGATAGAAGCCACTCAATACCAAGCTCTTGTTGGTAATGACTGGCTATTCAAAGTTAATGCGACATTAGACTGGAACACCCAGGAACTTCAGCTAACATATCAGAACTGACACATATGTGTACCGGCCATGTGTGGCCATTTTAAAACTCCTCCAAGAGAAAAACTATTGATCAAACTGGAGGAGGAGAAAGAAAAACCTACCTGGGAAGCTTACCAAGTCTCCTGGGCCAATGCTGACCACAATGAACTACCACCAATACTCTCATAGAATGACAACCCTAAGGGAAAGCAAAAAGAGGAACTGATCTAGGAAACAGACGATTTGACCTGGACCAACAATGAACAGGAAGAACCATCAAGTTGGGAGTGGAAAAAAGAAAAGAAAAAAGGGAAAGAGAAGGAAGAAGAAAACACTCAAGCCAACAACACTTATATCCCATACACCTACGGTTAACAACAATCATCGACTTATTACCAACCCAAACTGATATGTGTTGATTGTGGCAAGAAATTGTCATCAATGGGCGCATGCTGTGGCGATGATAAAGAATATCAGATGGCAACCAAGTTCTATTACCACACATGCCATGTTGAATGTTTTGGAAGACCAAAACAAGTGGGAAAATGGGATAATACACCATATATAGTCTGTGGAGAAACTTTCTTCAACAAAGGAATATAAAATGACATTCTGGGGAGAGGAGAAACGTGCGATGTGTCCTGCCAATACACAATTCTCATCAGCGACTGGGTCGAGAAAGGAACACCCATAAAAGCCACCTGGAGAAGAACTGTACAGCAATTGGACAGTTGTCCACATGACAATGATAAATTATGGCAAATGGCAATCACCAAAATTGAAGGTGCGTTGTCAGAAGAAATCAGGACAATTAAAAACAACCCACCAGAACCCATTGAGCTTGACTAGAACATAGAGCCAGTCATAAATTTTCTGGAACCAGAAGAGTTTTATGAACACTACCAAAACTTGGCACCCACTAGAGAAAAGCAAGAATAATGGCTAGCACAGTTAAATACAAGACTGTGTCACCATTGTTTAATTCCCAGTAACTTTGAATATTGTGACAATTGTGACCTCATTTACAATCTACTACCACACATAATCTACACAATCCTTGAAGAAGAAGAACCAATCAGCAGCTGTGCATTGGAATCAGAATCGCTAATCAATCGTGATCCAGACTTCAATGACTTCGATGAAAACACCAGTTCCAGCTCTGTTCAAAATGGCAATGACAACAAAGACGATTCAAACTCAGATTCAAACTCCAATTTAAACTATAAACAATACATTGCACTACCAGATCTCTCCAAAAAACAAGAGTTGAAATGGTATAGTGACAATGAGAAAGGTATTATGCCAGAACATGCACACAATACTGATGCAGGATTTGATCTAAGATATCCAGAAACAGAAGCCATCAAATTGAAACCACATACATGTACCTGCATCGATTTGAAAATAGCACTGGAAATTCTAGCAACAACAATGATTCAATTAACATCTAGGAGTAGTCTAGCAAAAAGAGAGATTAATATAAAAGAAGAAATAATTGACATGGGATATATAGGAAATATCATTGCTATGCTACAAAATAACTCAGAAAAGGCCTATATAATAGAGCCCAACAAAAAAATAGCACAGGCAATATTCCTGCCTCTGGTTAGAGTAGCTCAGTTAGTATTAGTGAAAAAGAGGAAGAAATTAGGAATAACAGTAAGAGGAATACAGGGATTCAGATCAATGAGTAGAATAGATATACCAGTTAATATGGCAGAGGAAGAAATTGTTGGTCAAGGAGAAATTATTTCAACCAGTCAAGCTATTTCCATTTCACCATATAACCAGTACATGCTAGCAATAGAAAAGAAGAAAAAAGACCAAGCACAAATTTTTGAAGCAGAAGTCAGTTTTTGTGAATCAGGAAAAGTTGGATTCATCAATCTTCACATACCAGCCAAAGATTATAGCCGCATAAAAATTCCTATCTACAACAACACTGATAATGTCATCAACATACCAGAAGGAACCACCATCGGATATTTAACCACAAAAATAGAAGACCAACTACCAAACCCCATTCCAGACTTTTTACAACTTTGTGGATATGTTGACATCACATCACAAACAATCTATGGACAAGACAAATGTTATTTACTCTAACCAGAACAATTGGAACAAATGAACATGGGAAACTTAGATCCACTCCAATGTATGCAGCTCAAAATATTGCTTAACAATTTCAAAGACATCTTTGCCAATGAAAATGAGTTTGGCCAAACTGACATCATCCAGCATTAGATCAAAACTGGAGATGCAATGCCAATTAAACAAAGAGCATACAGAATGCTACCAGCCAGCCACAAGATTATTCGTCAAGAGATAAACCAAATGCTTGACAATGGGCTAATTCAGCCATCAATGAGCCCATGGTCATTACCAGTGGTACTCGTTTGTAAGAAAAATGGAAAGATCCAATTTTGTGTAAACTACAAGAAACTCAATAGTATAACTTATGGAGACAACTATTCAACTCCACGAATACAGGAATTATTTGATGTTTTTGGTAAGAACAAATAGTTCTCAACATTAGACTTGGACAGTAGTTACTGGCAAGTGGTTATGGATCCAGCTGACAAAGAGAAGATGGCATTCACCACGAGAGAAAAGAATTTCGAATTTGAAGTAATGCTATTTAGTTTAACCAACACACTAGCCACTTTCCAACGGCTAATAGAAATTGTCAATACTGGTTTATTGTGGAAATCAGTAGTTGTATACTTGGACAACACCAATGTATTCTCAAAAACATTTGATAATCATCTTCATTATCTTCAACAAGTGTTTGAAAGATTAAGAAGAGCAGAACTAAAGTTAAATGCAACAAAGTGCTTCTTTGGCAAGACAGAACTAAAATTCTTAGAACACATAGTCAGCAAAGATGACATCAAAACGAATCCAGAAAAAATAGAGATAGTAAAAAACTTTCCAGTGCCAACCAATATGACAGAACTAAAATCATTCTTGGGATTCACCAGCTATTATTGATGTTTCATCAAGAACTTTTCCAAAATAGTGCAGCCATTCAACCAACTGCAAACCAAGAATACAAAATATAAATGGACAGAAAGTCAACAAAAAACTTTTGATATTCTGAAAAAAAAACTCATTCAAGCTCCAGTACTGATCTATCCAGATCACAGCAAACCATTTATCATTACCACCGATGCATCTGGCCAAGCATTGGAAGCAATATTATCTCAGAGAAAACCAAACGACAGAGAACATTCAGTAGCATATGCCAGCAGAGGTTTAATACCAGCCAAAAAGAACTATGGAACACTGAAACAAGAACACTTAGCAATATACTGGTCAGTCATGAAATGGAAAGAATACTTGAGCCAGAAGTTTGAAGTATACACAGATCACAAGGGATTAACATCACTCTAAAAACAAGAATTTGGAGATGGAAGACAGTCAAGATGGAAAATGGCACTCGCACTATACAATTATACTATACATTACAAAAAAGGAAAAGACAATGGAAATGCTGACAGTTTATTGCGAATAAGACAAATCTAAGAACATTTCAACCCAAAAATATAATAAAACCAGAACAATATCAACAAAAAATATAACAAAAGATGAACATACAAAAATATCAACAATTTTAACATTATATAAACACTCAACAGTTCAAGGAGAATTTATCTCAAACAGAACAAAAGAGTATTAAACAACAATCAAAATATTTTATCACTCACCAAAATATACTTTATCAAAAAAATAGAAAAGATCCAAATCAACCAACCAGAGTAGTTACAGAACCAGAAAAAGAGACTATATTATTCAACATGCACTCAAATCCAACAGCAGGACATTTTCACAAAGAAGCAACTATAGAAAGAACCAGAAAAAAATACTATTGGCCATCAATGTATCCAGATATCATCCAATATGTTCAAAATTGTGATGCTTGTTAGCGAAGAGGAGGTACAAAACCCAGTGAACTGTTAAAACCAATCAAAGTAGGACAACCATTTGACTGTGTTGGAATTGATCTAGTCAGACCATTAACAATCACCAATAGAGGAAACAGATATATAGCAGTAGCCATGGACTATCTCACTAAATAACCAAAGGCAAAAGCAATTCAAAGAGCGGATGCAAAATCCATTGCCAAATTTGTTTATCAGGATTTGATCTGTCGACATGAATGTCCAAAAGAATTATTATTAGACCAAGGAACTTATTTTGTGAACAAAACATTAACAGAATTGAGCCAAAGATTCGGAATTAAGAAACCACTATCATCACCATACCATCCACAAACCAATAGATTAGTCAAAAGATTCAACAGAACATTGTGTAAAACAATAGCTAAATTCAGCCAAGAAAACCAGAACGATTGGGATTTGTTAATATCATCAGTACTATTTGCTTATTAGACAATGAAACAAGATACTACACAAGCAACACCATTTGAATTAATATATGGTAGAACAGCAACACTACCAGTAAAAATAGAAGTCAGCACATACTCAACCAAACCAATAACAGAAGAGAATTTCAAAAACACATTGTTGAAAAGAACATATGACTTAATAGAAACATTAGAAAACAAACAATGAAGAGCAGCTAATAATATACAAAAGTCACAAGAGAAACAAAAAAAAAGACATGATAACCAACTACCAAATAAACCAGTTGAATTCAGGATTAGAGACAAAGTACTACTACATTGTACCAAAGTGGAAAAACAATGAAGTAGAAAATTTGACCCCAAATAAGATGGACCATTTCACATAGAAGAAATTCTAAGAAATGGAGCTTACAAATTAAGATTAAATGACAAAATCTTGACCAAAGCAGCACATGGAGATCGACTGAAACTATACCACTATATAGCATCATCATCCACCAGTAATATTTCACAATTAGGAGTACAGAGAATACTGGTCCAACCAGATGAGATTCCACGAGATCTGGAACCAATCATTATCATTAACAACAACACATCCAATTGATTAACAAAAAAATATATAAGAACATGGTTGATGCAACAGAAGAAATCAGAAAAATAGAGATTATGGACAATATCCATTCACTAACCCAACAAATTTTTTAATTAATCCAACACCAGAAGATGGAAATTACCATCAATCAACAAACTATTCGTTACAAAAATATGGCAAAGATACCACAAAACAAAGCACAGAAAAGACTTGAAAATGTGGTTGACAAGATCATGACCAAGATAAAATTGACCTTGAAAGAACAACAAATAGTCAGATTACGCCAAGAACTTACCAGAGAAACTTGGACTTGGTAGATACAACAATTTCCAAAAAACTATTGTTATTTTTACTTGGGACAACATGTAAATATCCAGAACTTGTACACCGACAAAACAAAATGGTTATTTGACACCACAATATTGGGACAACTAGAACAATTTGTGGGAAAGAACAATCTAATCACACAAACTTGAGCCATTTACTGGCTATATATGGGATTTCAAGACTAACCAGAAATTTTACTCAACACAGCAATAGATACAGTTACGAGTAATCAATTGGAAAAATGATCAACACCCAATTTGAAGAACTACAAAATAAAATAACACAAGTAATACTTGAAAAAAAAGTTCAAGAAATAATTCAAGAAGGAGAATTAAAAAAATTAGATTTCGATGGAGCTCAATATTAAAAGAAGAGGATAATATTACTCATAGAATATAAGAAATATAGTATTATTAGTCAGTAGATATTAGCCAATCAGAGGTAGACATAGTAAATGTGGAATTCCAGAATTCCTCTTAGAGAAATTGCAGGATTCCAGAAATTTCAGAATTCTCTAACGAGGAATTGCAGGATTCCAGAATTCCAGAATTCCTCTCATCAGAAATTGCAGGATTCCAAGAATCCCAGGATTTCTGTTGCAAAGAATTGAGGAATTGAGGAATCTCAATTATGTATATATAGTAATAGGATTAAAAGCTGAAAAGACAAACCTCTCAGTTTAAATTTAATCTAAGCAACATTCCAGTTCTCAATCATCAAATAAATAATTATTCCATATCTCAACCCATTCTCTACTATCAACACTTCATGTTGATAGTAATTGATACTTAACCATGCTAGAACAATAGCTCTTAATCATGGCTATTGACGAGATACTAATGTACCAAATTGTCTTGGCTTATTTTCTCTATTTTCTTTATTTTTATTTTCTTTATTTTATTATCTTTCTTTCTTTGATTTTGTTGTTGTATACTAATTGATTAAAAAGATTAAGCACTGAGTTATTAACGTCAAGAATAGTCTGATAAAAGATCCAGAAATAAAGATAGAATTTTATATATTATCGGATAGCTTACCAGAAGGACATGACTGCCAGACTAAATCTGGCCACCATGCTGAGAAAAAAATTGGGAAAACTCTTGGAAAGATACATCTACTATCGACTCTATTGAATCTCTGTCCATTATACAAAGGACTCCATCAAAATCTTCAGATACAACACTTGCAGAACCTCATTCACGGAAGTAGCTTTTGAGCACCAAGTTACAGGTTTGTTATTTAATTCAACAGCAGAAATAATCATCTGTAACAACATTAACTAAGGCTGTGTATATTATACTGTTTGAGTTTGAATTAATTAAGTTAATCAAAATATAATTAATAAGAATGTGGCAAAAAGCTGTAATAGAATTTAAGCAATCTGATTATGTTAAATTGGTTACAGTAAAATAGTTTATCCTGATTGAAAAAAATGCTGTACAAGTTGCTAGAACCAATTTAAACAAGAAAACATAAAATATAAGAGATTATCATAAGGCATTGTTCTATATGCTGCCAATAGAAACCAATGTTCATAATATTTGAAATTTTATTAAATTAATAGGTAAAAAAACATGTGTAATTAATCATTATTCAGTGTAATTCATAAAGAAAACAGATATAGAAAATAGTAGACCAATAAGGGAATAGTAATTAGCACATAAGCACATTGCTCAGCAATATAGAGCAATATCAAAAATTATGACACATTGCTCAGCAATGTGGAGTGATATTAGAAAATTAGGGCACATTGCTTAGTAATGTGAGCATTACTCAAGAAATCATAGCACATTACTCGAGAATGTGAGTGATCTCGTTGTTACAGGTAATTCTTTGGGGTGTTGAATAAATAACAAACCCATAACTTGGTGCTCAAAGCGATTGGTGATGATGATAATCTGAAGGTTTTCCAATTGAGTTCTTTGTATAATAGACAGAGATTCACTGGTAACAGTTTATCAGTAGTTTTCTGAAACCATAGTTTTGTCGATTGCTGCTCAGCTTGATGGTTGATGATTCTCCTGGTATGATATTCTCTGTAAGTATATACTAGTGCTGTTTCCTAATGTCAATTTCTCTGTAAGTTCTCCAAGAGTAAGTATTGTTTAAGCAAGTTTATTCCTCTGTAAGTTCTCCAAGAGTAAATCTTTTAATTAAGTTAGTAGACAACAAAGAAAATAAAGAAAAGATAAAAGAGAAAATAAGAAATAAGCCAAGACAATTTGAATGTTAGTATCCTGTCAATAGCCATAATCAAGAGCTATTGTTCCAGTATGATTAAGTATCAGTTACTATCAACATAAAGTGTTAATAGTAAAGAATGAATTTGATATAGTGAATAATTATTTATTTGAAAATTGTGGTAACTAAGCTAAGGATTCTTGGTGTCAATTCTCTTTTTTTCTGCTTCTAACACTACTGCTATATATACATATTTGAGATTCTTCAATTCTTTAATTCCTTGTGACAGGAATCTTGGAATTTCTAGAATTCTGCAATTCCTGATGAAAGGAATTCTGAAATTCTGAAATTCTGTGATTTCTTGCCAGTGTTACACATAGAATATAGGAAATATAGTATTATTAGTCAGTAGATATTAGCCAATCAAATATAGACATAGTAAATATGGAATTCCAAGATTCTTCTTAGAGAAATTGCAAGATTCCAGGAATTTCAGAATTCTCTGACAAGGAATCGCAGAATTCCAGAATTCCAGGATTTCTCTCATCAAGAATTGCAGGATTTCAGAAATTCCAGGATTCCTGTTACAAGGAATTGAGAAATTGAAGAATCTCAAATATGTATATATAGCAGTAATATTAAAAGCAGAAAAGACAGAATTAACACCAAGAATCCTTAGCTTAGTTATCACAATCCTCAAATAAATAATTATTCATTATATCCAATTTATTTTTCACTATCAACATAAAATATTGATAGTAACTGATACTTAACCATACTAGAACAATAGTTCTTGATCATGGCTATTGATGGAATACTAACTTGTAAATTGTCTTGGCTTATTTCTTATTTTCTCTTTATCTTTTCTTTATTTTCTTTATTGTCTACTAACTTGATTAAAAAATTTACTCTTAAAGAACTTGCGAAGGAATAAAACTTACTTAAAACAATATTTACTCTTGGAGGACTTATGAAGGAATAAACTTGCTTAAACAATACTTATTCTTGGAGGACTTACGGAGGAACTGACATCAGAAAACAGTACTGGTATACACTTACAGAGGATATCGTACCAGGAGAATCATCAACCATCAAGCTGAGCAAAGCCATCAACAAAACTACAGTTTCAAAAAACTACTGATAAACTGTTACCATTGAATCTCTGTCCATTATATAAAGAACTCAATTGGAAAACCTTCAGATAAAATACCTTTAGATTATCATCATCACCAATTGTCTTAAACATCAAGTTACAGGTTTGCTATTCACTTGAGCCCCCAAAGAAACACCTGTAACATTTGGTGCTTCCTGTGAGGTATAATCCTACAGAGAACCAGCACCAACACAAATCTAAATGTGGCAGAATCAGAAATTATAGGAGCCAATCACTTAGGATTCGCAAAATTCTTGTTTCAACAATACAGCCAACAATTAGGATTAAACAGTAATCACTACCCAGCCGAATCAGTCTTCAACTATTACATCAACAATAAAATCACAGACTGTTTAGGAGGAACCATTAATATTGAGTCAACAAGAGAAAATTTCTATACAGAATTATTTTAACACACCAGTTTACCAAGAAATCACAGTTTCGCCCCAAGCATCAGGAAAATCAATCAAATCATTGAAAGATACACGCAACAACAATTTCTCATTACCTATGCAGACAAAGATAAAGGAAAAATACAAACACCAGCAGCAACACCAAAAAGAATACAGTTACTTAGTTAGAAGAAACACAGAGTAAAATCACCAACTGCTCCATCATATCACTACACACCTAGAAGCACCATCAACATTTCATCAATAGATGCATCCACATCAAACATGACATCAACATTTGGAAAATTTCAGTTCTAAAGCAAACAATGGAAAGAAGACTTACTAGGACCATACAGTGCATATTTTGAAGGATTTAAATTACAATCTCCAATGCCATTAGGAATTTGATTACCAATACCCCAACCAGATTTCGGAGCCACTACTCCATGAGAATTATCAGAGAAAGAAGAGAAAGGAAGTGAGGATCAAGGATTCACCTACCAAAACCCGATTTTAGAAAACTCAGAATTTGAAACCCCAAATTTTTAAACCCCAATAAACCCAAATTTAGAAAATTCGGAAGACGCAACTCTGAATATTCAAACACCGCAAAACCCCAAACAAATTAATCAGAATAACTTATCTCTAAATATTATCATCAATCAACTGCCAATTGATCCAATAGCCAAACCTATACACCAACTCATCTAACAGCCGCATTAACCAAATTAACCGCCTCTTCAACAATCTGTCCAACAGCCATTTCAACCGCCACCACAACAACTTCAACAATCTGTACAGCAACAAATGGCATATGCATCTATAGCCAAACTTGAAAAATTTACTGGCAATAAAGACAATGCACAAACATGGATAAATGATGTCACCAAAGCAATTGTCGCCAATAATTGGAACAATGCCAGAGTCCTTTAAGTAATTCCTTATTTTCTTTAGGATACTACAGATGCATGGTATCAGAGTTTAGTCACCCCACCACAGACATTTCAGCAGTTCAAAACCAAGTTTCTAAGATATTTCAACAATAATAATAGCATCAACAAATTAGCCAACATCTTCAACACCATTAAACAAGAAGACACTGAAGCAGTCACCACTTACCTAAGACGCTTCCATAAAAATCTGCATCAAATTCAGGCCATTGAAGCTAACTACTTCACAGCACCACAAATTTTAAATCAGTTTATCAGAAGATTGTGCAGCAGCATCCTCCAATGGGTACGCCCAATGCACTCAGCCGACCTACCAACTGCAGTCACACATGCTAAAGATTTTGAAGCTGTAGAACTTGAGGCTAACCACACCCAAGCCATCAACCTAGTGATGAATGGATCATCTGAATTGGACTTCAAATTGAAACAATTCAGTGATTTAATTAATCAGAAATTGGAAGGATATTTAGCTGACAATTGTGCAATTTATCAACCATCTCAACAACACAACAATCCAGGAAACTACAATTATTCCCAAAATCAAGCACGTCCCTCAACATCGGCCAATCAGCAGTGGCAGCCAGAAATGCATGTCTGTTACAACTGTGGTAAACAAGAGCACATCAGAGCAAACTACAACACTTATAACCATCCACAATCGGAAAATCAATATAGAAACCCTGATTGCCAATTTCAAACTCCGAGATATCAACAAAATCAGGAACAATATCAACCCATTTATCTGCCAGTGATGCAGCCAATGTATCAAATGTCTATACCAGTATATTAAATCCCAATTCATCAACTGCAGCTGCAAGTAATATATCAACTGCAGTCACAAATCATCTATCAACCCCAACCAATTCAAATACTACCCCAGAACCCAGCTCAAATAACATCAGGCAACCCTCAATCCAGAGTCACTCAAAACTGGAGATTGGTGATAGTTGTTCACCAACTGGTTTCCAGTTTATTAAACCCACAATCAGGATCACATCCATGGAATTTGGATACCAGTCATGCCCAAAACCCAAATTCCCAACACTATTTAAGTCTTCTGGTTACCCCAGAAGACGCCATATTCAACAACACGGAATTCAATCAGCAATTACTTACCAATACGATTCCACCAGCAACTATCTCCAATGACAAATCTCTAGCAGCTATCTTTCCTTTCAAACTCAAAGAGAACACACTGGTACTGTTATTTAGTGGAGCCATCTTTGAAGAAAAACTCATCACAGTGATGTACACTGATGTAAAAGTTGATAGCCACTCCATCAAGTTAATTCTTGACAGTGGTTCAGCAGGCAGCATCATCACATGACAACTCATGAATTAATTAGATCACCAAGTTGATCGAACTGCCAGTGCTAGAATCATCACTGCTGATGGTGCCACGAAAATGCCTATTGGTGAAATCGACGACTTCCCAATTGAAGTTAATGGCATTATTACCTCTATCAAAGTCTTGGTGATGGAAGCAACCCAATACCAAGCACTAGTGAGCAATAATTGGTTGTCTAAAAACAATGCCATTCTCGACTGGACCACACAGGAGCTCCAGCTCAGCCAAAATGGCCAGCACACATAAGTACCAGCAACATGTGGCCATTTTAAACCTAAAAACATCATGACATCAGTGCCACTTATCGATCTTGAAGAGAAAAAACCAAAGCCTACTTGGGAGGCATACCAAGTATCATGGGCTGATGTCAATTACAACAAACTGCTGCCAATACTTGCCTGGAATGACAATAACAATGGAAAGGAGAAACAAGGAAAAGAACCTACCTGTAGAACCACTATCAATACTTGGACCAATGACAAAGACCATTATAAGCTAACACCAATACTATTGTAGAACAACAACCCCAAGGGAAAGCAAAAAGAGGAACTTACCTGAAAAATGGATGACCTGACCTGGACTGACAACAATAAAAGGGAACTGACACCAAGCTGGAAATGGGAAAAAAGCAACAAAGAAAAAGAAAAAGTGAAAGAAGAAGAGCCACTGCCAACAAACCCGTATACCTCTGATCAATACACAACACCACAACAATTCACCTATCACTGACCCAAACTAGTGTGCATCAATTGCAGTAAGAAATTGTTGTCAATGGGCGCATGCTGTGGCAATAACAAAGAATATCAGACAGCAACCAAGTTCTATTGCTGTGCATGCCTCGTCGAACACTTTGAAAGACTAAAACGAGTAAGAAGATGGGATAATACACCATGTTTAGCCTGTGGAGAAACTCTCCTCAATGAAAGAATGTGGAACAACATTCCTGGAAGAGGAGGAACATGCGACATTTCCTGCCAATACATAATCCTCATCAGCAATTGGGTCGAGAAAGAAACACCAATAGAAGCCACCTAAAGAAAAGCTGTGCAGCAATTGGACAGTTGTCCACACGATGACAATAAATTATGGCAGATGGCAATTGCCAAAATTGAAGGTGCATTGCCAGAAGAAATTAGGACAATTAAAAACAACCCACCAGAACCCATTGAGCTTGACTGAGATGCAGAGCCAGTCATAAATTTCCTGGAACCAGAAGAGTTTCATGAACACTATTAAAACTTGGCACTCACTAGGGAGGAGCAAGAACAATGGCTAGCACAGTTGAATACAAGACTGTGTCGCCATTGTTTAATTTTCAGTGACTTTGAATATTGTAACAATTGTAACCTCATTTACAATCCACTACTATGCATGATCTACACAATCTCCAAAGAGGAAAAACCAATCAGCAGCTGCACATCAGAGTTGGAATCACCATTCAATCCCAATTCAAACTCCGACAACAACAACAACGAGGATAATAGTTCCAGCTCCGTTCAAAATGGCAATGGCAATGACAACAATATCAACTCAGATTCAAACTCTGACTCAAAATATGAACAATATATCACACTTCCTGACCTCGCCAAAGAACAAAAGCTGAAATGGTTCAGCGATAATAATGAAAGTATTATGCCAGAATGCGTGCATGATACTGATGCCAGATTTGACTTGAGGTATCTAGGAAAAGATGCCATCAAATTGGAACCATATTTGCACACCTGCATTGATTTGAAAATAGCTTTGAAAATAGCGCTGAAAATTCTAGCAACAACAATGGTTCAACTAGCATCTAGAAGTAGTTTAGCAAAAAGAGGGATTAATATAAGAGAAGGAATAATTGATGCAGAATATGTAGGAAATATCATCACTATGCTACAAAATGACTCAGAAAAGGCCTATATAATAGAGCCCAACAAAAAGATAACACAGACAATATTTCTGTTTCTGGTTAGAGTAGCTCAGTTAGTATCAATGGGAAAGAGGAAGAAATTAGGAATAACAGTAAGAGGAATATAGGGATTTGGATCAATGAGTAAAATAGATGTACCAGTTAATATGGCAGAAGAAAAAATTGTTGGCCAAGGAGAAATTATCTTAACCGGTCAAGCAATTTCCATTTCACCATATGACCAGTACATGATAACAATAGAGAGGGAGGTAAAAGACCAAGCACAAATTTTTGAAGCAGAAGCAAGTCTTTGTGAATCAGGAGAAGTTGGACTCATCAATCTCCACATACCAGCCAAGAACTATAACCACATCAAAATTCCTATCTACAACAACACTGGAAATGTTGTCAATATACTGGAAGGAACTATCATTAGATATTTGACCACTGAAATAGAGAATCAACCACTAAGCACCATTTTAGACTTTCCACAGCTTTGTAGATATGTTGATATCACATTACAAACAATATATGGACAAAGCAAATGTTATTTGCTCCAACCAGAACAGTTGGAACAAATAAACATGGGAAACTTAGATCTACTTCAACATATGCAACTTAAAATGTTGCTTAACAATTTCAATGACATCTTTGCCAGTGAAAACAAGTTTGGCCAAACTAACATCATCCAGCATCAGATTAAGACTGGGGATGCAATGCCAATTAAACAAAAAACATACAGAGTACCACCAGCTAGCCATGAGATTATCCATCAACAGATAAACTGAATGCTTGACAACAGGCTAATTCAGCCATCAATGAGCCCATGGTCATCACCAGTGGTACTTATCCAAAAAAAGAATGAGAAAATTCGCTTTTGTGTAGATTATAGAAAACTCAATGGAGTAACTTATGGAGATAACTACCCCACTCTATGGATCCAAGAATTATTCGATGCTTTCGGTGGAAACAAATGGTTTTCAACATTAGACCTGAACAGTGGTTATTGGCAAGTAGCCATGGATCCAGCTGACAAAGAGAAAATGGCATTCATCACAAAGAAAGAGAATTTCGAATTTGAAGTAATGCCATTTAGCTTAACCAATGCCCCAGCAACTTTCCAATGACTAATGGAAATCATTTATACTGGCTTATTGTGGAAATCAGTAGTTGTATACTTGGATGACACCAATGTATTCTCAAAAACATTTGATGATCATTTTCATCATTTTCAACAAGTGTTCGAAAGACTAAGAAGAGCAGAACTAAAATTAAATACAACAAAGTGCTTCTTTGGCAAGACAGAACTAAAATTCTTGGGACACATAGTCAGCAAAGATGGCATCAAAACAGATTCAGAGAAAATAGAGATAGTAAAGAATTTTCCAGTGCTGACTAATATGACAGAACTGAAATCATTTTTGGGATTTGCCAGCTACTATTGACATTTTATCAAGAACTTTTCCAAGATAGTGCAGCCACTCTACCAACTGCAAACCAAGAATACAAAATATGAATAAACAGAAAGTCAACAAGAAGCTTTTGATATTCTGAAAAAAAAGCTCATTCAAGCTCCAGTACTAATCTATTCAGATCACAGCAAACCATTCATCATTACCACCAATGCATCTGGCCAAGCATTGGGAGCAGTACTATCTCAGAGAAGACCAGACAGCAGAGAACATCCAATAGCATATGCCAGCAGAGGTTTAACACCAGCCAAAAAGAACTATGGAACACCAAAACAAAAACACTTAGCAATATACTGGGCAGTCATGAAATGGAAAGAATACTTGAGCCAGAAGTTTAAAGTATACACAGACTACAAAGAATTAACATCACTTCAAAAACAAGAATTCGGAGATGGAAGACAGTATTACTGGAGGTTTTTGGTCTCTTTTCTTAAATGTTGGTAATGTTAATTTGCTGTGAATTTACATTTTCAGGAAGTAGTTGAAACTCCAATAACTGAATTTTCTCTTCAAATTATCTCCTATAATTTGAACTGCTGGGCTTATAAGTGGAATGGCCAATTCCTTGCCAGTTACTTTATGTAGTTATATTGTAGTAAATGTCAACTCTTTCCCAAGAATTGCTCGTTTAGAAGCTCACTAAAAATGTGTAGTTACTTTGCTGTGAAAGTCAACTCTTCTACAGGAATCTCATCTGTAGGCTACCCTAATGATTGTAATAAGAAAATAAAAGAAAAAAATAAAAGAAATGTAAAAAAATAGGATTTTATCAAGAGAAACGTTTTCTATCCAGGCCTGAAGTTACTAATAGTTTACTGAAATTGGTAGCTAATTAATTTCAAAACATTAGTTGAGTTTTGAGGATTTTTTAAGTGCAATAATTAAAGAATTTGGTTTTCGAATTATTTGATATTTATTTCTTTTTGTGTGTGTAGGAATGGTTCTAAGTGATAAATCTAAAGTAAAATACATTTTCCAGAAGAGAAAAGCTTTTTTTTATACAACTTGTTGTAGTAGTCTATGAACTTGCACTTTTTCTCTTTGCTCAAATTTCGGCGAACTAAAGATACATTTTGATAAACTACAAGTTATTTCACTGAACTATTGATTAATTTGGGTGAACTATTCATAATTTTAACAAATTTCTGTAAATTTCGGCAAATTTTTTACAAATTTTGGCGAATTTTTGAATGTTACAAAGTTCAGAGTATTGTGTAATTTGATCATCCTACTTTCTGTTATACTAATTAGATTATTTTAATTAAATCATGATATGTGATGATTGATTAAATAATAAATGATAATTTGAAATGATATTAATATACTGATTAATTATAGGAATTATAAGGATAATTTCATGCTAATTAATAGCTAAAATTCTATTGGTAACATAATCTCCTTCTCAAGACTGAGCTCTGTCGAAGTCCAAGTACTATCTGTAATATTGAGATAGTAATCTAAAATAATTGAAGTAATCTGGTCTGAAAATTGTTGAAATTTCAGTTCTGTAAGTTTGCCAATGTATTGGACTTTCATTGGTTGCAGTATTAGATTTTGTAGAACATTTTCACAAGTATTAAACAAGTTATAGAGTCTAAGAGCTGCTTTAAGTTTGTAGTGAGTGTTTGTTGGTCCAGCTGCTGTTTTGAATTCATTGTGGATTTGTTTTTGTATAGCTTCAGGAGTGAGATTTGTTGCTTCAAGTTCCAGTTTTCATTTATAAAGTGTTTTTCCAATGTGAAAGTATTTATAGATAGGAGTGTGTTCATTGTTCTGTTCATTGAGAAATAGTAAAAGTTTTTGTTGTATTGTAGCATTTAGTGGAATGTCAATAGGGGCAATTAAAAGATTTTTTTCTAGTGCTTGTTTCAAAAGTCTTGGTAATCTATTCTCAGAGTAACTTCTTGT
>JAAOMT010000571.1:924209-1015506 GCA_016748015.1 Geosiphon pyriformis | reverse complement strand
GAAAAGAGAGAATAAAAAAAATTATTTTTGGATATGGGGTTTTTATTTGTTTTTGGGTTTGGGTGTTTTGTAATTATTTACTATTTTTGTCTTTGTGTTTTTATTAGAAAATTATTGTAAAATTTAAGTGTTCAAGTTTGGTTGTTGTTCTATTATAATTATTGGTTCTAAATTTTGGGGAATATCTTCAGGATTAATTAAAGGGGAATGTGTACCAATTTGTGGAATTAATGGTTCAAGATTGTTTCTGGAATGATAGTGTTTTAATCTGTCTCTATGTGCAACTTTTGCTAATATTTTGTCATTAAGTCTTAACTTGTATGATCCATTGTCTAGAATTTCGTGAATATAAAATGGTCCATCCCATTTGTTTTTAAATTTCTCACTCTATTGTTTTTCAGCCTTAGTTCTGTGTAAGAGAACTTTATTTTCAACTTTAAATTTGTTGGTAATAGGTGGTAATTTGTTGTCATGTCTTTCTTTTTGTTGAGCTTGGGAATGTTCAATATGAGTTGCTGCTATTCTTCTTTTTCTTTCCAGTGTACTAAGAAGAGTGTAGGCTCTTCTTTGGAGTGTCTCTTGAAAGTTTTTTTCATTGATTGGTTGTACTGGGTATGTTTCCACTGTAAAATTAATTGGTAATGTTGCTGTCCTTCCATAAGTAAGATAAAATGGTATGTGTTTTATAGTATCTTGTTTTAGTGTTCTGTATGCTAGTAACACTAATGAAATAAAGATATCCCATTCCTGCTCAAAGTCTGTTAAGACTTTGGTTAAAGATTTACACAATGTTCTGTTGAAATGTTCTACAAGTCCATTTGTTTGAGGGTGATAAGGTAATGATAGAGGTCTTTTGACATTGAACCATTCACAAATTTCTTGTATCAAGTTGTTCACAAAATGTGTTCCTTGATCAGATAAGAGTTCAATTGGGCATCCATGTCTACAGATAATGTCTTCATAGATGAAATTTGCTACTGATTTTGCATCTGCTCTTTGGATGGCTCTAGCTTTAGGCCATTTGGTAAGATAATCCACTGCAACTGCAATATAACGATTTCCTTGGGTTGTGATAGGTAATGGTCCAACTAAATCAATTCCAACTCTGTCAAAAAGTTGTCCAACTTTGATTGGATTTAAAGGTTCTGTGGAGTGAGTTCCTCCTCTTCTTTGACAGCTATTACAAGATTCTACATATTGTCAAATGTCTTTTTGTATGTGAGGCCAAAAATAATGTTCAAGGGTTTTTTGAATTGTTCCCTCTTTTCCCAAGTGTGCTGAAGACGGATCTGTGTACATGTTGTATAAAATTGTTTCTTTTTCATTCTCTTGTATTAATCTGAGTGGCTGGTTTGGTTTTCTGTGATTTTTATAATAGATTTTGTTCTGGTGTATGAAATATTGTTTTGATTGGTGTTGTAAGTGGTGTTTTTCACTTGGAGACCAGTTTTCTAACATGGTAAGAGTCTTCAAATAATTTTTAAGATTGCTGTAATTTCTGAGATCTATTTTTTTTTGGTTATTTTGTTGGTAAGTTGGTAAGTTGTGGTGGAATTGTTGTTGGTATTAATCTTATCTCATTCTTGAGAGGCTATCAACATTAATATGTAGTTTTCCTGGTTTGTGGTATACAATATATCTGTAGTCTGCTAGGAAGTCATTCCATTGAGACTGTTTGGCACTTTGTTCAGTTTTTTTTTTATTGAGCCATTTGAGGCCAATGTTGTCTGTTATTATGTCAAATTCTTTTCCATTCTTCAGATATTGTTGAAAATGTTTAAGAGCCCAAATAACTATGGCAGCTTCTAATTCAGTTGAGCTATATTTTAGTTCTGTTGGTTTGAGTGTTCTACTAGCATAAACAATAATTTGTTCTTGCCCCTTTTCATCTATTTGTGATAAAATAACACCAAATGCTATGTGTAAAGCATCAGTGGCTAGTTGAAATTGTTTGTTGAAGTCTGAGTAAGCAAGAACTGGGGCTGTTGTTAGCTTTGTTTTGAGAGTTTCAAATGCTTTTTGTTGTTTTTCAGTCCATTTGTATGGCACATTTTTATTGGTGAGATAATTGAGTGGTTTGGCAATTTCTGAGAATCCTTTGATGAATTTTCAATAATAGGAGGCTAATCCTACAAATTCTTGTAGCTCTGTGGTATTTTTTGGGGTTTGGAAGTTTTTGACAGCACTAATTGTTCTAGGGTTTGGTTTGACTCCATCTTTGCTAACCATGTGTTCAAGAAAGATTAAGCTTGTTTTTCCAAAATGACATTTCTTAATATTCAATTTTAATCCTGTTTTCCGTAGTCGTTGAAAAACTTCTCGCAGATGAATAAGATGGGCTTCAAAGCTTGGTGAGTACACATCAGTGTCATCAAGGTAAACAACTACTGATTGCCATAAGAGTTCTTCATATACAACATCCATGAGTCGTTGGAATGTTGCTGGTGTATTGCAGAGTCCAAAAGGCATAACATTGAACTCATAGTTTCCTCCTTGGGTGGTGAATGCTGTTTTGGGTCAGTCTTTTGGGTCCATTTCGACTTGCCAGTATCCACTTTCCAAGTCTAAAGTTGAGAAGAACTTGGCTTTTCCTAGAGCATCTAGCATGTCATCAATTCTTGGAAAAGGGTAGGCATCTCCAATTGTAATACTATTCAGTTGTCTATAATTGACACAGAATCTGATTTTTCCGTTTTTCTTTTTAACTAAAACTACTGGTGAGGCCTAAGGACTTCTTGATGGTTGAATCAATTCATTATTGAGCATTCTTTGGACCTCTTCTCTGATGAATTAGTGGCTGGCAGGTGGCACTCGATAGGCTTGTTGATGTTTTAGTGGAGCATTTCCTGTATGAATCTGATGTTGAACAATGTTTGTTTTTCCCAAGTCATTGTTGTCTTTTGCAAATATATCTGCAAATTCAGCTATCAATTGTTTCAATTGTCTTTGTTGTTGAGGTTTTAAGGGATCCATATTGATTCGAGAGAGTTTTTCTTCCAACAAGTGGTAGTTTTCAGTAGTAGAAATGATATTTGGATTTGGAAGTAGAGTGTGCTTTACAATTTCGATGAAATTAGAGACAATTTGAGGGTTTTCATCTTGAAAGATATTGTTATGTATGATTCCAATTTCTAATTTGTTTAATAAGACAATAGGGTAATTATTGGGGTTGTAGAATGTAACTCAAAATTTTTTCATTCTTTTGGGAATATAAACGTTTGGAATTGATATTTCATGCTTCAAACAAATTTGTTCATTGAATTCAAAGATTTGTTGAGTAGTAGTGGGTTTTGAACAAGTGTAAATTTCGTGATGTTCTCCAAAAAGTGAAATGGTAATTGGTTGAGAAAGTTGAAGAACCTGGTGAGATTCATTTTGTGTATTAAGAGCTATGTTTACTGGAACTGTAAATTGTCCAGTTGAACCAAAACCTTGAGTTCCTCTTTCACTTTTTCCCAATTGTTCTCTGTTGTTTACTGATTGTAAACCCGAAATGTTGATTAAGAGTAAGTAAATTGCTTGAGCAATTTTTTCAGCATGTTCAATTTTGAATGGTTTGTCTGTCTCATTCTGTAACATGATGGTAATGTCTCCAGTATATCCTGCATCTATAACTCCTCCTCTAATATTAATTCCTTTGCTTGCCAATGATGATCTGGAGGCAATTTGAACTATTGCTCCTGGTAGAATTTCAAGAGCAATTTTTAGATTGATTTTTGTCAAAGACTTTGGTTGGAGAATTAAAGTATCTTTTCCTGGGTATCTTAAGTCATATCCAGCATCAATTTCGTGTGCTTTTTCTGGTCTGATTCCTTGGCCATGGTTGTCAAAATATTTAAGTTGTAGAGGTGGTTGCTTTTCAAGAAGATAGATGGGAGTGGTTGGTAGTTCTTCTACTAATTCAGATACTCCAAATTCGATTTCATTTTCATTATTCCCATCTGGCAGAGGAATGCTAAGAGCATAACATTCTAAACACCATTGGTCATCACAAGACATGACACATTCTTCACACAATTGAATGTTTATTTGCTCTAATCATTGAATTTGAGCTTTTTTGGTCAGATATGTGTGGTTTGCAATTTGGTGGTAGGTTTTTACTTCATCTTTATAATCAAATCCAGCTAATTCCATGGTATACTCAATATATTCAGCTTCTTTCATTTGGTGGACATCTTCTTGGATGGCTCTATTGATCAATGCCATTGGTAGGTCAAAAATCATTTCAGCATCATGAGGGTAGTGGTAAAGTTTATTGAGAGCACTGTTGTATGCTGCATTAAATGGTGTTCCTCTTCTGACTTTTTCCGAAATTAATAGAGCATATTGACAGGTTTGATCACATACTCCTCTTTTCATTGCTACATCAATCCAATTGCATTCTTCTGGTAGCATTTCTCTACATGTAAGGCAAGGTGTGTTGTCCTATTTTCCACTTTTTTTTGGAGATCCAAATCGTTCTCTATGGCATGCTTTGCAAAAGTAACAGGTACGAGTTTCATATTCCTCTTCTGGAGAAATACATGCTTCCATTGATGAAAGTTTTTTGTTGCAATCTTTGCATTTGAATGGAATATAGGGTGGTTGTTTCCATGGTTCTGGTGTAGAATATCTAACTTTTTTCTATCCCCTTGATTCTTCAAAAATCTTTTGTTCTGTTTCTTCAGTCCAATTGGATGTTGATCCAAGAGCCATGTAGGTTTTAGTAAGTGGCATTTCTTTCTCCTCTTCAAATTCAAATATTGGAGCTTTTTCTGATCGTTTGTTAAAGGTACCACAGGTTGCAGGTACTATGGTATATTGTCCTTGGTATGAGATTTTAAGTTCTTGAGTTTTCCAGTTCAGGTTTGCATTGGCCTTGAGAAGCCAATCATTTCCGATTAGAGCTTGGTATTGGGGTGCATCCATAACAAGAACTTTAACTGGAATGGTGATTCCATCAATTGAAAAAGGAAAATCATCAATTTTTCTTACTGGAGTCTTCTTTATACCATCAGCTGTAACAATAACTGTTTGAGCTGGTCTGTCTATGTTTCGTTTGAGTTGTTGCATCAGTTGGTAAGTGATGATACTTCCAGTTGATCCACTATCTAAGATTAAGTGAATGGGTTTTCTTTCCACTGTAGCTTCTGTGTACATAGCAGTAATTGCTTTCTGTTTATTGACTGCTGCATTACTAAGCAGAAATGGTAATTCATTTGCTTCAAATTCAAATGGAAATATGTCTAACAGATTGGCATTTTGGGCAATTTAAGCTGATGGAATGGTGTAGTTGGAAGGGTTTGATCTTGGTGCTGCAACTTTACCTTCAGAAAGTACAGTTTGTTGAAAATCTGATTCCTCTGGTATTGTAAGATAACTGAGTTGAGTGTAATAGTGATTGGGTCTTTGCTGACCCGAATTTTGGGGAACCAACTAGTTATTTAGATTGATTCTGTTGTGGTTATTCTGCAATTGATTTTGGAGTGTGAATTGGTTATGTTGAACTAATCTTCTTGCTGGTACTTGATATTGTTAAGTGGGTGGTGTCTGATATGGCTGAATTGGTAAAGGTTGTTGATATTGTTGCTGCATTAATTGTGGAGCTGGTGGATAGTAGTTTTGATTTTGTGGTCTTGGTGAATAATAGATTGGTGGTGGAGATTGGTAATAGGATTGTTGTGGTGAAAAGTAACATTGATTACTCCTGTTTTGTTGGTCTCTTTGTAATTTCCTACAATCTCGTTTCCAGTGTTCTGGAATTCCACAATAATGACAATTTTGAGATTGGTTGTTGGATGGTAATCCAAAATTGTTTTGGTTGCGTCGTTGTGGAGGTTGATATCTTTGTAGTTGTTGTTGATTTGTGAAGTAGCTTTCAACTTTTTTTGTGAGTTGGTCTATCTTCTTTTCAATTGCTGAGCTGGTTTCTCCAATTGCAAGGTTTACAAGCTTGGTATGATTTGCTTTTTCCATTGCCATTTTATAGTTTTTTGCATGTCTAATAGCAGTTGCTAAGTCTGCTGGAGCATGTGGACAGACTTTCTTAATCAGTTTGTCTTTTAATCCTGCTATAAACTGATCCAAAATTTGAGCATCAGAATAGTAGTCATTGGTTTCTAATTGTCGAATTCATCTGAGAAGTTTGTTAAATCTTCTAAGATAGGTCATAACAGTTTCAGATGTTTCTTTGTTTAATATTGTGAAAGCAGTTTCTGAAAGTGATAGAGATATTGTTATCAGTGAATTGTTGTAGAAAAGCATCTTTGAATGCTTGCCAGTTTTCAAATAGTTTTTCTAAGTTTTCAAATCATTCTCCTGTTGTTCCTTGGAGAAAGTAGGGAATTGCTTTGAGCATTCTTGCTGCAATCCAACCATTTGCATCTCCTGCTTTTTGAACCTTGTCAAGCCATTCTTGAGAACTGGTATCATTGTCTTTACTAGTGAATTCTGGGATTTTTACAATGTAAGCAGTTGCCATTTCTTTTTTGTTTTCTGTAATTTCTTCTGGTTCTGATTCAGTTCCTTTACTTTCCAAGCTTTCTGAAGGATTACTTTCGTTTTCCTGTAAGTAGTCAATGATATTGGCACTTGTTGATATTGGTTTCTGCTGTTGAGTAGGGTTTCTAGGTGACTGAAAATTTTCTGGTCTGGAGAAGCAGTTGAGTGGTGAATTTGGTGTTTGTGGTTGAACAAGTAAAATTAGAAAAGGTGTAATAGAAAATGGTAATTTGACACTAGTTCCTTGTTCAAATGTTTGCAAGTGTTTGGTAGGTGTCTTTTGTAGTGTTAGAGTGTTTGGAGTGGTTTTTGAGTATTGCTTCAATCTTTGTTTGCCTTTGTTGCTTGTTTCTGTCTCTGATTCAAAGTCAAAAGAGTATTTAGACTGTACTGGGTATTTTTCTTCACAATACTCAATAATGTTAAAATTAAGTTCTTGGAAGTAGGTAGCAAGTGTTTTACTGTTCAGGTTTTCTGTTCCCAATTGTGAATAGTGCACTAAATTATTGTAGAGATTGCTTCTAACTTCTGAGATGTTGTAGTTTCCAAAAAGATAATTGTTAATGCGGTTTTCAATGTATTGGTATACTGATTTCTTGACAACTTCAATTCCGTCTGGAATATTGAATCTTTGCTTGCAGTGGGTGTAAATTGACTGGTAATACTCTAGAGTTGCTGTGTCTAGTGTGGTTACCACTTTGAATTTGTTGTTGCTGTGTTATTTTCGTGGGAGAGCACCAAATATTACTGGAGGTTTTTGGTCTCTTTTCTTAAATGTTGGTAATGTTGATTTGCTGTGAATTCACGTTTTCAGGAAGTAGTTGAACCTCCAATAACTGAATTTTCTCTTCAAATTATCTTCTATAATTTAAACTGCTGGGCTTATAAGTAGAATGGCCAATTCTTTTGCCAGTTACTTTATGTAGTTACATTGTAGTAAATGTCAACTCTTTCCCAGGAATTGCTCATCTGGAAGCTCACTAAAAATGTGTAGTTACTTTGCTATGAAAGTCAACTCTTCTATAGGAATCTCGTCTGTAGGCTACCCTAATGATTGTAATAAGAAAAGAAAAGAAATGTAAAAAAAATAGGATTTTATCAAGGGAAACGTTTTCTATCCAGGCCTGGAGTCACTAACAGTTTACTGAAATTGGTAGCTAATCAATTTCAAAATGTTAGTTGGGTTTTGAGGATTTTTCAAGTGCAATAATTATAGAATTTGGTTTTTTGAATTATTTGATATTTATTTCTTTTTGTGTGTGTAGGAATGGTTCTAAGTAATAAATCTAAAGTAAGATACATTTTTCAGAAGAGAAAAGCTCTTCTTTTATACAACTTGTTGTAGTACTAGTCTATGAACTTGCACTTTTTCTCTTTGCTCAAATTTTGGTAAACTAAAGATACATTTTGATAAACTACAAGTTATTTTGCTAAACTATTGATTAATTTGGGTGAACTATTCATAATTTCGGCGAATTTCTGTAAATTTTGGCGAGTTTTTGAATGTTACAAAGTTCAGAGTATTGTGTAATTTGATCATCCTACTTTCTGTTATACTAATTAGATTATTTTAATTGAATTGTAATATGTGATGATTGATTAAATAATAAATAATAATTTGAAATGATATTAATATACTGATTAATTATAGAAATTATAAGTAATTTCATGCTAATTAATAGCTAAAATTCTACTGGTAACAACAGTCAAGATGGAAAATGACACTTGCATCATATAATTATACTATACATTATAAAAAGAGAAAAAACAACAGAAATGCTGACAGTTTGTTGCAAATGAAACAAATTTAAAGTACATTTCAACAAAAAAAAAATATAACAAAACCAGAACAATACCAATAAAAAATATAACAAAAGATGAACATACAAAAATATCAACAATTGTAATATTATATAAACACTCAACAGTTCAAGGAAAATTTATCTCAAATAGAATGAAAGAGTATCAAACAACAATAAAAATATTTTATCACTCACCAAAATATACTTTATCAGAAAAATAGAAAAGATCTAAAGCAACCAACCAGAGTAATTACAGAGCCAGAAAAAGAGACAATACTATTCAACATGCATTCAAATCCAACAGCAGGACATTTTCACAAAGAAGCAACCATAGAAAGAACCAGAAAAAGATACTACTGGCCATCAATGTATCCAGACATCATCCAATATGTTCAAAATTGTGATGCTTGTCAGCGAAGAGGAGGTATGAAACCCAGTGAACCATTAAGACCAATCAAAGTGGGACAACTATTTGACTGTGTTGGAATTGATTTAGTCAGACCATTAACAATCACCAGCAGAGGAAACAGATACATAGCAGTAGCCATGGACTATCTCACTAAATGGCCAGAGGCAAAAGCAATTCAAAGAGTGGATGCAGAATCCATTGCCAAATTTGTTCATTAAGATTTGATTTGTCGACATAGATGTCCAAAAAAATTATTATCAGACCAAAGAACTCATTTTGTGAACAGAACATTAACAGAATTGAGCCAAAGATTTGGAATTAAAGGACCACTATCATTACCATACCATCCACAAATCAACGGATTAGTCGAAAGATTCAACAGAACATTGTGTAAAGCAATAGTTAAACTCAGCCAAGAAAACCAGAATGATTGGAATTTGTTGATACCATCAGTACTATTTGCTTATCAGACAATGAAGCAAGATACTACACAAGCAATGCCATTTGAATTAGTATATGGTAAAACAGCAACACTACCAGTAGAAATAGAAGTCAGCACATATCCAACCAAACCAATAACAGAAGAAAATTTCAAAAACACATTGTTAAGAAGAACATATGACTTAATAGAAACATTAGAAAACAAATGACGAAAAGCAGCTGATAACATACAAAGGTCACAAGAAAAACAAAAAGAAAGACATGATAACCAACTACCAAATAAACCAGTTGAATTCAGAATTGGAGACAAAATACTACTACATTGTACCAAAGTGGAAAAACAATGGAGTGAAAAATTTGACCTCAAATGAGACAGATCATTTCACATAGAAGAAATTCTAAGATATAGAGCTTATAAATTAAGATTGAATAACAAAATCTTGACCAAAGCAGCACATGGAGATTGACTGAAACTATACCACCATATAGCATTATCATCCACCAGTAATATTCCACAATTAGGAGTACAGAGAATACTGGTCCAACCAGATGAGATTCCATGAGATCTGGAACCAATTATTATTATTAACAACAACACGTCCAATTGATTGACAAAAAAATATATAAGAACATGGTCGACACAACAGAAGAGATCAGGAAAATGGAAATTACAGACAATATCCATTCACTAGCCCAACAAATTTTTCAATTAATCTAACACCAGAAGATGGAAATTACCATCAATCAACAAACCATTTGTTATAAAAATATGGCAAAGATACCACAAAACAAGACACAGAAAAGATTTGAAAATGTTGTTGACAAGATCATGACCAAGATAAAATTGGCCATAAAAGAACAACAAATAGTCGGATTACACCAAGAACTTACCAGAGAAACTTGGACTTGATGGACACAACAATTTCCAAAAAATTATTGTTATTTTTACTTGGAACAACACATGAATATCCAGAACTTATATATGGATAAAACAAAGTGGTTATTTGACACAACAATACTACAACAACTAGAACATTTTGTGGAAAAAAACAACTTATCCACACAAGCTTGAGCTATATACCAAGCATTTCAGAATCAACCAAAAATCCTACTCAACAAAGCAATGGATACAATTACCAGTAATCAATTGGGAAAAATTACCAATGCTCAATTTGAAGAATTACAGACTCAAATAACACAAGTAATTCTCAAAAACAAAATTCAGGAAATATTTCAAGAGGAAGAATTAAAAAAATTAGATTTCAATGGAGCTTAATATTAAAAGGAGAGAATAATGTTACTCATAGAATATAAGAAATATAATATTATTAGTCAGTAGATATTAGCCAATCATATGTAGATATAGTAAATGTGGAATTCCAAGATTCCTTTCAGAGGAATTGCAGGATTCCAAGAATTTCAGGATTCTCCGACAAAAAATCACAGAATTCCAGAATTCCAGAATTCTTCTCATCAGGAATCACAGAATTCCAGGAATTCCAGGATTCTTGTCACAAGAAATTGAGGAATTGAGGAATCTCAAATATGTATATATAGCAGTAATATTAGAAGCAGAAAAGACAGAATCAACACCAAGAATCTTTAACTTAGTTACCACAATTCTCAAATAAATAATTATTCATTATATCCAATTTATTTTTCACTATCAACACTTTATGTTAATAGTAACTAATACTTAACTATACTAGAACAATAGCTCTTGATTATGACTATTGATGGGATACTAACTTGTAAATTGTCTTGGCTTATTTCTTATTTTCTCTTTATCTTTTCTTTATTTTCTTTATTGTCTACTAACTTGATTAAAGGATTTACTCTTGAAGGACTTGTGGAGGAATAAAACTTACTTAAAACAATACTTACTCTTAGAGGACTTACAGAGGAATAAACTTGCTTAAATAATACTTACTCTTGGAGGACTTATGGAGGAACTGATGTCAGGAAACAGCACTGGTATACACTTATGGAGGATATTATACCAGGAGAATTATTAACCATCAAGCTGAGCAAAGCCATTGACAAAACTACGGTTTCAGAAAACTACTAATAAACTGTTATCATTGAATCTCTGTCCATTATACAAAGAACTTAATTAGAAAACCTTCAGATAAAATACCTTCAGATTATCATTGTCACCAATTGTCTTGAGCACCAAGTTACAGGTTTGCTATTCACTCAACTCCCCAAAGAAACACCTGTAATACTGGAAAATCCTAAAATTTTTGGAATCCTGCAATTTCTCTAAGAGGAATTCTGGAATTTCATATTTACTACATCTACTTCTGATTGGCTAATATCTATTTGCTAATAATAATATACTTCCTATATTTTATGAGTAACATTATTTTCTCCTTTTAATATTGAGCTCTATTGAAATCTAACTCTTTTAATTCTCCCTCTTGAATTATTTTTTGAACTTTTTTTTTGAGTATTACTTGTATTATTTGAGTTTATAGTTCTTCAAATTGGGTGTTGATCATTTTTTCCAATTGATTACTCGTAACTGTATCCATTACTGTGTTGAATAAAATTTCTGGTCAGTCTTGAAATCCCATATATAGCTGGTAAATAGCTCAAGCTTGTGTGGATAAGTTGTTTTTTCTTACAAAATATTCTAGTTGTTATAGTATTGTTGTGTCAAATAACCATTTTGTTTTATTCGTATATAAGTTCTGGATATTCACGTGTTGTTCCAAGTAAAAATAACAATAATTTTTTGGAAATTATTGCATCCACCAAGTCCAAGTTTCTCCAGTAAGTTCTTGGTGTAATTTGACTATTCGTTGTTCTTTTATGGCCAATTTTACTTTGGTCATAATCTTGTCAACAACATTTTTGAGTTTTCTCTGTACTTTGTGTTGTGGTATCCTTGCAATACTTTTGTATCAAATGGTTTGTTGATTGATTGTAATTTCCATCTCCTGGTGTTGGATTAATTGAAAAATTTATTGTGCTAATGAATAGATGTTGGTGGTAATTTCCATTTTTCTGCATTTTTCTATTGTGTTGACCATGTTTTTATATATTCTTTCTGTCAATCAATTGGACATGTTGTTATCAATGATGATAATTGGTTTCAGATCTCATAGAATCTTATCTGATTGGACTAGTATTCTTTGTACTCCCAGTTGTGGAATATTACTGGTAGATGATGATGCTATATGGTAGTATGGTTTCAGTTAATCTTTATGTGCTGCTTTGGTCAAGATTTTGTTATTCAATCTTAATTTGTAAGCTCCATTTCCTAGAATTTTTTCTATGTGGAATGGTCTGTCTTATTTGGGGTCAAATTTTCCATTCCATTGTTTTTTCACTTTGGTACGATGTAGTAGTACTTTGTTTCCAATCTTAAGTTTAACTGGTTTATCTGGTAGTTGGTTATCATGTCTTTTTTTTTGTTTCTCTTGTGATTTTTGTATGTTATCAGCTGCTCTCCGTCATTTGTTTTCTAATGTTTCCATTAAGTCATATGTTCTTCTCAACAATATGTTTTTGAAATTCTCTTTTGTTATTGGTTTGGTTGGGTATGTGCTGACTTCTATTTCTATTGGTAGTATTGCTATTCTACTATATACTAATTCAAATGGTGTTGCTTGTGTAGTATCTTGCTTTATTGTCCGATAAACAAATAGTACTGATGATATCAACAAATCCCAATCGTTCTGGTTTTCTTGGCTGAGCTTAGCTATTGCTTCACACAATGTTCTGTTGAATCTTTTGATTAATCCATTGGTTTGTGGATGGTATGGTGATAATAATGGTCTTTAAATTCCGAATCTTTGGCTCAATTCTGTTAATGTTCTGTTCACAAAATGCGTTCCTTGATCTGATAATAATTCTTTTGGACATCCATGTCAACAAATCAAATCCTAATGAATGAATTCGGCAATAGATTCTGCATCCACTCTTTGAATTGCTTTTGTCTCTGGCCATTTAGTGAGATAGTCTATGGCTACTGCTATGTATCTGTTTCCTCTGCTGGTGATTGTTAATGGTCTGACTAAATCAATTCCAATACAGTCAAATGATTGTCCCACTTTGATTGATCTTAATAGTTCACTGGGTCTTGTTTCTCCTCTTCACTGACAAGTGTCACAATTTTGAACATATTGGATGATGTCTGGATATATCAATGGCCAATAGTATCTCTTTCTGGTTCTTTCTATGGTTGCTTCTTTATGAAAATGTCTTGCAGCTGGATCTGAGTGCATGTTGAACAGTATTGTCTTTTTTTCTGGTTCTGTAATTACTCTGGTTGGTTGATCTGAATCTTTTCTATTTTTCTGATAAAATATATTTTGGTGAGTGATAAAATATTTGGATTGTTGTTTGATCCTCTTTTGTTCTGGTTGAGATAATTTTTCCTTGAACTGTTAAATATCTATATAAAGTTGAAGTTGTTGATATTTTTGTGTGTTTATCTTTTGTTATATTTTCGTGAGTATTGTTTTGGTTTTGTTATATTTTTGGGTTGAAATGTTCTTAGATTTGTCTCATTCACGACAAACCATCAGCATTTCTATTGTCTTTTCCTTTTTTATAATATATGGTATAAGTATATAGTGCAAGTGCCATTTTCCATCTTGACTGTCTTCTATCTCCAAATTCTTGTTTTTGGAGTGATATTAATCCTTTGTGATCTGTGTACACTTCAAACTTCTGGCTCAAGTATTCTTTTCATTTTATGACTGCCCTGTATATTGCTAAGTGTTTTTGTTCCAGTGTTCCATAGTTCTTTTTGGCTGGTGTTAAGCCTCAGCTGGCAAATGTTACTGGATGTTTTCTTCCATCTGGTTTTTTCTGAGATAGTACTGCTCTCAATGCTTGACCTGATGCATCAGTAGTAATGATGAATGGTTTGTTGTAATCTGGATAGATTAATACTGGCACTTGAATGAACTTTCCTCTTAAAATGTCAAAAGCTTTTTGTTGCGTTTCTGTTCATTCATATTTCACATTCTTGGTTTGTAGATGGTTAAGTGGCTGAGCTATTTTAAAAAAGTTTTTGATGAAGTGATGATAATAGCTTGCAAATCCCAAGAATGATTTTAGTTCAGTCACATTGGTTGGCACTGGAAAGTTCTTTACTATTTCTATCTTGTCTGGGTCTGTCTTAATACCGTCTTTGCTAACTATATGTTCCAGAAACTTCAGTTCTGTTTTGCCAAAGAAGCACTTGGTAGCATTTAGCTTTAATCCTGCTTGTCACAGTCTTTTGAATACTTATTGAAAATAATGAAGATGATCATTAAATGTTTTTGAGAATACATTGGTGTTGTCTAAGTATACAACTACTGATTTCCACAATAAACCAGTGTACACAATTTCCATTAGCCATTGGAAAGTTGCTGGGACATTGGTTAAGCCGAATGGCATTACTTCAAATTCAAAATTCCTTTCTCTTATAGTGAATGCCGTTTTCTCTTTGTTGGCTAGATTCATGGCTACTTGCCAGTAACCACTATCCAAGTCTAACGTTGAGAACCATTTGTTTCCACCGAAAACATCGAATAGTTTTTGTATTTGTGAAGTTGGATAGCTGTTTCCACAAGTTATACTATTGAGTTTCCTGTAGTCTACACAAAATCGGATTTTTCTATTTTTCTTATAGATGAGTACTACTGGTAATAACCATAGACTTATTGATGACTGAATTAGCCTATTGTCAAGCATTCGATTGATTTCTTGATGAATGATCTCATGGCTGGTTGGTGGCACTCTGTATGCTCTTTGTTTGATCGACATCACATCTTCAGTTTTGATCTGATGTTGGATGATGTCAGTTCTGCCAAATTCGTTTTTGCTGACAAAGATGTCATTAAAATTATTAAGCAACATCTTAAGCTGCATATGTTAAAGTGGGTCTAAGTTTCCCATGTTCATTTGTTCCAATTGCTCTGGTTGGAGCAAATAACATTCACTTTATCTGTATATTGTTTGTAATATGATATCAACATATCCACAAAGCTGTGGAAAGTCTGGAATGGTGCTTGGTGGTTGATCCTCTATTTCAATGCTTAAGTATCCAATAGTAGTTTTGGCTGGTATTACTATGACATTTCCTGTGTTATTATAGATGGGAATTTTGATGTGACTGTAATCTTTGGCTGGTATATGGAGATTGATGAGTCCAATCTCTCCTGATTCACAAAGAGTTGGTTCTGCTTCAAAAATCTGATTCTGTTCTTTTACTTTCTACTTTATCCCTACCATGTACTGGCCATATAGTGAAATGAAAATTGCTTGACCTGTTGAAATAATTTCTCCTTGGTCAACAATTTCTTTTTCTGCTATATTGACTGATATATTTATTCTACCTGTTAATCCAAATTCCTGTATTCCTCTTGCTGTTATTCCTAATTCCTCTTTATTTTCTATTAATACTAATTGTGCTATTTTCACCAGAGGCAAAAATATTGCCTGTGTTATTTTTTCATTTGGCTCTATGATATAGGCTTTTTCAAAGTCATTTTGTAGCATAGCAATGATATTTCCTATATATCCTACATCAATTATTCCTCCTCTTATATTAATCCCTCTTTTCACTAAACTATTCCTAGATGCTAGTTGAACCATTGTTGTTGTTGGGATTTCTAATGCTACTTTCAGATCAATGCAAATGTGCAAATGTGGTTCCAATTTGATGGTATCTTTCCCTGAATACCTCAGATCAAATCCAGCATCAGTATTATGCGCATGTTCTGGCATAATACCTTCATTATTGTCACTATACGATTTTAACTCCTGTTCTTTAGAAAGGTCTGGCAGTGCAATGTATTGTTCATATTTTGGGTCAGAGTTTGAATCTGAGTTGGAATTGTCATCGTTGTTATTACCAATTTGAATGAAGCTAGAACCAGTGTTTTTGTTGTCGTTGTTGGAGTTTGAATCAAGATCAAACAGTGATTCCAATTCAGATGCGCAGCTGCTGATTGGTTCAATTTCTTCTAGAATTGTGTAGATTATGTGTGGTAGTGAATTGTAAATAAAGTCACACTCATTACAATATTGGAAGTCACAGGGAATCAAACAGTGGTTACATAATCAGATGTTTAGTTGTTCTAAATGCTGCTCCTGCTCTTATCTTGTAGGTGCCAAATTTTGGTAGTATTTGTAGAAGTCTTCTGGACCTGTTTCTTTGTTCATAAAAGCATCTGAGTTAGGAATACGAATGATATCGACCAGTTCTGGAGAATTGTTCTTAATTTCCAGTATTTCACTGGGTGTAGCACCTTCTACTTTAGCATTGGCCATTTGCTAGATCTCCTTTTTGTTGTGGAAGTAACTGTCTAAACAATCAAGTGCTCGGTGCCATGCTGCTGTAATCAGAGTACCATGACTCACCCAGTCACTAATGAGAATCATGTATTGGCACAAAGCATCATATGTTCTTTCTTGACCAGAAATGTCATTCCACATTCTTTCATTGAGCAGTTGTTCACTGCAAGCGAGACATGATTCATTGTCCTACTTGCCCTGTTTCTTTGAGTAGTCATAGCATTTTCTATGACATAGCTTACAATAGTAATGGGTTCGTGTTCAGTGGTCTTCATCTGGTGCGATTCATGCTCCCATGAAAAAAAGTTTTTTTCCACAGTCTTTGCATTTGAGTGGAATATATGGTGGTTGTGGTAGTGGCTCATGGACTGAGTATGAACTGGTCCAGCCACTAGTTATTTTGCTGGTACTGGTGGTCTCTTCCAGTGTGGTTTCTTTCCCTTTTCTCTTTCCATTATTTTCCTCTTCTTATTTCCAATTAGTCTGTTCATTGTAGTCATTTTTTGTTTTCCAAGCTTGGTCAGAGGTCCAGATAAGTTCTGTTTCTTTTTGCTTTCCTTTGACATTGCCATTTCAAGAAGGTACTGATGGCAACTCATTATGGTCTTGGTCGGCTCATGAGACTTGGTAGGCTTCCCAGGTAGGTTTCTTTGTTTCTTCCTCGAACTCGATAAGTAGTTGGGCATTGCTTGGCTTAAAGTGGCCACAAATGGCTGGTGTTTGAGTATGCTAACTACCAAAGATTAATTGTAGTTCTTGGGTGGTCCAATCAAGAGTAGCATGGGTTTTTGACAACTAATCGTTGCCCACAAGAGCCTAGTATTGTGTGGCTTCCATTACCAAGACTTTAATAGATATTATAATGCCATTGATTTCAAATGGGAAATCATTGATTTCACCGATTGGAGTTTTGGTTACTCCATCAGCAGTAATTATATAAGCACTACCAGCATGATCAACTTGGTGACCTAATTGGTCCATGAGTTGTCATGTGATAATGCTGCCTGCTGAATCACTATCTAGAATTAATTTGATGGAGTGGCTATCTACTTTGGCATCAGTATATATTGCTGTAATGGGTTTTTCTTCAAAGGCAGCTCTACTGAATAATGGAACTGGGGTGGTTTCCTCGAACTCAAACAGGAAGATGGCTGCTAATGTTTTGTTTTCGGTAACCATTGCTAGTGGTATGTTGCTGGTAAGTTTTTGGATTGGATTGGTTTCTGGGTTGCTGGGTGTAGTGTCTTCTGGGGTAACCAGAAGACTTAAATAGTTCTGGGAATTTAGGTTTTGGGTGGCACTAGTACCCAAATTCCTAGAATGTGATCCTAATGTTGAGTTGGAGAAACTGGGAATCAGTTGGTGGACAACCATCACTAATCTCCAGTTTTGTTATATTATTCTCAGTCTTTGGGTTCCATGTTGAGGTAAGTTTTGGGGTGGTGTTTGAATAGTTTGAGATTGATAGATTAATTGTGGCTGTGGTTGATATATTACAGATGGCTGCAGTTAATATATTGCTGGTGGCTGCAGTTGATAAACTGGGGTCTAATATACTGGTGCTTGATAAATTGGCTGCTGTGTTATTGGCAGATAAGTGTTTTGATTTTGCTCTTGATTTTAATATTGATTCAGGGTTTGGAATTGGTGATTGGGGTTTTGATGTTAATTTCTCAATCATCAGTTATAAGCATTGCAGTTGGCTCTTATGTGGTTTTGTTTATCACAGTTGTGGCAGACACATATTTCTGGCTGCCACTGCTGATTGGCTGATGTTGAGAGATACACTTGATTTTGGGAATGATTGTAGTTTCCCTAATTACTGTGTCTTTGGGAAGGTTGATAAATGGACTGATGGTTGTTAACTAAGTATTCCTCAATTTTCTGATTGATGGTATCACTGATTTGCTTCAATTTGAAATTCAAATCAGATGATCTATTCATTACTAAATTTACAGCTTGAGCATAGTTGGCTTCTAGCTTAACTGATTCAAAATCTTTAGTATATATAACTGCGGCTTGAAGGTTGGCTGGGTGTAATGGGCATATGTGTTGCAAAATGCTACTGTGCAGGCCACAAATAAACTGGTTAAAGATCTGGGGTTCTGTGAAATACATGGTGTCGATGGCTTGAATTTGGCATAGGACTCTATGAAAGTGTCCTAAGTATGTTGTAACTGCTTCAGTATTATTCTGTTTGATTGTGGTAAAAGTATTGGCTAGACAATTAATACTATTATTGTTGCTAAAATATCCCAGAAAGGCAGTTTTGAATTGTTGAAATGTTTGTGGTTTGGCAGCTAAACTCTAGTACTAAGAATCAGCGGTTTCTTTGAGAAAGTATGAGATTGCCTATAGGGCTCTGGCATCATCCCAATTGTTTGCTATGATGGCCTTGAAGACATCATTGATTCATGCTTGAGCACCATTTTCTTCACTGGTAAAGTTTTCTAACTTGGCGATGGGTGCGTAAGCCATTTGGTTTACATTTAGTTGTTGTTGTGGCTGCTATAGCAGTTGTTGTTGCAGTGGTGGTTGCTAAGGTGGTCTTTGTGGCTGTTGGATTTGCAGATTTAGTTGTTGAGATGGCTGTTGAATGGGTTCAACTATCGGATCAATTAGTGGGTGATTGATGACAATATTTGGAGGTACATTTGGCTGATTAATTAAATCGGGGTTCTGATTGTTTTGATTTTGCTGAGTTCTAATATTCGGAGTTTCAATTTCTGGATTTTTTATGTTTGGATTTTGCAGAGTTTGAACATTCGGGGTTCTGAATTCCGAGTTTTCTGAGATTGGGTTTTGGTAAGTAAATTCTTGATTTTCACTTCCTTTCTTTTCTTCCTCTGATAATTCCCATGGAGTAGTGGCTTCGAAATCTGGTTGGGGTATTAGTGATCAAATTCCTGATGGTATTGGAGATTGTGATTTAAATCCTTCAAAATATGCGCCATATGGTCCTAGTAAGTCTTCTTTCTATTGTTTGCTTTAGAACTAAAATCTTTCAAATGTTGATGTTGTGTTTGATGTGAACGCATCTATTGATGAAATGTTAATGGTGCTTCCAGGTGTGTAATGATATAATGGAGCAGTTGGTGATTCTACTCTGTGTTTCTTCTAATTAAGTAACTGTATTCTTTTTGGTGTTGCTGCTGGTATTTGTATTTTTCCTTTACCTTTGTCTGCATAGGTAATAAGAAATTGTTGTTGCATGTATCTTTCAATAGTTTGATTGATATTCCTGATGATTGGGACAAAACTGTAATTTCTTGGTAAGCTAGTGTGTTAAAATAATTCTGTATAGAAATTTTCTCTTGCTGACTCAATATTAATGATTCCTCCTAAACAGTCTGTGATTTTATTGTTGATGTAATAGTTGAAGGCTGATTTGGCTGAATAGTGATTACTGTTTAATTCTAATTGTTGGCTGTATTGTTGAAACAAAGATTTTGCAAATCCTAAGTGGTTGGCTCCTATAATTTCTGATTCTGCCACGTTTGGATGGTATTGTTGGCACTGGTTTTCTGTAAGATTATACTTCACAGGAAGCACCAAATGTTACAGATGATTCTTTGGGGTGTTGAGTAAATAACAAACCCATAATTTGGTGCTCAAAGTGATTGGTGACAATGATAATCTGAAGGTATTTTATCTGAAGGTTTTCCAATTAAGTTCTTTGTATAATGGACAGAAATTTACTGGTAACAGTTTATTAGTAGTTTCCTGAAACCATAGTTTTGTTAATTGCTGCTCAGCTTGATGGTTGATGATTCTCTTGGTACAATATCTTCTGTAAGTGTATACTAGTGCTGTTTCCTAACATCAATTTCTTTATAAGTTTTCCAAGAGTAAGTATTGTTTAAGCAAGTTTATTCCTCCATAAGTTCTCCAAGAGTAAATCTTTTAATCAAGTTAGTAGACAACAAAGAAAATAAAGAAAAGATAAAAGAGAAAATAAAAAATAAGCCAAGGCAATTTGCAAGTTAGTATCTCATCAATAGCCATGATCAAGAGCTATTGTTCTAGTATGGTTAAGTATCAGTTACTATTAACATGAAGTGTTGATAGTGAAAAATGAATTTGATATAGTGAATAATTATTTATTTGAGGATTGTGATAACTAAGCTAAGGATTCTTGGTGTCAATTCTTCCTTTTTCTGCTTCTAATACTACTGCTATATATACATATTTAAGATTCCTCAATTCTTTAATTCCTTGTGACAGGAATCCTAGAATTCCTAGAATCCTGCAATTCCTGATGAAAAGAATCCTGGAATTCTGGAATTCTGTGATTCCTTACTGGAGAATCCTGAAATTCTTGGAATTCTGCAATTCCTCTGAAAGGAATCTTGGAATTCTACATTTACTATGTCTACTTTTGATTGGCTAATATCTACTTGCTAATAATAATATACTTTTTATATTCTATGAGTAACATCATAGAACATAAATTAAGTATATATATAGTAGTAATATTAAAAGCAGAAAAGAGGACCTCTTAGTTTAGATTTGATTCAAGCAATTTTACATATTACAAATATCAATAAATAATTATTTAATATGTCAAATCCACTTCTCACTATCAATACTTTATGTTGATAGTAATTGATACTTAATCACAATAAAACAATAGCTCTTGATTATGGCTATTAATAGGATACTAACATTTATTGCCTTGGCTTATTTTTTTATTTTATTTTATTTTATTTTATTTTCTTTTGTTTTGTTATTTCTTGTTGTGTACTAATTGATTAAAGGATTAAAGCATTAAGTTACTGACATCAGAATATAGCACTGATAAAAGACCCAAGAATAAGGATAGACACTCAAATTTGAGGATAGTTTGTTAGAAGATTGCTGGCCACCATGCCAAGAAAATAATTAATGGAATTGCAATTCTGGGAAATGATGGACAACAACTACTTAACCCATGGGTTGACACTAAAAACACCATTTAAAGAAAATTTCATTGGAATCTCTGTCCATTATACAAAAAACTCAACCAAAATCTTCAGATACAATTAACCTTCAGAAACCAACATTATATTAATTGAGCACCAAGTTATGGGTTTGTTATTTGCTTTGAAACCCCAAATAATTATTTGTAACACCAGTTACATATATTTAGACCAGATGTGTAATTATTTGTTTTAATTCTGCTAAGTTTTTAAATGCCATTATAAAAACCATACTAATATTAAAAAACACAAATTTATACTGGTTTTATCTGGACTTTGCCAAGTATATAAAGTATGAAAAATTAGAACATACTTTATTAGATTGTTTTATGAATAAGAAAGTTTTTTTTAACTATCTGTCTTGTAGAATTTTTTTAAATGCAAATAAAAGCAGATTTATTATTATATATGTCAAGTATTCAGTACTTGTTATTTGTTCAGTTTCTTTTAAAAATGTTTCTTAAGCTAAAGTTATCAATAAGTCTTTATTTTCTTTTTTTTCTGTGCAAAATAGTTTAGCACATTTTGGCTTTTTTTTAAAAATAAAGCTTCTTTTGCTCATGTTAGTAAAATTAAATGATAGGTTTGCTGCTTTTAAGTACAGTCTTATTAGTCTCATAAAGCAAATTAGTAAGTTGACTAAGAAGTTAAATACATTTAGACCAATGGTTTCCCAATTTAATCTTGAATGTTAACCATTAGTGCTCTTTTTATTACAGAATCAAAAGGCAAATACAATAATAAATAAGAATTTAAGTGTGTTTACTTGTAGTAAGACTATAATAAAAGCAGTATTTTTAGATTTTTCAGTAATTTATAAGTTGAAAAACAGTTTGAAGTGTCTTTTAAACATAATTTTAAGTCTTTTGGCCAAAATAGACAAATTTGGTTTGGGCTTAGAATCTTATTTGTCTTAATAACCAGTCTTGTTTGAAAAATTATTATGTGTAATATTAAGAACATGAACAATTTAATAAAACAGAAAAATATTATTAAGTGACATAAAAAATTAGGCAATTTGATTTTTATTGTGACTAAAACAAAACTAAAGAGACAACACAAATCTTGGATTAAGAACAAATTTTTTGGTTTAAAAGTTTTTATATCTGGTTTAAATTCTGGTCATCTGAGTTTAGATATGACAATAATTATTAATAATATGTTTGCTTAGTATTTATGCAAAGTGTTAAAAATTTTGAGTTGTTTTTTATTAATTCATTTTTTATTTAATAGTGGTTTGTCAATTGTGGTTTTGGAATTATATGTTAAGGCTACAGCTATTAAGCATTTTAGCCAAGTAAGTAAAATAAACACATTGTTACAGATTATTATTTGGGATGTTAAAACAAATAATAAACCTGTAACTTGGTGCTCAATTGATATAATAGTATTAATATCTGAAGATTTTTGTGATTTGAAAGTTTTGGTTTAAGTCTTTTGTATAATAGACAAAGATTCAATGTTGGTATTTTAGTGTAATGTTTTTAGTTTCTTTCCAATCTTTGAGTTGGTATGCTTTGTTATCTGTTGTTTTCCGAAATTACAATTCTGTCAATTTTTTTCTCAGCTTAATGGTCAGTAATTTTCTGGTAAGCTATTCTCAATTTTGAGTGTCTACTCTTATTTCTAAGTCTTTTACCAATGTTATATTTTGATGTCAATATCCTCATACATTAATCTTTTAATTAATTAATAAATCTACAATAAACAGAAAGAAAAGAAATAAAAATAAAAAAAAAAGATAATGAAAAGAGAAATAAAAAGATAAGCCAAGACAAAAAAGAGTTAATATTCCATCAATAGCCATGATCAAGAGCTATTGGTCTAGTGTAGTTAAGTATTAGTAATTACTAATATAAATTGTTGATAGTAGAAAGATGAATTGTGATATTTAACAAGTATTTTATTAATATTTTTATGTTTTCTACTTTAAGTCATAGAATACTATCATATAAAAGAATAAATAGAAAATTGGAACTAGAGATTCTAAACTAAGAATTCTGTCTGGAAAATCTGTTCTTTCTGTTTCTAATGCTATTATTATATATACATAAATTTTATTATATGAAATTTCTTGAAATTTTTAATTCTCTAGCCAGAAATTCTGAAATTTCTGGAATTCTGTAATTTCTTAAGAGGAATTCTGGAATTCTAGAATTTTGCAATTCCTTTTGCTAGAATCCTGTAATTCTGGAATCTTGCAATTTCTCTAAAAAGAATCCTAAAATCCACTTCTACTGCATCTTATTCTAATTGGCTAATTTGTATATTAATATATAATTTTTATATTTTATAAGTAACAATATTTATTGTTAAAGCAGTCAGTTTTGGGTCTTATATAGTACTAAATAGTAACTTTAATAAGAATAATTCAAAGAAAAGTGGTAGTTTTAGTAAATGTTTTAGTTTGGGTTTATATAATTTACTTATTGACAGCTTTGCAGTCAAGCTGTTAATATAGAGCAATTTAAGAAAAATAAAAAAAACCATTAATTATATTTTTGTCAATAAACACTTTTTATTAGTAATTGTTGGCTGTAAAGTTTTTAATATAGTTGAGTACTTTAATACTAATTACATAACTGTGTTAATCTTTCTTAACATAAATAATCTTTTAAATATTTATTTAAATATTATGTGCAAACAGGCCAACTGTAATTAATGGAAATTCGAAATTAAAAATACAAATAAACTAAAATAGACTTATTTTAAAAAGTGCTTAACAACAGATTTGGATTCAGTTTAATATAAATTCCAGACTGCAAAAAGTTAAAATACTCTGGATAAGATATGAAAGTGCTTACAAAAAATGGTGGTGAATTTAGTAAAAAGCATCTTTTATAAAATTTAATATAACAAATTTAATACATTAAAGAATAAACAATCTTCAAAGTTTTTTAAGTTAGAATTATTGGTTTCTAAATTGTTAAGACAATTGTCTTGAGAAATATCTTTGAGGTTAATTACTTTATAAGAGTTTGGTTAATAGTCAACTATAATAAAACTTCAGAGTTTTGGTCTTTGGTTAAACAAAAAGTGAAATTCAAGAAAATTCTTGGTTATTTGTTTGGAATTAGAAATGAATATTGTTTATTAAAGTTTTAAAAATTAGTAATAGCTAAGATATTGGCTATAAAAAATACTATTAATAAGAAAATAAAAAATTTTTGCTTTAACAAAAACTGAATAATAAGAAATGTTTTAAAGTGACTATTCTAAAAAGTGGTACTAAATTATTTGGTAATTAACAATAAATTAGTACTGGAGCCAAATAAGATTAAAGATAAGGTAAATAATATTATAATGAATTAAACAAAGAAATATCTAATGTTAGAAGTGTTGTCTAATTTTTGGTCTTATTAGTATGTTTCTTTGAATTATGTGAATAATAATGTATTCTCTGATGTAATGAAAAAAATTAGTGTTAAAAAACTAAAATATGTAATTGGTTGTTTTTTTAATAACAAGATAGCCAGTTTTTTTGACATTCTGAATAAATTATAGAAGCATAGTAGTAATAGTGTTTTAGGGTGTCTATTAATTTTGTTAAACAATTGTTTAATTTTGGGATTTGTTTTTTTATTCTAAAGAAAGACTTGGGTCTCTATAATTCCAAAGTTTTATAATTGAAAAGAAGTTTTAATAAATAATAGATTTATAGCTTTAATTAAAACAGTAAAGAAGATTTTTTCAAAAATCCTGTTAGATTGCATTTTATTTGCTTGTGCCAAATTTAATGTGCTTTATGATACAAAAATTTTTGGTACTTAAAAGCACAACTACTTAAGATTCTATTTTTGCAATAGATTCTATTGTTAAGAATGCTTTAAAAAAAACAGAAAAATGTAACTGGTCTTGTAGAACATGCTAAAATATATAATTCAATTAGATAAATTTATCTAAGATAAAGTTTGAAATATATAAAAATATGTAAGAAGTTTATTAAGTTTTTTGGTAATTTACATAAAAACGGGTTCAACAAAATAATAACTAACTTTGATTTTTTAAACAAATACAGAGTGCACAATAGTTTGAATTAAAATGAGGTTTTTTTGTCATTTTTTTAGAAAATATTTTATGATCCCCTTTTGTGTAAAATAAAAAATAAGCAATTATATAGATACTATATTAATACTAAATTTGTTGTCAAATTGGGAAAAGTAGAAGCCAGTTCAGATAAAACATTATTTTTTACAGCTGGGATCTTTGTTGATAATACAATTTAAATAAAAAGTAGGCACATATCTACACAATATATTTTAAATATAGCTAGTGAATTTTTTTCTATTAATAATATTTTAATTAACAATAAAAAAACAATGACTATTCTTATCAATTAAAGAATAAAAATCACCTTCTTATTTATATGTGAGTTGTTAATTGTAATCACATATAAGCATATACCTTATAAGTATTTGGAAATTTTTTTTTTAATAGAAAACTTGTTTAAGCCAAGTTTAGCCAAAGCATATTTAGATGTTAAGTTTTTTTTAATATGGTCTTAAAAAAAACTTTGTCAAATAAATAGTTTTCTTATCTGGTTTTAGTTGTAATACAACTAATTGTTAGCTACAAAATGCAGTTTAGTTTTATTTCAAAAAGTACATATTATAAATAGAATGCTTTAATATGAAAAAAGCTCAAAGTCAAGACTAATTTGCCAAAAAACTTCCCCAATGAATTTTTATATCATCTTTCTTTATATAAACTAAAATTATTTGAACAGTTGTAAGTCAAAAACAAGATAACATTAGCTATAGTCTTTTCTAATATTATTAATATTCTTAGCAGACTATTTGAATATTGCTTTTTAGATTTACAGATTTTGGAATAGATGTCTCTGAATTTTTTATAGTTTTTGATAAAATTAAGAGTTAGTTTAGTAAACAATTTTCTTGTGGATCTAATAAGAATCTTTTTGAATAATAAAATTTCCTTGGATAACAACTTATCTGGTGCTTTTTAACATATTAATAGATTTTTAATGTTAGTAATTCTAAAAACTTTTTGTTATTATGATGTGGTTAATTCATTAAAATATTTTGGTATGACTTTTGGTAATAGATTTTTGGACAAACATAAAACAGTTATAAATTAAAAAACATTTTACCATTAGAAAATATTAAATCTAAGAAGTTTAATATTACAGTAGTTTAATGCAGTTTTGAATTTATGTCTTGTTTACACTCTGCTTTTTTACAAGTATTATTAATCTGTAATCTTACTAGTATTTTGAATTTAAGTGATTTTTTTGCTGTTTAAAATTATTTACATCAAGTTTGAGTTAGAAGTTTTGTTATTTATACAGATAGATCTTTGAAAAATAAGAGTCTGTCTTTTATGACTTGTAGAATAGTTGTTTATTTTTCAGATATCAACAAGAGAGTTAAAGTAAAAGTTTAAAATTTGGTATTATTAACAATAACAAAATTGCAGGCAGTTATGTTGGCTCTAAAATGTATGCTATTTCATGCTTAGTTGTCTTGTATTTAAACAGTTAGACAGTAATTAACATGTGTATAGTTGATTTGAAATCTAAACAATCTGATTTTTGCAATGTTTGCTGGGTAAAGTACAGACATATTGTCAATCTAATTAAGAACAAGAACATATTAATTGAGTGAATTAAAATTAAAAACCATTTAAAAAATATGAGCAATAATTAAATAGATGCCTTTATGAGTATTGCTGCCAATTTATACTTGTTTTTTACTTATTACATTCAAAAAAAATTGTTATTTGCTAATAGACAAATAATATTAGGTAATATTTACCACTTTATATAAGATGTCTACAAGTTAATTAATTGTGTCAACTGAGAAACAGGTCTTAATACAGCAATAGTGGCTGATTTTTATATTTTTTGTATCAATTGGTTGTGTATGGTGTTGGTCTGACATTTAAATTCTTATATGTATATTGGTTTTACTAGCAGGGCATTTTCAAATTTGCATATGTATTTTATAAAAACTGTATACAGAAAATTGTTGATTACTGTTAAAAAAAGACTTTATAACAGAAATTACTCTAGTGTCTTGTGTTTATTATATAATAAAATGGAATTTTTTGATCATGTTTTTATTTGTTCAAATAATATTGGTTTTTATGAAAATATAGTACAAAAAATGATTTCTTGTTAAAAAGCTTTAGTTAGTACTAATATGCTCTTAATTTTAATGGTTGTTTGAGATTTTTGGTTAAGTTTGTCAAATATTGGCTTATATAAACTCTTAGATAAAAGTTTTGTTTTAAAGTTTTGTTATAAAAAATGGTAATAGTTTTCAAAAATATAAAAAAGACTGCTTTAATAATAGTTAATTTTATTTACAAGTTTGTTAAGTAGCATAAAACAGTAATGTGAATTTTAGTTCTAAGTTCAAAGCAAATATAGAATATAATAGCTTGGTTTGTAATTCAGATATGGTCTTAGAGCTGTCAAACTTCTTATAATTTCAATTGTTAAATAATATAATTTGTTTGTTTGGAATTAATAAGATATTTGCAGTTATTTTTGGTTTTTATAAATATTGTTTGTTTTTTTTAAGCTTGAATAATAATATTTTAGTCCAAATAAGTACATAATATGATCTTAATTGGTCTAAGTAGCCAGTTATATATAGAAAATATGTAAATTATATCTAGTTAAAAACTTTTAGTCTGTTTCTGTATACTGATTAATAATAAAACTATATATATTAAATCAATAAAAAAAATATGCTGTTATTTGAATAAAAAACCTGAATAAAAAATCATTGAAAAAAACATAATTAAAATATAATAACATATAATAATTAGCAATAATATAAAATAATATACAATAATACATAATAATATTAAATAATATACAAAATATATAAAATAACATAAAATAATATAAAATAATTAACAATAATAAATAATAGCTAATAATAAACTCTTAAAAACAATTTTATAAAATTAAAAAATATATATAAATATAAGTAGTTTTAACTTATAAAAAAAATTTCTTTTGAATTTTTTTTTAAAAAAACTTAAATATCTTATTTTTTTTTTGTAAATTGTAATAAATATATTATTATTTTAAAATAATTTCATAATTTCAAAAATTATCTGTTGTTTTTAAGTGTTTTTTTATTAATTTACTTTATTTTAAACCAAATACAATTTATATAATATTTTTAAAATTTTAATAATTTAAACCAATTATTTTTAATTATAACAATTAACAGATTATTATTTTTATTTTTATTTTTTTATTATTATTATTTTATTATTTTTATTATTTTAAAAAGTTATATACTTGAAAAAATTATTTATTATAAATGAATTTCATAATTTGATTTTATAGTAATCTAATAAAAAAAAAGAGCTTATTCTAATTTGAATATATTGGTTATTGTATTATTAATTTATTAAAAGAGTAAAAAAACAATACTAAATTTTAATAATTATAATTAATTAATATAAAATAAAATAACACTATAATACAACTTAAAAAAACAATAAAAAAACTTTTTATTAATAATTACTTTAATAATAGCTATATATTAATTATGAACTCTTTTTTTCATTAATCTCTTGACCATAACAAAAGCCTGGAGTTGTTGAAGAGATAGCCTTTCTTACCCTTTTTTCCCTTTGTCCCTTTTGTTATTTCTTCAAACATACCTTTATTTGTGCCTATGGATCTAGTGGGCTCTTCTACTGGCACTTTGAATTCAAGTTCAGCTAGATTGGGGTCCCAGTCTGGCAGCAAAAAAATTAAAGCACGCATTAAGAGTGTATACTCATGTGGTCCTTCATACAAAAAAACAAAGTTGCCTGGTGTCTCTAGTGGCATTGTGGACTCATTGGACAGCCTGCTCTCAGTGGGTATACTACATGGTGATGGTGTTGGACTGCAGAGATCTTGAGAAAGTAAGGTAGATAATAAGAAAATGGATGTTAGTAAAGTGTTAGATGCCGAGAATTTGGAAAGCACAATTGCTGAGGAGACAAGTTATATGAATCTCAACGCTTCTGAGACTGATGAGATGGAAGACAATGTGACTTCTAGGAAAACGCGAACAAGAACTTTTGTTTTGAAACAGCCGCCAAAGGCAATTTTCTTTGCAAGCATGAGTGACGATGATACTAAGTTGGTGCTTCCTGAAGCTAAATTTGCTGAATCCAATCAGCTGCTGTCTGTGATTTCATGTGTTTTGGAACATCGTGCCTTTGAACTAGTTAAATTATTCGCCTTGGATATAGAGTTGTCAAATGTGCCTAGAAAGACTAATAGTAATAAGTTGATTTCAATTAAAAATTTTTTTTACAGAATTGATGGTTTTGGAGGAGCCTCAACTCTCTTAAAATTTCTTGGTATCATTCAGTCAACTTTCACAAGTGGGTCTAGTTTGAATAAGGCCAGAAAAATGGCGATCAATGAAAAAATAATTGTGAATGATGATTTCAAAAAAATCAACAGCCATTCGGATCAGAAAATAATCATCAAGGAGATCCCAGTAGATCTTTCCAAATCAGCAATTGAGACAGTGTTCTCCAAATTTGGCAAAATTTTATCAATCAAGATACAATTAATTGGGCTTTGGCAGAAGGCTTTGGTGAAATTTGAGTCTACTGAAACTGTGTGTTTGATTGCATCTAAATGGTTAGTTCTTGTAGATAAGAATTTTGTGCATGTTGCTTTGACCATCAGTGATAAGGAGCTATGGATTTTGAAGGACCATTATCGCACTTTGTTGTATACCCTTCTGATCAGTACTACTGCACATGATCTTTCTGAGTTGGTGGAGACTTATGGTGGGAAAACATGCTTTATTGGCCGAAATCCTAGTTCATATGTTTATGATAGGTGTGCAGTCATTTGTTTTGAGAGTAAGGCATCTAAGTTGGCTGCTATTGGTTCTGTTCCTGTTTTCAAGAGTGTGAGTTTGCAGTGGACTGGTCTTTCTCTGGCCAGTTGCACTCAGTGCAAACAATTTGGTCATATTACAATCAACTGTTCTTTGGGTGGGAATTCTGGTGTCCGTGAGAAACAAGTGTTCTCTGATCAGGATTGGGTTTGTCTGGCTGACATTTATAAGAAAAAGCTGGCTCTTATCTCCCATCTTGTGTCTTTCACTGGTAAAACTTGGACTCAAGTTGCTGAAGGTTCTAATTCTTGCATAGCTTTGTCATTTCCTTCTGGTAGTGGTTCATTGTCGGTCATGGTACCTCCCCCTCAATTTTCTCTGGATGTGAATAATAAGTTTGCTGCTCTCGAGCGCAGTCTTGCCAGCCTTGCTGAGCAGGTTGATAAGCTGGCCAAGAGGTTGGATGTATTCGGGCTGACAGTTTCTCAGCATGGCCCTGGATGTTAGCTGTTGGTAACTCCTTCATCACAGAATCAAGAGACGGATATAGTAATAAGTGAGGGTTTAGGTGCAGCCACTAGTGGTGAGACTGTTGCAGAGGCAGTTGTTTACAATTCATTGGCAGTTTCTAAATTGAAAGATACTTTGGATATTCTTTTGAAAACTGTTATGGGTTTTTCAGCCAGGTTAAAAAATGCTGGTTTGGATTCTGGATCACTTCCCTTTTAATGACTAATATCATTTGGAAGGTAGCTACATGTAATGTTCAAGATATGAACAATTTCACAAAACAGGAAGACATTGTGCATTGGCACAAAGATTTGTGCAATTTGGTTTCCATTCTCACAGAGACAAAGTTGAAGGATAAAGCTCGTCTTTGGTTGGCTAACAAGTTTGATGGCATTCGTGTTTTCTCTTCTGGTTTGGCCTCTGGCTACACTAGAGCTGATGTTGTGATGATTTTGGACAATTCTTTAGCTAAGCACGTTAGTAAGGTTTTTGAGGTTCTTGGCCACCTTCTCTGCATTAAGTTGCTCTTTAAGAACAAACTTTCAGTTTCTATCTTGGGGCTTTACACTGGTGCTTCTTTGAATGCTCAGTTTTCCCAAGCTGCCGAGATCAATTCCTTGATTGTGAGGGCTGTTAATAAATCTTTTTTTGTTATTCTTGGTGGTGACTTCAATGAGAATGGTTCTTAGAAGTGTGCCAGTTTCAAGAAATGCTTTGATTTGGGTTTGGTTAACTCTCTGGAGGAGGAGGGAGCTCTTCTGTAAAGTTACCTACTTGGTGCAACTCTTGTGGTGTCACTAAGACAATTGATTACATGTTTATTTTGTCTAATTTGATTGGTGTGATTGTGGATTGTGGTGTGGCTGCTGTTGCTGACTATTTTGATACTGATTATAAGGCTGTTTCTGTATCCATAGGTCTTGGTGGTTTGCTAGATGTTGTTACTGAAGGTTTTTGGTCTTCTTTCTTGAATTTTGTTGATGTCTGTTTGCTGTAAATTCACATTTCCAGGAAGTAGTTGGACTTCCAGTAACTGAATTTATCTTCAAATTATCTCCTATAATTTGAACTTGCTGGGCTTATGAGTGGAATGGCCAATTCCATGCCAGTTGCTTTATGTAGTTACATTGTAGTAAATGTCAACTCTTTCCCAGGAATTGCTCATCTGGAAGCTCACTAAAAATGTGTAGTTACTTTGCTGTGAAAGTCAACTTTTCTACAGGAATCTTATCTGTAGGCTACTCTAATGATTGTAATAAGAAAAGAAAAGAAAAATAAAAGAAATGTAAAAAAAATAAAATTTTATCAAGGGAAACGTTTTTCTATCCAGGCCTGGAGTCACTAATAGTTTACTGAAATTGGTAGCTAATTAATTTCAAAACGTTAGTTGGGTTTTGGGGATTTTCCAAGTGCAATAATTAAAGAATTTGGTTTTTCAAATTATTTGATATTTATTTCTTTTTGTGTACGTAGAAATGGTTTTAAGTGATAAATCTAAAGTAAGATACATTTTCTCGAAGAAAAATGCTCTTTTTTTATACAACTTGTCATAACACTATTCTATAAACTTGAACTTTGCTATTTTCTACAATTTCGCTGAACTAAAGATACATTTTGGTAAACTACAAGTTATTTCTGTGAACTATTAGATATTTCTGTGAACTATTAGATATTTTAGTGAACTATTAATTATTTCGGCAAATTTCTACAAATTTCGGCAAACTTTTGAATGTTACATAGTTCGGGGTATTGCATGATTGATCATCGCAATTAGGTTACATTTGTGTTGTGTACAAATTGGGTTATTAATTTAAATGATAATTTCGGACATTTTACTAATATAATAAGTGATAATTTGAAACGATAATATATGCTAATTAATGATAGGATTTATAAGATAATTTCATGCTAAATAATATCTCTAATTTTGTCTGGTAATAATATACAACTAAACTTTTTGTGTAAACAGGCAAATAGAGATTGTTGAAAATATAATTTTATGTGTGCCAATAGTGCTAAGTAGATTAAATTCAAAGATGATACAGCTGCAAATGCTGCCATGTTTTATGATGAGTTTGGTGCTGCTGGAAGGAGTTCAGATTTGGACTCGATGTGAAATGCTCTCCACCAAGTAGTGTGCTTGTCAGCAGAAAGTGTTTTTAAGAAGAAATGATTTAAGGACTATAACAGTGTCTTTAATAGGACATCCTCCAAGTTTCACAAATTGGAACTTTTGGTGTTGAGGATTATTAAGGCCTTGCGTCTGGCTTTCCATAATGAGTTTGTTTCCCTACTTGGCTTATGGGGTGGTCTTGATTCTACCAATGCCTCTGTTGTTAAGTCTCTTTTTCTTTCAGGTTCTCATTTTGATGCCATTTGGTTGGTTTTGGCCAAAATCAGAAAATCTTACTGTTTGTCTAAGTTGTCGGAATCAGATCATGCTAGGGAGTCTCAGATCAGATTGGCAATTGACAGAAGAATGGAGAGCTTTGAGTTGAACAAAGATCATACTATTAGGAGTGTTTTGGAATGTTCTTTCCACAAAGTGGTTTTAGACTATCTGGTGATAAGTAATAAGCTGATTTTGGAGCCTGATTTTGTGAAGTCTAAGGTGGACATAATTATGAAGGGTTGGACTCGATCATGTCAGGTGGTCACTGATGTTTTTAGTGATTGGAATCATCAATATCAACTTTTGGATTATGTTTTTGATGAAGCTTTTTCTGGTGTAATGAGTTCAATTAATTTTGATAAGTTGTTCAGAGTGGTTTCTGGTCTGCTTGATGGCAAAGCTGCTGGCCTTTCTGGAATTTCAAATGAACTCTGAAAGCATTGTGATAGATCTGTTTTGAATATGCTTTTGGTGCTTTTAAATTTTTGTTTGTCATGTGAATTAGTGCTTTGCTCCTAAAAGGAGGCATGAGTTTCAATGATTCTTAAATCATATAAGTGGAAGGGTGTACTAACAAATACACGTCCGATTGCTTTGATTGAGATGGCTCGTAAGATTCTTTCCAAGATTCTCTCTGATCAGATTTTGTTGGCATGCAGCATATTTGACATTCTTCGCAGTGACAACTTTTCAGTTTTGAAGGATATATCTACCCAGTCTCTCATTTTTGCAATTGGTTCTATTGTTGAAGATGCTCTGGAAAAAGACCGTAAGCTCTGGCTCGTTTTACAGAACATAAAGAAGGCATATGACTCGGTTGGCTGGGAGCATCTCAGTAAATATGTGACAAGTTCATTCGGTTTTTTGGTGGTATTCATTGGGGTCACACCAATTGAGTTATGACAGATTTTGGGCTGACGAGTGGTTATTATGTACATAATGGTTTGGACCAAAAGGAAGTCTTTTCTCCTTTCTTGTGGCACATATTTTATAATCCTTTCTTGTGCGAAGTCAAGCGACAAGAAAGTATATGTGGGTACAGACTGAATTCCTATTTTATTTCCAAGAGTGGTCATGCTGAGTCTCAAGTTGGATTTTCTACATTTTTTACTGCTGGTGTCTTTGTTGATGATACAATTTGAGTTGGTAGCAGTCTAAGGACTACTCAATATATTCTCAATATTGCTAGTGAATTTTTTTGAATCAATGACATTTCAATTAACAATGACAAGACAGTGGTCATCTTTATTAATAGCAGAGTCAACAATCCTTCTTTTTTTATCAGTGGTTCACCCATTTCTATTGCCAGGAAGGGAGAGTCTCATCGATATTTGGGTATTTTTCTCTCAACTGAGAGCCTATTAAAACCTAGTTTAATTAAAGCCCATTCGGACATTTGTTTTTTTACCAATTTGGTTCTGAGGAAAACTATCATAGATAAACAGCTCTTGTATTTAGTTTCAGCAGTTCTCCATCTTATAGTTAATTATAAGACCCAATTTAGTTTTGTTCCTGTTAATGCATGCAACAAATAAGATGCTATGATTTGCAAGGCTTTAAAACTCAAATCTGGTCTGCCACTCAATTTTCTTGGTGATACAATTCACCACCCTTCCTTTTATGGTCTAAAGTCTTTTTTGCAGATTCAATCTGAGGCCAAGATCGTCTCTCTCATCAGTTTTGTAAACTCCAGTGGTATTTTGGGCCACTTGTTTTCTTACAGATCTTATAACTTACAAGTTTTGTGTTGGCGCCCTGTCCACCTATTGAGTTGTCTGGTTTGTATTTGTGTCAGTGCTTCTAATAACTTTCTGGCTGGCCTGGTTTGTGTACTCTTTGATTGCAATTTGTCTTTGGGTGGCTCTTTGGCCAATGCATTTTGTTTTATTGGTGGGGTGCCCATGTTGGCTGTTCTTAGCGAATTAAGATTTTTTAAGTTTCTCCCATCTTTTTGGCATTATGGCATAGTTTTTGTTGATCAGCTTTGTGATTGTCATGGTTCTGTTTTTAGTTGGTACGCATTTAAGTGGTGGAAGAGATTGGACCCCCATGGACTCATTCCCGATTGGTTTAGGCTTTCTGCTGTATTTTTCGATGGCATAACTTCTTTTTCTGCTCCTTCTTCAGTTCCAGATAATGTTGGTCCTTTGAGTATTCTTGGTTCTGGTGAATTTTTATCTGTCTGTGATTGTCTTTCACATGTTGATATTGGTTGTTTATCTGTTTACACAGATGAATCTTTAAGAAATCTGGGTACAGTCAGCTGTAAAGCTGGCACTGCTGTCTTTTTTGAGGACATTGGTCTGAGTTTGGGCATTGGTGTTTCGGGTTTGATGTTGTTCATTCTGGCTGAGCTACAAGCCATTGCTTTGGTCCTGGAATGCATCTCCCCTTCTAGTTCAGTTTGCCTGTTTTCAGATAGTCAGTCTGCCTTGAATGCGTGCAAGTTGGAATTGGATCTTTTGCATCCTGATTTTTGCAATCAGTGCTGGGTTAAGCATTAGCATATTGTTAACTTAATTCATGGGAAAAATTTAAGGGTTAGCTGGCATAAAGTCAAAGATCATTCTGGTGTGGAAGGGAATAAGCAGGCTGATGTGATTGCTGATTCTAACTCTTTTTCTAGTTGGTTTCTTCCTCCTCACTTGAATGAGCACTTTTTGATGACCAATGGTGTTGTAATTTCTGGTAATTCTAGACGTTTTGTCCGAGATGTTTTCCACTTCATTAGTTATGCACGTTGGGAAATAGGTTTGGGAGTTAAGTTTTTGGCAAGTGATTTGGCTTCTGAGATTGATTGGTCACGTTTCTTATTGGTGTGGCATCTGGATTTACATATGGCCACTGGTTTTACCAGCAGAGTCTCAGTTAATGCATGCACTTATTTCATGAAGACTTTGCATCATTAACTGTCTGTGGCTGTTTGTAAGTGCCTTTACAATAGGTCTTATTCTAGTGTTGTGTGCTTGTATTACAGTGAAGTGAAGGTGTTAGATCATGTGTTTTCTTGTGGAGTTGATGATTTTGCTTGGTGTCAGTTATTAGATTCCTATGTGGAGTCTTGGAAGGCACTTTCTAGATTGTTTTATTCTTCATCAAGTGTGTTGTATTTGTTGTTATCTTGTGTCTCTGGTTCTTCAGTATTGGCAGCTCTTCATAAAAGTTTTGTTTTTAATGATTGGTTTCATGAAGCTGTTTTTGTCTTCCATGACCCTAAGATAATTGGTTCAAAGGTTGTTGAGTTCACGTGTTCTCTTGGTCTTGCTTTTAGGGATGATATTTGGTTGGTTTGTGCAAAATATTGTGCATACATAGAGAAGAACAGATTGATTCTTTTAGATAGTTTGATTTCTATTTTATTGTCTGGTTTGTCTTCAAAGTTTTCTGCTGGTATGGTATTATGGGTAAACTTGGTGGGTATGGGAAATGGTAATGTTTGGTGCTCTCAATTATTGATGATGCATCTTCCATGTAATTCTGTTGGCTTAGTCTTAATTATCAGTTTCTGAAAGTCTATTCCTGGATGTGAATTTTACCCGTTGAGTTTTTTGGTTATAAAGCACAGAGTTTGTCTTTCGTCGATTGCAACATTTTTCGTAAATGTAAGCTTTTTTCTCCAAACTAACGAGTGCAGTCATTAGGGTCTGGCGTTGTCTTTTCACCCTTCTGGTAAGCTAACAAGATAATGTTAATATCCAAAACTTAGGAAGAGCTTCCCTCTTTTACCAGACTATTACGAAGTCTATTCCCAGATAGTTGATTTTACTATGTTGCCACTCCACAAAAAAATAAGACAGAAAAAGAAAGAAAAAGAAAAAGAAAAGAAAAGAAAAGAGAGAAAAGATAAATTAGTATTATCAATTGCTGTGATCAAAAGCAATTGGTCCAAATCGTTAATAGGTTCGAGGCAGTTATGCTAAGAGCATCTGTTCTAGAATGGAGGTACGAGACAAGGGTTAATTCACATAAATTTCACGAAGTTCGAGAACATGAATTTGTGATTCTGATTTCTTTTAATAATTGGTTTATTTCAGGAGATGAAATAGGGAAGATAATAAAGGATGAAGGGATATGGATATTTTAATTTCTGGTCTAAAGGTTTGTATCTATTTTTTTTTTCTCTGTCTTTTCTTACTTCTACAACTACTTGCTTTTATACATTCTTTTGGTTTTACAGAATTGCTTTCAATTGTCTCACTATTGCTAGCTATTGCTTTGTTGTTTCTGTTATTGCTTCGTTTTTCTATATTATCACTAGTTATCCTATGTTATAACATGTTATCTAACATTATTACATGTTATTCTGTGTTATCCTGCATTATAACACATTATTCTATGTTATTGCGCGCTATTCTGTGTTATCCTGTGTTATAACACGTTATCCAACATTATAACGTATTATCCAACGTTATTGCACATTATTCTGTGTTATGTCACATTTTGGTCACATTTCTTCATAACTTTAGATCAGTTTTTCTACTCAGGTAACTTTATCCCTCTCTTTTTAAAATTGAGCTTCTGCAAAACCATATGTATCTGTTATTGTGGCTTCATTTGTGTAATGTTTGATTGTTGTCTCGAGTATTGCCTTTTGTAGGTCTTCAAACTGTTGATTGGTTATTCATCCTATGCTGTTAACCATTATGGTTTTCATAGATCTGTTCAGTAGTATGTTTGGACAATGTTGAAAGGTGGCATATAGTCAGTATGCTGCTTTGTAATGTAGGGTCAGGTTGTTTTTTCCTACAAATTTTTCTACTTGTTGTATTATTTCTTTGTTGAACATTTTTTGGCTGAGGTCTTCATATAGTGTTTTCAAGTCAAGCTGTTCTCCAATTTTGTAGAACCAATAAGCTGGAGAAAGTCTTTCTTTTTATTCCTGGATGTTGTCAGGTGTCCACTCCTCTGTTTCGGGGAGTTTGGTCCCACGAGCTAAAGCTTCTTTTATTTCTTCAAGCTCGGGGACCAAGTATCTTTTTTTGTAACTTTTTTCTCATTCTTTGCCTCCTTCTTTTCCACCCCCCACCCAAAGGCAATTTTTCTTTCCACATTGCCTTTCGAGTAGTGGGTAGGGGAGGAAACATTTAGTTCTAATTGAACTCTCATCCTCCTCTCTCCTGCTCTTATCTTTGTACCATATCTCTTTTTTATCAATTGTTATTTCTATTTGAGATGTCAATTTTTGAATTGTTTCAAATAATTGTTTAAATAATTTTAAAATTTGATCTAAAAGGTCTATGTTGAAATTTCTATCATTTCTTGCTGCTTTTCAGATGCTATATATATTTGAATTCCCCAATTTAATTTGCTGCTCATTGTCTACGTTTCAATGACAATGATTGGTTCTAGATCTTGTGGTATATCTTCTAGTTTAATTAATGAAATTTGTGTTCCTAGTTGAGGTACTGATGACAATGATTCCGGTTTTACATAATAAATTTTTAACCAATTTCCATGTGCTACTTTCTTTAAAATCCTGTCTTCCAATTATAATTTGTAAGCTCTATTTCCTAATGCTTCATGTATGTGGAATGGACCATCCCACTTTGGGTCAAACTTTCCACTCCACTGTTTCTCAGCTTTTGTACAATGTAATAGTACTTGGTCTTCAATCTTGAATTCCATTGGTTGTTCTGATAAGTGTTTATCATGTCTTTCTTTTTGTTATTCTTGAGCATGACTAATATTGCCAGCTGTTGTTCTTCAATTGTTTTCCAACGTTTCCATTAGCTAGTACGTTCTTTGGTGTAAGGTAGTTTCAAAATTCTCTTCATTGATTGTTTCTGTTGGGTATGACGGTATCACTCGTTTAATTGGTAACGTAGCTTTTCTTCCATAGACTAGTTCAAATGGTGTGAACTAAGTCGTATTTTGTTTCAATGTTTGGTATGTAAAGAGTACAAAAGATATAAATAAGTCCTATTCTTGTCTGTTTTCATGACTTATTTTTGCTAGTGCTTTGCACAGTGTTCTGTTAAATTGTTCTATCAGTCCGTTCATTTATGGGTGGTATGATGACGATAAGGATCTCTTTATTCCAAACCGTTGGCTTAGTTCAGTCAGCGTATTATTAATAAAGTGTGTTCTCTGATCAGATAATAATTCTTTCGGACATCCATGTCAGCAAATTAGGTCTTGATGCACAAATTCGGCGACTGTTTTGGCATTGGCCACTTGGATTGCTCTGGCTTCTGGCCATTTTGTAAGATAGTTTATGGCTACAGCAATATAGCAATTTCCTTGGGATGTAATTGAAAGAAGTCCAACCAAATCGATCCTGATTCTATCAAATGGATTTCCAACTGAAATGGGTCGAAGTGGTTCTGTTGATCTTGCTCCTCCTTTTTACTGACATGCGTCACAATTAAGCACATATTCGAAAATGTCTTTGTGCATTGTTGGCCAAAAGTATAAGTTTAGTGTTTTTTTGAGGATAGCGTCTTTGTTAAAGTGTTCTGCAATCGGATCTAAGTGCACGCTGTATAGTATAGTTTCTCTTTCACTGTCCGTGATTAGTCGTTGTGGGTTGGGGTAGTTTCGGCGTTCTCATTGATATAGTTGGTTGTCTTAAATAAAATAATTTCGGGCTTGTTTTCATATGGTACTCTGTTCCTGTTAAGATAATATCTCCTTGAAATGTAGTGTCAATAGGTACTGATGTAGTCGTTAATAAGTGAGTGTGTCCATGGGTCTGGGATTAGGTTTGTGGCATCCTCGACAAACTGTCGGCATTGGTGTTCTTGGATCCTTCCTTGTAATAAACTTTGAATGAGAATTGTTGTAGATAAGTACTCCATCTCACATATTTTCTTTCTAGTTGTGGATTGTTGAGTAACCAAATAAGTCCTTTGTGGTCAGTATATAGGTCAAATGGTTGACTGAGGTAATGTTTTCAAGTCTGTATGGCCCAATAAATGGCAAGACATTCCAGATCTGTTGTGCTGTAATTTTTTTCTGCTGGGTTAGTGTTGCAACTAGCATAGGCAATTGGGTGTTCTTTATTGTCCGGTTTTATCTGTGATAAGACTGCTCTTAGAGCATTTTTTAAGGCATCCGTAGCAACAATGAACTGTTTAGTGAAATTTGGGTAAATCAGAATTGGGGATGTGATCAATCACTACTTGAGATAGTCAAATGCTCTCTGTTGATCTTCCTTTCACAAGTATGGTATGTATTTGGACAACAATTGATGGAGTGGTTTTGCGATGTTTGAGAAATCTTTGACAAATCAATGATAATATCCTGCTAATCCTAAAAATCTTCATAATTCTCTGAGGTTGATTGGGGCTGGAAAATCTTTGACTTTTTGTACTTTATCTGGATCGGGTTTAACTCCATCCTTGCCGATTACATGTCCTAGGAATTTTAACTTGGTTTTTCCAAAGAAGCACTTCTTGGGATTGAGTTTCAATCCAGCACTACAAAGACGTTCGAAGACTTATTGCAGGTGGAGCAGATGGTTTTCGAATGTTTTGGAGAATACATTTGTGTCATCTAGGTAGACTACTACTGATTTTCAAAGAATTCCTTTGTATACTACATCCATCAGGCATTGAAACGTGGCAGGAGCATTACAAAGTCCAAAAGGCATTACATTAAACTCGAAGTTTCTGTCTCGAATGGTAAACACTGTTTTTTTTTGTCTTTGGGGTCCATTTCAACTTGCCAGTAATCACTTGCTAAATTTAATGATGAGAACCATTTCTTTTTCCCTAGATTGTCCAGAATTTCCTGGATGAGAAGAGTGGAATAACTATCTTCTTGTGTAATGCTATTTAGTTTTCGATAATCTATGCAGAATCGCACTTTTCCATTTTTCTTGGTGACTAAGACTACTGGCGAGGACCCAGGGCTTAACGATTCTTTGATTAGGCTATTATCAAGCATCCATTGCACTTCTTGCTTAATTAGGTTATTGCCAGATAAGGGTATGCAGTAAGCTCATTGCTTAATTGGTCGAGTGTCTTCTGTATCAATCTGATGCTTCACAATGTCAGTGCGTCCGAACTCATTTTTGCTGGCAAAGACATTGGCATACTGATTCAGAAGGACTTTGAGTTACATTTGTTGCAGGGTACTTAAATTTCCTAAATTCAATTTATTGATCTCTTTTGGTATGAACAAGTAACTTTCTTTTGGCAAATTCCATATTTGTGAGGTAATGTCACAAAATAAGAATAATTGTGTGAAATTTGGAATGGACTGGGGTTTTTCAGAATTCTGATTATCTGCAGATATGGAACCGACGAGAGTCCCTTTGGGGATTTCAATGACATCTTCTGTCAGGTTGTGGATGAAGATTTTGAAGTGTTTATGGGCTTTGGCCGGTAGGTATAGATTAGCAACATTGGCTAGGGAACAAATTTCGGAACTGGCTTCGAATAATAGGGCTTGATCTTGGATCTTTTGATTCACCTTGAAGATGTATTGTCAGTATGGGGGAATGAAGATGATGGTGTTGGTGTGAATAAATTCTACCTGGTCACTGTCTTCCTCCATGAAATTAACTGGTATGTTTCTTCTTCCACTTGATCCAAACCTGTTGATTTTTTGGGCAGTAAGGCCTAATTCTTCTTGGGTTGTTACTGGGGTTAATTGGGGTATTTTGACTAGGGATAGAAAGATAGCTTGGGCAATCTTTTCTTGTGATTCTATTTTGTAGGGTCTGTTCGAATTGTTCTGTAGCATCATGATGATGTTTTCTGTGTAACCAGCATCAATGATTCCTTCTTTTATGTTGATTCCTTTCTTGGCTAGACTAGATCGAGAGACAACTTGTACCATTGTACTAACAGGAATTTCTAACGCTATCTTAAGATCTATTTTTACAAGGGAATATGGGGCTATAATAATGGGTAATTGTCCAGAGTATTGTAGGTCAAAACCGGCATCGGTGTTATGTGCTCTTTCAAGGCAGATTCTTTTCTCGTTGTCACTGTATTATTTTAGCTCTAGTTCTTTGGAGAGGTTGGGATACGCGAGATACTGTTCTGTTTTGGTATCCTCAGTTGGATCTTGAAACGACATGTCTTCGGTGATCAATACCTCTTCTTTGGGTTCAGGTAGTTCGGTGATTGGAAACAGTATTCTTGGAGGCAGATTAAACATAAGATTACATTCATCGCAGTACTGGAAGTGACAGGGGATCAAACAGTGATCGCATAGTTTGGTATTCAAATTGGCCAACCTTTGCTCCTGTTCCTTGCGAGTTGGGCCAATTTCTGATATTGGTTCTGAAATGCATCTGGGTCATCTGTGAAGAAATCATCCTTAGGGTAGTCGGGTCCAGTATATTTGGGCATCCAAGGGTTGTCTTTAATTTCTTGTATTTCTTCAGTCGTGGCATCTTCGGCCTTGGTGCTTGCCATTTTCCAGATTTCGTGGTCATCGTGTGGATAACTGTCTAGCCTGTTGAATGCTTGTTTCCAAGCGTCCTCGATGGGAGTTTCCTTTCGTACCCAATTGTTGATTAATATGGTGTATTGACAAGCCTCATCACATGTTCCTCCTCTGTCAGGCACATTATTCCAGAGTTCTTCATCTGGCAGAATTTTGCCACATGCGAGGCACGGCATGTAGTCCCATTTGCCTTGTCATTTTGGTCATCCAAATCTTTCCAGTAAACAAGGCCTGCAATAATATTTGGTGGTGATGGACCATTCTTCGTTGTTCCCAATACATGCACCCATAGTGGATAGTTTTTTCCCACAATCGACACATATTAGTCTTGAGAGTTGGTAAAATAAGTTTCTTTGGTCTGAGGTTACATATCTTAGTAATGACAATTGGGGTTCTTCTTCGGCTCTGCCTTTTCCTTTTTTTTCCCAGGTTGGTAGTGGGGGTAGTTCAGTTCAATAATCATTCGCCCATGAAACCTGATAGGTCTCGATGGTTGGTGGCATTAATGTGTCTTCAAATTCAATAAGGGGTTCCTCAGTATGTTGGTTTTTAAAGTGTCTGCACGTAGCTGGAACTCAGGCATGCTGTCTGTTGAACATGAGTTGAAGTTCTTGGGTGTTCCAGTCGAGAGTAGCGTTGGCTTTTGACAACCAGTTGTTTCCTACTAGAGCTTGATATTGAGTAGCTTCCATAATGAGTACTTTGGTAGGAATTTGGATTTCATTAATTTTGAAGGGGAAGTTGTCAATTTCTCCTATTGGGGTTTTTGTGTTCCCATCTGCTGTAATGATCCAGATGGTAGTAGCACAGTCTACTCAGCGACCTAGTTGGTCCATAAGCTGCTTTGTGATTATGCTATCAGCTGATCCACTATCCAGGATTAATTTAATGTCTATTCCTCTGACTCTGGTATCGGTGTATAGGGCCGTTATTGGTTTATCCTGATTGATGGCTGCTCCACTAAAAAGACTATGTGTGTTTAAATTATTGATGTCAAAAAGAAATATGGCGGCTAGGGTGGTGTCTTCGGTAATAGTGGCTGGTAGAATATTGCTTTTTGTTTGCTTAGAAGGTTGGGAGATTCGTTTTATATCCCCCCTTTCCATAGGTGTAGATTTATCAAAACCCTGGTCTTCCATAAGACCAAGATAGAAAGCTTGATTCAGGTATCCAGTTGGTGTTGGTTGAGATTGGGCAGGACTGTGAGAGATTGGTCGAGACAATCTACTGTTGGTTTGCACCTGATTGTTGTTGGAATTTCTCCATCCTTGATTATAGTCTATAGCTCAAGATCTGGACGGGCTGTAAGGGGAAGTTTGATAGTGAGAGATTGCTTGTGTCATTGGTGGTGGTTAATAATAATTCTGGGGCAGTGGTTGAGTATACAGGACTTGTTGTGTGTATAGGAGCAGTTGATTCTGAGATATGAAATATTGGGGTACCATGTTTTGCTGATATCTGGGTTGCTGGTATGGGTTTCCTTGATTTTGGTCCATGATCTTTCTTCTGCAGTTACGGGCAATGTGTCCAGGTTTTTGGCAGTAGTAGCAGTTGTGGGAATCAGATCTCTAAGGTTGTTGCTGTTGTTGATAGTTCTGTTGCTGTGAGTATCTGCTGTTGTTGTTATTTTCTCTCTGTTGGGATGGTTGGTAAGTTTCTGTAGTTCCGGCTAAGAATCTCTCAATTTTCTGAGTTAGTTTCTCACTCAATTGGGTTATCTTTGCGTTGATATCAGAGGTTCCGTTAATGGCTAAATTAACAGCTTGGGTATGATTTACTTCTTGTTCTACAGACTCAAAATTGCGAACGAGAGTGACGGTGTCTTGTAAACTGGTTGGATGATGGAGTCTTACGGATCTTAGAATACTACTCTGCAATTCTTTAATGAATTGATTAAGAACTTGTGCCATGATATAGTAGTCCCTTTTGATAGCTAATATTTGATACAAGATTTGATTGAATTGTCTGAGATAAGTAGTTACTGCTTCATGATCTTTTTGTTTAATTATGCTGAATTGATTCTGCAATCAGATTAACATATTGGAGTCACAGAAGTATTGCAGAAATGCGAGTTTAAACTCGGTAAAAGAGGTAGGCTTCTCTACCAGGCTCTGGTACCACGAATTGGCAGTTCTGGTCAAAAAGAACAGCAGTGCCTGAACTGTGTGGTCATCATTCCAACCATTAGCAGTAATTGTTTTTTTGGCATCTGCGATCCAAGAATATGCGTTATCTTCTTCACCAGAAAATTTTTCCAATTTAGCAATATCCTGGTAAGCCATGATCCGGTTAATGGGTGGAGTATTACTGGTTATGTTTAAAGGAATTGGTGTCCGCGTATTCGAGTGTTCTCCAGGTGCTAATACTGGTTGTTTTCCTTTGTTGCTTAAACCAATAGGTTGTAAGATAGTTGTTTCTTCTATCAGGGGAGATGCTGATTCTGCTAGGTTTTGTGCTGGTGGCTGTTCCCAAGTTGACGGGTTTCCTTCTGTTTGACCAGCTGCTAGAGTAAGATTTCCAAACAGCAATCCGTATTCTCTTAGTAATTTGGTCCAATTGTGTTGATTCCAAGAGTGTGGATTTCCAGGAGTTCGTGGTGTTTCTGACTGGGTTTCCGGGGGTGGATTGAATACAATTCTACTTTGGAGTGTCTGATGGTATGATGGAGTTGTTGGGGAGAGGACTTTTGGTTTCTTGTTGACTGTGGACTTGGCTTGGGCAGTTACGGGGTTGTTGGATTTGTTTTTGTATTCCTCAGAGTCGGATTCCACTGGTTGTTGTACTTGAGGAAATCGTTGTGCCATATAATATTTAATGTCTGTATCGATTATGCGCAGAGTTTCAGCGATTGCTCGGGTAGTCGTGGCTGTTGAGTACCCTAGTAAGCTTTGATGGATTTGTTCCCCAAGTTTTCCTGTATTAGTTGCACAGTCTAACAAGCAGTCAATTTTTGCGTTGATATAGTTACAAAAATCACTTTCTGTGTAAGCAATTCCTGCTGATATTCCTAGGTCTTTTTGAAAATATTAAAATAGTGCTTTTCTGTACGAGGAGTGGTCCTTTTCTATTGTTCCAATAGTTACCACTTTTATGTATTTTTGGGGGTGCTCTGTTTCTGTGGATTTATAACCTCACAGGGAGCACTAAATGTTATGGGTAAACTTGGTGGGTATGGGAAATAATAATGTTTGGTGCTCTCAATTATTGATGATGCGTCTTCTGTGTAATTCTGTTGGCTTAGTCTTGATTATCAGTTTTTGAAGATCTATTCTTGGATGTGAATTTTACTCATTGAGTTCTTTAGTTATAAGGCACAGAGTTTGTCTTTTGTCAATTGTAATGTTTTTTGTAAATGTGAGCTTTTTTCTCCGAACTAACGAGCATAGTCATTAGGGTCTAGCATTGTCTTTTCGTCTTTCTGGTAAGCTAACAAGATAATGTTAATATCCAAAACTTAAAGGGAGCTTTCCTCTTTTACCAGGCTATCACGAAGTCTATTTCCAGACAGTCGATTTTACTATGTTGTCGCTCCACAAAAAAATAAGACAGAAAAAGAAAAAAAAAGAAAAAGAAAAGAAAAGAAAAGAGAGAAAAGATAAATTAGTATTGTCAATCACTGTGATCAAGAGCAATTGGTCCAAATCGTTAATAGGTTCGAGGTGGTTATGCTAAGAGCATCTGTTTTAGAATGGAGGTATGAGACAAGGGTTAATTCACGTAAATTTCATGAAGTTCGAGAACATGAATTCGTGATTCTGATTTCTTTTAATAATTGGTTTATTTCAGGAGATGAAATAGGAAAGATAATAAAAGATGAAGGAGTATGGATATTTTAATTTCTGGTCTAGAGGTTCGTATCTATTTTTTTTTCTCTGTCTTTTCTCACTTCTATAACTACTTGCTTTTATACATTCTTTTGGTTTTACAGGATTGTTTTCAATTGTCTTACTATTGCTAGCTATTGCTTTGTTGTTTCTGTTATTGCTTCATTTTTCTATGTTATCACTAGTTATCCTATATTATAACACGTTATCTAACGTTATTACATGTTATTCTGTGTTATTCTGCATTATAACACATTATCCTACATTATTGCATGCTATTCTGTGTTATCCTGCATTATAACACGTTATTCAACATTATAATATGTTATTCAACATTATTGCGCATTATTCTGTGTTATGTCACGTTTTGGTCACATTTTTTCATAACTTTGAATCGGTTTTTCTACTCAAGTAACAATGGTCAATTTGCTGGGAATGGTTGAGGCTTTTGGTGTTAACTTTGGTTATTACAAGTGTTGCTTATTTTTTTCTGGTATTGGTGACTCAGTTTCTGTTCGTATAGCTGTGTAGTGTTGTTTTGACTGGCCCGAATGGCTGGTCACGTGTAGAAAATACATGATTTGTGCCTACTTTAGATCATTTTTTTGATGTATAGCAGTAGGTAGCATTTGAATCTCACTCATTAATTATTATATTAAAAAATTCTCTGTTATTTTTGTGTTTTATAATTAAACAACTTAATAAGTAAAATATTAATAATTTGATTTTTAACAAATTATTAAATATAATAAAAAAATTTCAAAAACTAATAAATTATAAAATTCTTAAAAACTGTTTCTTTTAATTTATTATAAGCACCAAAAATCATAATATTCTACATAAAATAAATACAAACAAGCTTTTAAACAATATTATTACCAATTTTACTACAATTATCTATTAAAAAACACTTAATAATTAATAAAACAATAAATTGTAATTTATATTTTTTGTTGTTTATTTTTTTTCTTTGTTATTAATAATTAAGATTTATATTAATTGTAATAATATTTTTAACTAAATTATTGACTATAAAATTAAATAATAAGTTATTTTATATATATATTATAATGATTTTTGTGTTGTTAAAGTAGCAGTAATAAAATCAATATTAATAAACAACTATAATTTAAATATTAAAATAAAAAGTAAAAAAAACATATTTTTTGAACCAAGTCATAATGTGATTGTTTTAATAAAGTTTTATCTATAATATTAGTAAAAATAAGATAAAAAAATATAATTGTTAATATTGCTTTTGTTAAAAAAAAGCAAAACATAAAAATACATAAGAATTCAGTAATAATGATCAGATTGTTTGGTCACGTGATGGTTTACGTAATGATATTAACAAAAATATTAATTACATCATTAAGATTATATATTAATTCAAAAAAACTATTGTTTACCGTCAAATATTATGTGTATAATCATTATCATCATCAAAAAAATGTTTTGTTAATCGGTAAACTTGAAATGTGACTTTTCATGACTCATTTCCAAAACGAAAATTTAGCATATCTGATCGTTTAATATTTGTTGCTAGCTCAGACATTTCTTCGTGTGGACCATGATTCATGCGCGTTATTGTCAATCAAGATATCCTGACGCTTGGGAAAAAGCTTCGCATAAAGTTTTACGAAAATTTTACTTATCTTTTCGAAAACCAACCTTACTATTAGTCTTCACCACCCCTTCAATATGTATAACACCTCTATTTACAAAAGATATCGGTACGATATTTCACACTCGTACACTCACTACTTCTTTGCCTTTGCTCGGATTAAAGTTACCATACAAGCCTTTACCCGGCCATACCAAAATTCCAGACGACCCTTATTTGATGTCCGATAAAGTACAAAAACTTGCGAAGCAAGGGAAACTGGATGAAGCAATTACTTTTGTTATGGGTGCACCGAAATATGCTGTATCTGAAGTCGTATGGAATCATTTAATAAGTGAAACTGTGGAACTGGGAAAAGTCAAAATGGGTTTTCGTTTGTTCTCAGAGGTATAGTTTTTCATATATTTTCATGATCTCATTTTCAGCTTCTTTATTATTGAATTTTCTCTTTCTTAATCGAGTATGTAACTTAATCTTCTTGATGATATTTACAAGATGAGAAGAAGAGGTTTTGCACCAAACGAAAGAACTTACACGGTCTTACTCAACGGCATTGCCGAAAAACGCTCTTTTGCTAATAACGTGGCCTATGCGATAAATGTTATCGAGAAAATGCGCAACGATTCTCGTGACACAACCATCAAACCTAACGTGATTCATGGTAACGCTTTGCTAAAAGTTTGTAGCCGCAATAATGACTTTCCATCTTTGAAAGAAAACTATGAACAACTTTTTGGCAGCGGGGAATTATTTGCCAACAAGGACACTTACACAATAATGCTGGGATCATGTGCTAGGAACGGTGCAGAGGGCTTTGAGGTTGCTGGAAAGCTTTGGGAAGAAGTGAACCGTAGAGTAGAGCTTGAACGTACCAATAAAGTACAGGGTTATAAGGTGAATGAACGAGCAAGAGGCGAGCTAGAGCTCGACGACAAGTTAACTACTGCTATGTTGCTTTGTTGCAAAAATTTTGGAGACACGGAAATGGGATTTCAAATTATTAAACAGGTTTATGGATTTCAAATTGATGATACTCAAGTCGTATCAGCATCTTCGCGATATGATATAGGGATGACCACAAAATCACTTGATGTTTGCCTGGGCATATTTTTTAAAGGAAAGGCTTTTTCGCAAGGGATTTCCTTTTTTTCCCAGGTTGTATCGAAATTCCCAAATCTCCAAGTTGATATTTTTAATTTGAATACATTGATCGCTTTACATATCGAAAAGCATGACCTAGAAGGGGCTGTAAATGTCCTAAATGAAATTAGATCAAGATCGCTTTCTCCAAATTTGGCAACTTATGACCTACTGCTAACTGCTATCAAAATTAGCAATAATTGGATATCGGCGACCAAAGTTTTCGAAGAGATGATCTGTGGTGATGTAAAACCCGATTCTCATATTCTAAATTTAATGCTCGAGTTAGCAATTAACCAAAAAAAAGCATCAATAAAGCCATTATGTTGGCTTCTCGAAAGAATCGAATCTCTTGGATTGAACGCAACAGCCGTAAAAAACAAAAAAAAATTAACGATTCAACTCAATGAATTTCTTTTGCGCAACATGATATCTGCTTATGATGCTGTTTTTGAAAAAGCCAGTCAAGGATTATTAACTGACAAAAAGGAAATCTGGAGGTTTATGAGAAATCAATATCAATATATGCTAAATGAACTTTTGGAGAATTCCGAGGTTGAGTTAAAGGAGAAGCAAGTGAACACAAAGCAGCAGAAAAAAGTAGAAAAGAAAGAGGTGGCACAAGAACGAGGGCAAAGACAGATGGATCGAGAAAGGGAGGGGAAGAAATCTACGGAACATGAGTTCTCTAATCAACCATCCGAGTCTATTAAAAGGAAAGAAAAAAGTTGGAAAATTCCAAGGGTGGAGGATCTAGACAAGTCTCAAACAGAAGCATGGGCTAAACCCAATTCAGATATTAGGAATAGCCAATATAAATTAGGATCTGAAGAAAGGGGCAGATACAGCAGTAATAATCAATGGGATGATGGGATTTCTAGAAAAAATTCAAGGGAACAAGGGGGAATTTACCGTGACGCAGAATCAAAATTAGGTAAGATATACCGTAAAGATTTCGGAGGTAATTATGAACAAAATATATGGCAGGGCTCAAGAATTGAAGAAAAGTTCGTGAGGCGATCAGATCAATCCGAGGCTATGAAACAAAATTCGCTTGAAATGGAAGCGCGCGTCAGACCAAGCTATCATAAGGTTAAATCAAATTCAATTAATAGGGAAAATAAATATAAATCCGGATTTGAAGATGAAAATAATTTGAGACATTCAGGACGCGTAAATAGCCCTTCAAAGTTCTATAATGAAGATCGGGATAGATCCAACCACAGTCAGAAATGGGATTACTCGCCTTCTAAGACACATAAAGAAAGAGAAATAAGTAACCGCAACGAAGGAACCATATCAGGGCTTACAAAGATAAAAGAGATGTATTCAATACGTGAAAAAAAGCAATGGCAAGTTTCGGGTTTTGGACAAAACCCAAATTCTGGAGAAGGATTCAAAGCAAAAACTGACGCAAGATCAAGTTTTAGACCACGTGATAGACCAAATTCATCTTTTGTTGAAGGTAAACCCGGTAGCCGATCAAGATGGGATGAAAGGGGAAGCTCAAAAATTTGAGATGAAAAATTTGAATTTATAGACATTTATAGGTTTGGCCTCTAGATGCGGAATGAGGAAGGGATTATTTTTAGATAGATAGTACTAGGGGCAAAGTGTTTCAAATATAATTTTTTGGAATTGATCCTGGACTTTAATTACCCTAAAGATTATAATTCGAATTCGCTAAAAATTGATAAAAGTTGCTTTGTAATGAAAATCTTGACGTCGAGACATCGAAATTGGTCAGTCACCTAAGGATTATCCAATCTTTGACTTACATGCCCGTGAAGCTTCGGTTAAACTCTTTTGGATGAGCTTTCGAATCGTGGCAGCCAGTTTTGATCGCGACACCAGCGGATCATCAAGATCATTCTCCTCAGTAAGATGACCAGCAATCTGGGGTTTACGGCGCTTCAATTCTCTAGTGGTTTCTTGTAAATGTGTTCGAAAAAACTTGCCTTTTTTTCCAGGAATTATGGGATATAATGGGTTCAATATATTACCAAGAGATAGTGGCCAGGCTTTTGGGATGTGGGTGATGTAAGATTCGAGGTAATCTTTGAGTAAATGTCATCGATGTTGTTGATCAACAGAGATTTTTAGGAGGGTTGTAAAATGTTGAAATGTGAGAATGAGTGGGCTGATTATTTATAGTTAAATTGATGCCTACCAAGATATTCTTGAATTATTTGAATTTCAGATTTTGGCGAGATTCCGTGTAAATCTATTTTGATATGGAATAATTGAAAGAAGGGAAATAGCGTGGGATTCAAATACTCTTGGTTTGTTTGAAAGGGTTTTACCTTGCTCAATTTCGGCGAGAAATGTTGGCCCTTCTCTTACTGTTTGTATTCAATGAAATTAATAATCGAGATTAGATACTTAAATCAGGTTTGCAGGTAAAATGTTTTTGATCAATGAGATACTTTACTCATAGAAGCGATTAATTGAATCAAATATTAATATATACTTCTAATATTAACGAACTTCGATAGTTACCTTTACGACCAATCATAACTCCGTCCACTCGTCGGAGCTGTTCCTTTAGCTTCTCAATACTATCAATGCCCCCATTAATGGTGAAATTCAAGTTTGGAAAATTACGTGCGATCTCGTAAACACGATTGTAGTTAAGTGGTGGAACGGAGAGGTTCTTGGTAGGGTTCAGACCTTTAAGCAGGCATTTTCGAGCGTGTAATATAAAGTGGGTTACAACACCAGTCTGAGATACTTTTGAGATCTGGACATGCAGTGATAGATTGGAAGTTATTGGAAATAGGATAAAGTTTATAAACATTTTGGGGAAAGATAAAGTGTATAACCCACAAATTGATGTAAAAATTCGTAAGATTCCATTTGATCAACCCCTATACGACATTTTACTGTGACCGGAAATCTCATGGGGGTTTCTTGAGCCTCCGTCATTGCGGTAACAATACGTGCAACTTGATCGGGAGTTTTCATTAAAATTGCGCCAAAACTACCACACTGTGTTGGATAAAGAAATGATTGATTTAATAAAATCCACAAAATCAGGCAATATGGTTTCTTGGGCACTAATGGTTAAGCCAGATCTCAAAATGTGAAACGCACCTGAACATCGGTACTCGGACATCCCACATTTAAATTAAACTCTCTCCAACCTTCCCTTTCTAATATCTTTACGGCCTCTCCAAGCTGACTCGGATCCGCACCACCCAGTTGTACTACTGTATCTGGAAGTGGTTTACCGATCACCCTTGACAGGGTTTTCGATTCATTGTGCTTGAGAATGGTGTTGCAAGGGATCATCTCGGTGTAGAGAGAAATGTTTGAAGAGATGATTCGGCAGAGTTGGAGAAAATGCTAAAAAGATTTTAAAAAAGGATTAGCAAAAAAATATTGTGATAATACTTTGAGCGTGATTATAATAGATATTACCTGTGTCGTAACTTTATACATTGGTGCAACACTTATCCGATTTTTTATAAAACTTTTCTTTTTGACTTCGATCTGATTCAGCAGAGTGCCTGAAAGATTTGTGCTTTTTTCACCCTCATACTGAGTATTCACTAAATTGATTTTACTATCAATAGAAGAATTAACTATTGAACCGATAATGGAATTTTGATTAAAGTTGATTATATTAATCTTATTATTGGGTTCTTTATAAAGAGTAATGGCTTTGTTAGAAGAAAGTGATTCAAAACTTCGCCAGCAGCAATTTTTAATGATTAGAATATCATTGATTCCAGCAATTTTATCACGTATTGAAGGATTTTTAAAGATCCCAATGGAGAATATGGGCGAGATTAATTGGAATCTTTGGTACGGATTGGTCATGTTTGGATATTGAGAGAAAAATCTATGGGGGGATAAAAATTTTATATTACTCATACTCATGATATATCACGTGATTGAATTAGAGAACAATGGATTTTCTTTTTCGGGTATTTATTTATTTCCTTTGCCATATGACAAAACTGTTCAGATGATTATTTTAATTATATTATGTTTATTTAAAATGCTTTAAAAATTTTAATAATTATATAATTTACATAATATCATTTAAAAAAGTTTATTTTGAATGAATAATTAAATAAATATGTTGAACAATTAATAATGCAATATTTTGGCTTTGATAAATGTAAATAAAGTCCCAAAGCATGATTATTCATTTAAAGTATAACACAGGAAAGTGTAATTTATTTTGACAAAAAGTTTTTAATTAAATTAAATGTTGAAAAGAATTACTGACACAAAAGAAAATAGTATTTACATATTTAATTCATATAAACAAGAGCTAAATCCAAAATTCTACAACTGAAATACCTATCAGAAATTTTGAATATATTGAGAACCCACTCAAGGAAGTCGAAATAATGTGTAAAAATGCAACAATTAAAGAAAATAAGTACAGGGAATCTGAGAGCACGCGTTAAAAGTTTTTGTCAACCTTCATAAAAGTGTAGTAAAACAATTTAGCTAGCAAAAATATGAATTCGAAAAATTCGTCAGTAATTGCCCTTCACGTGTTTAAATGAGAAGAAAAAGGATCGCCAATACAAATATCTAAAAAATTTTTCTGATGCGCATTTATATAGGCCTTATTCTACTTTTTCTTATGCCACGCAAAAATAATACAATTAGAAAAACTTTCCTATCAGGTTCCAAAAGTGATGCCGTTACCACCTCCATGATCAGTCATGTAAAAACAGTAACGGCAAACGATGTGGCAGCACCGTTCGCCGAACTTCAATTGAAAAAGTACGGTTGGGAACCGGGTCAAGGACTTGGAAAACACAAAGAAGGTATGACTCGTGCTATTCGCGTGGCGAAAAAAAACGATACGAAGGGGGTGAGTACTTGATGTACAGAGCGAAAGGAATTTTTAGAGGAAACGATCGAAATGATTTTCAATCTTTGTTTTCATTGAAATTTCATTATAGCTGGGTGTTGGCCGTGAAGAATGGGGCTTTGCATGGTGGGATCATGTATATAATGGCGCACTGAATAATATTAAAGTTGCCACGACAAAAAGTCCTGACGGTGACTCAGATGTGGTATGGTTTCGATTATGATGTTCTTCAGTTCCAAAATATGTTTTTTCTTTTCTTTTTTAACAACCAATTTTCTTAATGAATAATTTATGACATTGGATGACTGATTGGAAATGGAATTATGGAAAATTATTATTTCAAGCAAGTCTCAAAAATAAAGAAATATACACCACCACGGAATCGAATGGGTCTCATTTCTACAAGTGAGTATATGTATGGAAATAGTGGTAGTCTTTATAGTGATCAAGATGGTAGTGAGGCTTCAATAAATAATTCGGGTGATGGAGAATTGAGAAATGGTCTTGGCAGAGAAGCAAATAGAAGCCTCATTGAAATGAAAGTAACAGAGGAGCAATTATCACAAACGACGGAAACAACCTCAACGGCTACGATGGTCTCAAGGCTGGTAGCCAAGAATGCTTTGTATAGTAATTTTGTGAAGGCTCGAAAGGAATCTCCAAAACCAAGAACGGACGCAGTGAGTCAGCATAAAGATTTAGAGATGACGAAAGACAATTCAAAGTTGGACGACGATACTAGTGATAGGCAAGTTTAATGGACTCTAGTTTCATTCATATTTTTTATAAATGGTATAATTAAGTTCGGTTGATTATTTAGAGAATTGGAGAGATCAAAGGGATCGAGTCTCGTGGATACTCAAAAGATTGTTGAATTTTTACCCGCTAATCAGGAGTTAGGCGATGCAAAGAAGGTTAAGGAGAGTAAAAAAGAAAAGAAAGAGCATGTCAATGTTACGACTAATAGTAAGAAAAAGACGAGCCACAAAAAGAAAACAAGGAGTCTCGAGAAGGAAGTAACAGCAGCAAAAGAGGAGGTTAAATTAAAGGATATGGGGTTAATGGAGGAAATAAATGATCATGATCAAAAGAAGAAAGAGAGCGGCCGTTCAGAAAGAAAAAGAGGATGCGAGTTAAAAGAAGACAAGATTGAAAAAAAGTTAAAAAAATCGAGGAAAAAGAAATGATGTAACATAAAATCATCCATAGAAATAGATTAGAAAGAGTAGAAAACTATTATATCTCAGTTGGGCTTTATGCCTTTTCAGAGCGAATTAAATTGCAAACTCTGAATTTCAAAATTCAACAAAATCCTTTTAATTGGCCTCTTGGCTCGTGAGTACCAAATTCTTTCTAAGAAATAAGTTATTTTGTATAGTTGCCCAATCATGCTACCAGGCCGTAATGTTCCTCCAAGTGATCTAGGATGGCAGGAATGCTTGGTAAAATATTAAAAGTTTTTCGTTCTGCCTTGCTCATCACATTCTCGAACATATACATTCTAAGGTAACATAAAAGAGAGTAAGAGTGTTGAAATTAATAATACTCTATTAATTATCACAATACTTTGAAATCTTCTTGATCACAATTTGAGCTAAACGGTAGATCACTATTCAATCAATGGTATCATTTTTAGTACTCACAGATGATGATGAAATATAAAATGATTCGTTCCATAGGCTAACGAGATTCTCACAAATCGCTCTATGCATTCCCATGGCGTCGTATGGTAATCGGCAAACAAGGCCGGATTTTGTAAAATCCCCCGCGCGGACATAACCCCATTGACACCTGTTTCCGCGTATACTCTTTCGGCGTCTTGGAATGAGAAAATATCCCCGTTGGCAATCACTGGGATATTGAGGGATTGTTTGATAAGTTTGATCGCATCTAGATTGACTGTTGCATTAGATTTCTGATGGCGGGTACGACCGTGAACGGCGAGAAAGTCAAGGCCCATTGACTCGGCACGTTTTGCTAACTCGACGGTTTCGCTTTCGAATATGAGCAATTAGGATGATTTGATTAATTATAAAGTAAATAGGAATGTATTTCCTACGACGATCAGAAAGTTTTTTCGATATAGGACCAATACCGTAAATCCGAATGAATTCGGATCTTGATCGAGCAGGGAATTGACAATCCACGCCCTTTCACTTGTTGAATCATATCTTTCACCAGTTCAGGATTAGACAAGAGATGTGCACCAATTCCTTCACTAATTGCCCATCGCTGTGGACACCCACAATTCAGATCTTTGAGGATTTGATTCATGATAATTTAGAATTAGTTAATGATCACGAGTTAATCCCCTCGTGTAAAATTTGTTTTCTGACTTTACCAATCCCATTTACATAAGGAGCAACTAGTTCCGCTGCATCGGCCAGATCTTTCCCATTGTGTGCAGCGAATTGTATAATCAAGGGATCATCACGATCGTTGGTTGTAAATTCGGAGTCACGTGCGTATTGAGAGTTTAAAAAGTCTGCCGCGAGAATCATTGGAGTATATGCGAGGTCCACATCATAGCTTTACTTAAAAAAAGAGATAAGGGTAGGCTTGAGGGAGATGAAAGGTGTAGCAAAAAGAACATAATAGGCTTTTTGCGTTGATAGATCAGAAATGCCATCGATTAGGTATTTTAAACGGATCCTTGATCGCACAATATTTTAAAAATATTAAACCAGATTTCCCATAATTATCCCATACTCACCCTCGAACCAACTCACGAAACGGCAATTTGCTGTATCGAACCATTGGCGCGCACACATTGATATATTTTTTTTCGTTATTATAGAACAATAGATCCATTGGCGAGCTCCTTGGTTTTGTGACTGTTGAATCGTCACCTGAGGAAGACATAATGGCAGTGATTATATTCGACCAAGTTTAAAATCTAAAAAGTTGAGAAAAATATTATTAGGACGATCAAGACGATCACACTTTCCCGAAAATAGGTTACTATTAGCCTGATATATTTTGACCGTGACTCAGCATTGACTCAGCCATACATTTCACTCATATTATCTTTCTTTGATGGCTGCTTGGAAACTTCATCCTCCAAAAGATCGTGAGCAACAGGAGTAAATATTGGGATCTCTACAAAGATATTTCTGAGAGTTTTCATTTTTTTGTTGAGATATATATCGGACTCGGACACTACTCAGCCTCGCTTTCCCAATTTTTTTGAAAAAGCTTATCAGCCATTTTGACATCGCCAGTTTTTGAGTTTTATTTACACAATAAGAATCGCTAAAACGAGGCGATCTGAGAAACATTATTCTAAAAATGGAAACAGGAGAAAGCTCTAATTCAACAAAAAGAACTAAGAATCTCTCAGTAAATGTGAGAGCTCCCCCTACCCCGAAGGGAAGAGGAAGGGGACGCGACAAATTACGACAAAATCGTCCCGCTAATAAACGCCGAACAAACAAAGCCAAAAAGTCAAAGGAGTTTACCAAAACACCCGGCGTCATCATTGTAGATGATCCTCCAGCTAGCAACGACTCCGAAAAGCTGCCTGCAGAATATGAAGAAAAGCCTCGCGAAGAACGCCCTTACACCGATTTCTTCCCCGATCTGGACCTTAACGAGCCTCTTAGTTTGGTAATAATTCCAGTTAAAGAGGACTCTGGCCTCGAAGTTGCAGAGCAAAACACATCCCTGCCCCATGTCGATCGTATTGAACTGTTGGTTTCTAAAATCTCTGAGAGCAGGAGTATCCAGATGACAAATTCTTTGCCACCAGCTCCAGATTTTGAAAATGTGGTTGGTTTCTCTCTCAATCAAGATATAGAAACACCAAAAGAAACTAATTCTCTTTTGACCTCAGATATCAAAATGGAGGAGACTTCTAAAGAATCATCAGAACTTGTCGTGATTTCCCTTAAACAGCCAGATGTGGCAGATAAAGATGTTGATCTTATGATTCAAGAAAGAACAGGAATTGACGAAATTTCTTCTAATATCCAGAAGCTCGACATGAATGAAGATAAGATGGAAACGATAAATTCAAAAAGCCTTGTCAAATACGAAGGCGAAAAAGATATGATGGAAATTGATAAGGAATTTATTGCTCCTAAATCTTTATCTGATGTTGATATTATGCAAGAAACAGATATCTCGTTCCAAGATGTGAATTTAGGTGTGAAGGACGAAATAAAAGATACAACTATGATTAAAGCTGCAGAAGAAACTACTCAAACACTGCAAAAGAAACTCCCCAAACCCTCCTTTCAGCGCTCTCGTTACAATCCCCATGATGATACTTACGATTACAAAGGTTTCTCGAGACCAGAAGGCCACTACATCCGATACTTAGAACCTACAGAAATGGAACTCGCCGAGCGGGTTGAATACGATATGGATGAACAGGATCAAAAATGGCTTTCAATGATCAATTCCGAGAGGAAGAAAGAGGACTTTGGCGAAATATCAGAGAATATATTTGAAATGCTGATGGATCGGCTTGAGAAAGAATGGTTCGATTTGACTAAAAATATCCCCAAATCAACCCCAGACAAAGATAACATACAGCCAGAAGATTCCGCTTGCGCCATTTGTGATGATACGGAATGTGAAAATAGCAATGCAATCGTATTCTGCGACGGGTGCAATCTAGCCGTTCATCAAGATTGTTACGGCATTCCTTATATCCCAGAAGGACAATGGCTATGTCGCAAATGCATGATTTCTCCAGAAAATCCGGTGTCTTGTTTATTCTGTCCAAACGAAGGAGGAGCATTCAAGCAAACCAATACAAATCACTGGGCTCACTTACTTTGTGGTGTATGGATTCCCGAGTGTTCTGTGTCAAATCTCGTTTATATGGAGCCGATTGATAATATCAAAAGGATTCCACGAAGTAGGTGGAAGCTAGTTTGCTACATTTGCCGACAAAAAATGGGATGCTGTATTCAGTGTGAAAATAAGCACTGTTTCACTGCTTTCCATGTTACGTGTGCACGAAGGGCAAAATTATGCATGAAAATGAAGCCTTTCAATTCGCACCATGAATTCACCTTGAAAGCTTATTGTGACAAACATACTCCGCGAGAATATAGAGAGCAAGTAGATGTTTCTGCAACCCTTGCTGCCGCTCAGGCCGCTTTTGCTGCGAGTTCACCTCCAACTAAGAAACGTAAGCCTATCGAATATTATGATTCTGATGGATCCGAAGAATTTATCCCTGACGAGAAAGAAGATATCGAAAGCGATACGGAAGAATACGAGGAGGGCAACAGATTCGTCACGGATCCTAACGGTCGTAAACGAAAAGCATGGAATAATTCTCTTGAATCCCCTCAGCCTCGTAAATCACAGAAGTATACTAAAGGTGATTACGCAAGAACAATTCAGACTCAGGAATCATCTAACAGCAAGGCTGCTCGTGCATACAACCATTCCTATTCGGCCAGCGCTCCTATTGCTCCTGCAATCATAATGCAAAAGCTGGTTAATGTCTTCCTAAAACAAAAAGGGATTCAAAAAAAACAGGAACTTGTCGCTTCTGTCTGCAAGTATTGGTCACTCAAACGTGAATCTCGCCGTGGTGCCCCTCTATTGAAGAGGCTTCACCTAGAGGTGAGGGTTTTTTCAAGTGGCTGATCATATTAAAAATTCTTATAACCTAATAAGTTTCTTGTTGATGTGCCAAACAGCCTTGGACAGCCTCTGCATCTGCACATAAACAGACGGAGGCTGAAAAAGCGATCAGATTTGAGGTTAATCTTGCTACTTTATATTATTCTTTGAGTGTATCAAGCTCAAAACTTAACTTGATACTTGGATTCTACAGTTATTGCGTGCATTGAGAAAAGATATGGAAAAACTAAGGATGTTAGCTGACCAAGTTCAAAGGCGAGAAAAGGCAAAATTAAGAAAGACGCGGACCCAAAAAAGCTACTTAGAGCTTGTGCTGTTTCCAACAGCTGAAATTCTTCGGGAAGCTTTGGGTGAAATCCAAGAGTATGTAAATCTTTCAAAATGACTTGAGCTTAATTTCATCAAGTATGATCCTTTGTATATAAAAAGTTTTCATTATAAAAAAAATAAAAGGCTTGATAAGCAGGAAATATTTGCAAAGCCTGTATCATTGGATGAAGCTCCGGACTATCTCGATCATATCAAAAACCCAATGGATTTTAGCACAATCCGTAAGAAAATCGATGGATACCAATATGAAACCATATCCGAATTTAAGGTATCCTTAGTGATTCGAATAATTTCTCAATCTTAAATTATAGCCTAGGTAAATTATTATTATTTTCTCAAATAGGCCGATTTAAACCTGACTTTCACCAATGCCATGTTCTATAACACAAGTAATACAATCTACTTTCGGACTGCACGTAGAATACAGTCACAAAGTGAAGAAATTGTCATGAAAGCCGAAGAAAAATTTTCCCAAATACGAATGAATCCCAAAACAAGTCTCCCTGATCTCGAATTAAATCAGGAGATTTTCACTTATAATCTTACGCCTTTAAAACTCCCAAACCGCGTTACCGAAAATATCGATGAGAAAGCCAATGCGCAATCTATTCATCAAAATGTACATGAAATCCCTTCGACCAAAGAAGCAGCACAAACTGACCAGGAAGGACCCTCACCTCGTCGAACTCGCTCAAAAACTGCAAAAGAGAAAGCGGAGGAGAAACCCAAAGAGGAAAAGGGCCTCGAACTCGAGAAAGAAAGTAAAGGGGAAAAAAGGTTGCCCAAAGGATGGGTTTATGTCAGTGATGAGGATGAGGAGGAGCCGGTAGATCCCGTACAAATTATTAATGAAGAGCCTGAGGAAATGATGTTAGATGATACTACAGTTTCGACGAGAACGAGGTCACGTATCGAGGGTGAAGAATCAGCTGTTGGAGAATCATCCACAGTGAGAGCTCCGCGTAAGTCGTCTTTTTTGTAAAGCGTATATAATAAATTCTTAATTGGCCACAACTTTTTCATACATTTGATTCCGGTTCGTAAACAGTCACCCGCAGGCAAGCGAGAAAAGGAAGTCATAGCGTCACTGATTCCACTATTGATAATGACGCAAAAAGTGAACCAGAAGAACAGAAGTTTGAAGTCGATCAGGAGGCAACCAGTACCAAAAGTGCGAAGACCACTACTCATTCTACCAAAGAAACGCTAGAAATCTCTTTCGGAAGCCTTGTATGGGCCAAAATGCAAGGTTTCCCATGGTACCCTGCTGAGGTTATATTTGCAACTGGATGCTTAATTTTATTATAAAAGCTCAGTTTATAAAATTAATTGCAATATTCTATTAACATCAAAGGTTGAAGATCCTAGCGGCCCTGAGGTTACCGAAGAGATAATGGCAGATCGCAAAGAAGCTGACGAATATCTTGTGCACTTCTTTGACGAAAAAAAGGGGAAGAAGGGCGGTCATGGTCGTACTTGGTGATTATCTATTCAAATATTGAGATTAAGTGAAAATTCGACCTTCCTTAATCTTATTATTCTTATTCTTAGGAAATGGGTGCCGGCGTCTAAAATTTTGCCTATTGGGGATGAGCAAACTGATATGGCAAAGTTGAAGGATAAGGGGATGACGGCAACAATGAAGAAGGAGATACCTTTGGCTTATGAGGCAGCATGCACTGCCAAAGGTCTTATTCCAATCATTTTGGAGCCTGCTAAATCATCCAAAGGGAAAGCTAAGAAGCATTAAGATTTTGAATAATTTAGCGAGCTTGTAATAGGCCTTTTTAATTTGTAAATAAATTTGAGTGAATATTCTAAATATAGCTAATATTACTTTGTGGGAAGTGTTAAATTTTTGCGTTTGATAAGCACACATTGATTTTCACATCAGATATACACCACAGGCCATTCTTTTTGTTAAAAAAAATAGTATATTTTATCTGATAAAGACTTAAAAAAAAGGCTGATTTTACCGTTTTCCGAATCTAATAATGTGGATAATCTTTTACAGCAGAAAACAAAACAATACATATTGGCAAATATCTTTATTTATTTTCTTCTGAAAGCCTACTCTGGCAATTTTCTCAAATCCCAAAAGAAATTATACGGGAAATAATTTTTAAGTGGACAAAGGATTATCATCTATGAACTAAATTAAGCCTGTTTTTAAAAGTATAATATTGATGGGTTTGCTAACTCTTTTTTGATTTTATCAAGTGATTATCAGTTCCTGCTTTTGCTCATCACGTATTTATAAAGATTACAAAGGCGGTTAACCTGAAAATAGACATATGCTAGCCAAATATCACGCTTAAGTCTTTATTAGGTCATAAAGTAAGGGGCAAATAAAATTATCATTTCAAGATTTCTTTCAATGCAAATACATGGAAAGGTTCCATACTTTAAATACTAAATATGATATTGACTTAATTATTTATACAAAAAGAATCTACTCAGTTAATTTACTATTTAAAAGTGAAATGACGATAGTTTATAATTTCTGCATATCTGGAAGTAAACAGATCTTTTGAATTTATTAATAGCACCTGGATTAGTTATCTTAAAATTTAATGTTACTATAACCATTGTCATGATTGTTGATTTAGAAAGTCTGACCATTAAGATTAATGGTGACTCGTTTAGAGGTGATTGGTCCACGCGTGAATGCCTTAAAAATTGGCATTAAGTGAGTGAAATAGAAGCAACGAAATGGGGTTTGAAGAACGACAAACAATTTAGCAAGGAAGGAGAAGAATGTAAAAAGAGGCATTGATGCATTGATTCATATTATCAAAGAAAAGCGGAACAAAACTCAACATTATTTTTCTTATTAGACTCAATGAATGACCCAATGTAATTGATAGGTGCATGAAATAAAGATTATCTTTTTTTGTCTTTGAAATAGTTTTCTTAGAACAATTTTCAATTAGAATGAAAATAATGTAAAATGAGAAAGAAAAATAACATGGAACGAATGATCCTTAGGTACGCACATATTTCTTTTGAGGAAATAACCATGCGTGGCATTGTCACCTCAGTAAATTGAAAAAATTAACCATGTTTATTAGTCTTTGAGCCTGTGATTTTTATTTTTATTTTTATTTTTTAAAAAAAGACGTTTTTATTTTTCCTTTTTTTTCTTTCTGTGATTCGCCTTTTAATTTTTTCTTAAAATTTTTTTTAATACAAAGAATCTTTGAGAGATTAAGTTTTCTAACTTTTCATCTCACTCACATGCCTTTTATCCTTCTCCCTGACCTTAATAATTCATAATCTACGTCATCACCAGCATCATTATCATAATCAAATTTCGGGATCTTCTTTCGTTAAACAGCATTATTAATTATTTCGCATTATTCCTGTCTTTCCTTCGCCACTCAACCAAACTCATCATCATCAATGTTGAAATCACGTACGATTCTTACCCATCAATACACCAAAAGTACACGATTCCATTGTGGTGAATATTAAGTTGATTGCATATATCATCAACGCAACAAAAGCAGACCGCATTAATTCCTCATTTCTTTCTTTCTCTGTGTCTGTCTGTCTGTGCTTTTTTTTGTAGGTACTGTTAGGTGTTGTATTTGTCTCTACCTCTATTTTTCTCCTCTCTGTCAGTTGATGAATGAATGAGCCTGTGTGTGTGTGTGTGTGTGTGTGTCTGTGTCTGTGTGTGTGTGCGTAAGTTAGTGATGTGGTGATTAGAAAAGATATCGAGAGAAAAATTAATTGATCAGTTTGTCTTTTTGTCTCTATCTGCTGCTTCTGCTATTCTCCTCTCCCCCAAATTTTGCTTTGACTTTCTTTTTTCACTTAAAACTCCCTTCTTTTTTTCAATTTCTTAATTATTTTTTTCTTTCCTATCCAACCTTTTCTTTGAAATAAAGAACTACGCGTTTATTCATATAACCTTTCTAGTTACGCATATAAACTCTACCAAAAGACTCGTATTCTAAACATGGTGGAAACCGCTCAAGGTAAATATAATTTTTTAGTTATAACATACTATCTAAGAAAAGCTTGTCTCTATATGCTGCCTGGTGACTCTTTGACCGTTGCTGAGTGGTGATCTATGTTAAAAAGCTGGTCCATATAACCAACAACTAATTGGGAAGGAAGAAAAGGACCAAACTTTGGCCCCGTTCTCCACCTTTCACCAACTGACAAGAAAGAACGATAATGGTAACGTATATGCCTCTACCTCCTTTACAACAGTTGCTCCAACTTCGTTCACCGATAGTTTGGACCAAAATTTTACGCGTCGTGTGGTCGGTCAAGTATTTTCCAGGGAAACCGTCACAACTATTTATGGTGATCCTCCAGAAAATTTTTGGGTGAGCATTTATTATCTGAACTTATACACTTTTACAAAGCCTGGTGAAACCATGTTTCGGAAAACGTGGCAACCTTGTGTCATACTATTTGGTGGCGACATAACTTTGTGCACCTCAAATTGATTGGCAAATAATTTGTGACTATATGCATCACTTCTATAATTGGATACCGCGTTGTTCTCATAGAATCTACTATCACTTTGAAATTGATTTTTCCAAATTTTCTTTTCAAATTGACTTTTCCTTCGCCCAAACTTTCAAGACTCAACGTCAAACGGGCTATTGCTGTTACGTATGTCGCTCAACCCTGACGAATTCCGATGATCCCGGAAAAAACACGCTAATCCATTGTTCGTCAAATAATTGTAACGTTTCCGCCCATCAAGGTAACAATCGAATCCACTTGCAATAATTTTTTTATAATACCTAAATATGGAGAATAATGTTTGTAAATCATTACTATTTCGAAAATAACTCAAAATTTTTCTACATATCTCTTTCATTTTAGCATGTATGGTTCGCTATGGACTGGTCAATAATGGTAATCCGGCTTGGTATTGCCATAGATGTAACTCGATTGATGAAATGGTACGAGTGTTCAAATTTTAGCTTTTTCGATTTAGAAAGAGATTCTTATTTTGGTTTCCGCTATGAATTTCTTTTCCTTAGAGACGACTTCCACCAATAGAACACGTCTTAGAAGGACAATATTTTTCCCTACCAAAGCCAACCACTGCTATCGAAAGACGAGTGAATCCCTTGCATTTACTTTTGGCAGCATCAGATCAAATTGTATGTATTTTTCGTAATCTTTTGAAAAAATTTCAAAATTTCGAGAGTTTTCTTTCTATCCTTTTCTAGGAAAGCAGTGAATCGCTGTCACCAAATGGACCTAATCGATTTCAGCACGAAACTAAATCAATTTGGCAATTGGAAACGACAACTTCACCAAAACTTCCTGAAATTGAAATGACTTTCCATGCGTCGAGTGACCCCAAACCCGAGCCGGTCATGGCAAAAGAGCAAGAGGAAAAGGTCGACGTTGTTAAAAAGTTCAAACTTGAATACTTAACATATGACGAGGGTAAGGCATATAGTCACGTTATTTTATCATACTTTATAGTCAAATTGAGTTTGCCTCGCGTTCGCGGAAAACCTCATTTCAACCTTTTTTCAAGAACGAAAAAATACCATCCGAAATCAAAAACGAACAAGAACGCGTCAAACCGAAGTTTTTAATGCGTTAAATGACTCCTTTTCCAAACTCGTATTAGAACGGTCGAAAAACGCGGAAAGATATGAAGCTTTACATGAGGATAACAAACGACTGAATATCGCTTTTCAAAAACTCAAAATTTCACTGATCTCTTTAGCCAAAGAAAAACCCGTCCTACGAGTTTTGCGAAGACTTTGTCGCAACGAAGATCTTCATGAACAAGATATCAACGAGGATAATGTTGTTAATCTCTTTATGAAACTTCGACCGCTGAAGCCAAATCAAACGGATAAAATTGATAATCTTGGTGTGGATTCGCCCAACTGTTCGCAAGAGGCGTCAACAAAAATGGACATGAAACTTTCACCGCCTTCGCCATATTTGACTTCCAACTCTTTGTCAAACACCTCATTGTGTCATAAATGTCAGTTTCAAATGGATAATTCAATCAACTGTCCAAATTGCCACCTATTTTATCATCCTTCGTGCTTCGGAGATTCAAAATTTACAGAGACGTTCGATGTATGTTCTAGCTGCGCACACTCGGTCAACAAACGCAAGCATTATGACCAAGACTTTCCACCAAGTAAGGTCTCCCCTGCTCTGCGCTCTGGCAAAAGACGCATGAAATATTTGGCACCGTTAGATACCAAAAGTGATAAGCGTTTTATACAGCCAGATCATGAAGAAAGTCACAGTGGTAACTCGAAATTAACCAGAAGGCATAATGCTAATGAATTTAATTTGCTTACACCGCCCAACGACGATGGTGACTCTATCGGTAGCACTAACACCAATCTTGACACAAGACACTTTGAGAAAATTTCTTTGGTTGGACCTTTCGACCGTACACCGCCGCCGGATTTGGGGCCTGATGCAACGAGGCAACCGGCTCGTTTTGAGGGTGATATGTGAGTAACATCATCTTTCCAAAGAATTGATCTAATAATGTAAGCTCAAAGATATTGAAATTGTATTTAGGTATACCCCTCGTTGGGTTCGTGGAGTGGGAAAATCAAAAGAAGGACTCTGTCCTCACTGTAATCCTCCACGCTGGCTCAAAACTAAAATTTCCGCATATTGGTAAAGAAAAATTCTTTAATGAATTGTTTGAAATACAATTTTTTTTTGGTTTCCGTAACATAAAATCTTTAAATTTATTTCTAGGTACCACTTGAACTATCAACATGGTATCTCTTCGATTACTGGTCGACCATTTGCTAATCCGGTATCACATCGAGAGAATAAAAAGACAGGCATGAAGGAAGCATTGTGCCATAGTTGCAACAAGTGGATTTTGAATCAATCCCCCCGTGACAAGGATGTTTTGGTCCCCGAGATTTATTGGTAAATAATTTACTTCAAATTTGTTCAAAGAACATACTGATGTTCAATTATCAAAATTCTTTCTTTAAAATTAAAGGTATAAACATGCCCAAAAGTGCCATCACTCTGGATAAATGCTGGCGGTATAAATCGCTATAGGAAGTGAAATTTTCTTCTTCAACTTGCTTCTTTTTAATTGTAATCTAGTAAATCATCATCACAAATGAACATTGGTAGTAAATATTTTTGAGAGGTCGTACAGTTCATTAAGTTAGGAACATGTTTTTGAAAAAAATTAGTTCTTTTAATTTTTTTCTAACGAAAAATTGAACTTTGAATTTTTTTGAGCAACGTTATTTTGGTATTTTTTATTATTAAAAGCAAAGATTGCTCAAACAGTCTAAACCCGAGTACTTTTGCAAATATAACGTGGTAAAACGTCCTAACCGAAATTTAAATGGGGGATTCCAATAGTTAAATTTCACAGTTATAAAATGTGATAGAAATATTACAAATTTTTTTAATTCAAAAAAATTTATTAATTTTAATATATACATTTTTTTTTATTTATTTATTTATTGATTGATTGATTGATTATGTGCCAAATATTGTTTGAGATTTCTAAAAAAACATGGCACTCATGCGGGTAAAGAGTAATTTTTTTTGGTATAAAAGAGTTAATGGATTCCTAAATTTAGTAACAGATGCATTAACAAAATTAAATAAAGATTTTAAAAGATGAAATCTGATATTGAACAATTTGGGCGAAGCTAATAATCTTGTTTAGCAATTATAATAGTAAGAATAGTAATATAACAATTTTCAGATATTGTAGGCTTAGACGGGCTTTTTTCCAAAAAAAAAAAACCCCCCCAATTACTTATTATTCGATAAAACTTTTTCTATCTGAACCAAGAATAAAGAAAAAGGAAAGTTATAAAAAGAAAACAATCTTTTATATTTTAAGCTTTCTTTTATTTATGTTTGAAAACAAATTATTATTATTGAATAAATCTCAATGAAATTCTTTCACCTGCAACTTAAATTGCATTAGACAAATACTTTATATATAAATATTTTTTTTCATTGAAAGTTTATATTTTTTGGCAATATGTGAAATCGATTGTCGGTTCTTTTGGGATTGAAATGACCTTTGGGGTATTCAAAAAGTTAGTTAGTCCCACGTTTGTTTATTGACAATTGAAGATAGACATTTGAACAGATATCGGGGGTCCGAAATGATTATTAGTCATTTTGGAAAGAAAATTTTTTTTTCTGATTTTTTAAGGATAATGAATGAGAATTAACTTTATATTTAAAATTTGGTTGTAGTCAAAATATACAATAGTGAGATTATCTTCAAAAAAAAAAAAAAAAAAAAAAAAAAAAAAAGCGAAGAGAGGGAAGAGAGGGAATTATATAGTTAAGATTTTTAAAAATGCTCGATTCTTAAAATGATGAAAGAAAGACCTTTTATTCACTTAAAGCCATGAGAAAATTATAATGTAAATGAGTATCATTACGAATTTCATCTCAATGTCTCGCTGAATCATTTTTTGAAAGCAAATGACAAAATATAAAATTCATGAGGAATGAGCTTAAGGATGTATTTTTCAAAATATCAGGTTACTTGTCATAAAATTAAATTGCTCTTGAAGAACCAACTTGGGTTAAAAAATAATACTAATCTCATTATGATTAAATTTCTCATTTTATCAAAAATAAACTGTTAGGAATCTTTATGTGCATTCATAAATCCAGCTAATAGAATCATGGAGTGAATAGTTAATAGTTAAAAGTTAAAAGAAACAGTTGAACTAAAAGTTTTAGCAGTTCTTTCGCGTTTGATGAGAAAAAAATCTTTTTACAGTCAATCTTAAAGTCAAATTAACTAACTGGTAAAATATGATTAATAAAAAACAAGTAAATAAGCAAATTCTTTGAATTAAACCCGATCTTTACATAATTCCCCAGTGTAACATCGTATATTTTTAACATCAGTCTTTTGTTTCTACCTGAGGCTTATACAATATTTAAAAAATAATATTTACCCTAATTTAAGAAAATAAAGAAAAGTGAGAAATTCAATATAAATATTTGGATATAAAAAAAGGTAAAAAAATTGCGACTTGGCCATCTCCTAAAAAAATGTCACGAGTTCTTTTTAATAAAACTACACAAAATTTTTTGACTTTGGGAAAATTCCGTTTTAATAGTTCCAGTCCAATGGTTTCTTCACAGGTTAGTTTACAAATTCATGTTCAATTGATTTTCGCAAAATTTCTCAAAATTTCTCAAAATTTTCACATTGATTTTATGTAGTGGACCCATCTAATTCGGTAGGTTATTTAAAAATATTCTCACTACACCTTTAATATATATATATCAACTTTAAAAAAATACCGTTTCACATCAAAACAGGTTCGTGAGCAAAGATGGTAAAATATATCAAGGAGAACCAATTTTAAACTCTAATGGAACTTGGCCTTCTCTGTCAAACCTTGAGGCTAAAGTTATCACTGGGGATGTTTTTAAAGATGATATTGTCGTGACTAATAAAGTGTTACCAGTGATAAAGGTATCCCATTGATATAACTAAAATGTGTTTCCAGTCAAAAAGCTTTTTTATTATGATATTTCGAATACTTTAAAGTTTAAACTACCTTTATTTAGCTTCTCACCCCACTCGCACAATCACAAGTTCCAATAATTCGTGGAATCGGACTTAATTATCGAAAACATGCAATAGAAACAAAGCAAAAAATTCCAGAATACCCTGTTCTATTCATAAAACCTTCCACTACTTTGCAAGATCCTTTCGAACCAATTAAAGTTCCATTGATTGCGACAAATAATCAAGCTGATTATGAGGCTGAGTTGGTTATTGTAATCAAAAAACTATGCAGGGACGTTTCCAAGGAAAACGCTTTGGATTATGTTCTTGGTTATACTGCTGCTAATGATGTTTCTGCTAGAAAATGGCAAGGTACTTTGTTTCCAATTTTGAATTCGTTGTTTGCTGGAGGCAATTTGTTTGATCTCGAATTTTACACGAGTATATATTTAAAATTAAGCTTCCTTCACTTCAAAAAAAAATTATTTTTTTTTTTCTTTATTATTATGAAATCATAGGCCAAGCTTTGAATTCAGGCCAATGGTGTTTTTCCAAGGTAAATGAAACAAACACAAACACAAACACAAAAATTAAAATTTTATGTTTTGTTAATTTCACCTGAAATCCCAGCTACTTTTTGATCCAAGAATATTTCTCGACCACTTTAGGGATTTGATACATTTTCACCAATTGGACCAGCTTTAGTCTCCCCAACGATTATTCCTAATCCAAATGCTCTTAAAATTCGAACAATTTTAAATGGCCGTGTTTTACAAAATTCAAACACCTCCGATATGATTTTTGATGTGGCCACCCTCATTAGCTTTTTAAGCCAAGGAACAACTTTACAACCAGGATCTTTAATTTTCACCGGGACTCCAGAAGGTAATCTTGTTTCGAGCAAGGAATTATACTCTCACTTTTACCTTTGCTAATTATCGGTTAAATGATCAATTTTTTTTAAAATTTCAAAAGGTGTTGGATTTGCTAGAAATCCACCAATCTACCTTCAGGATCGCGATCAAGTCTCGATTGAAATCGAGAATATTGGCGTATTGACGAATACTGTAGAATATGAACACCCTCCCGGTGTAACCACCAAAAGTAAAATCTGAATTTCACTAGTGACACATGTCTACCATTCGTTGGTTTTTAATAATTGATTAAATTTATACTATGCGTCATCTTGTTCCGAGGAGAAATTCAAATGAGTCTAGTACGTGTAAAGCTAGCAGAAGTAAGGTAGTGATTTAGAAATTTTGAAAGAAAACTAAAATTGTTAAACTTTTTAACCTTGTAAACTTAAACTCGCGAGATTTACTTCTTTTATCAGAATACTTCCTCTCCTTTTTTTTTAACAAAAGATCGGAACGTGAAAGAGCTACAATATCTTATTTCAATATTGATAGAATTAAGACTAGATGGAATACTTGAAATCAACTCTTTCTCGAGTTGTATTGCGAAAAGATGTTCCACCTTTTCCTTATAATTTTGGTGATAAAGTTACAGAATATGACGACTTATCAATATGGGAGTTACACCATGGAACCAAGAAGGCGTGTAAAATCATTTTCAAAGGCACATCTACGTGCTTGGTGTTTCCTGTTTTAAATTGACCTTCAATTCAATAAAACCTTTAAAACCTCTATAAAAAATTCACATGAAATAATAGGAGGATGGCTCATCCATATCAATCTTTTCTTTCGATTGCTCTAAACAAAGCCACTGGTTGCCTCTAGCCAAAAATGCTTTCAAAAAAATGCGCACGATACGACATCCTGATTTGTTGCGTTATATCGATGGAGTTGAGGCATGCTGACTCATCCTTAAAACCTTTTTGGTCAGCGAAATAGTAATAATAATTCCCGATTCATTTTTTCCTGCTTAGACGGATTCCTACATTTACATAGTCACCGATCATGTATCTCCTTTGAAAAAACAATCTGCCTCTTTGTCTGATTCTAATTTAAAACTTTGGGGATTATACAAAATTGCCGTATGTAAAGAAAACTTTGAATTTTTTTATTTTGTTTGAATTTTTAATACATAAAAAAAAGGGAATTAAAAATTTCTGTTACAGAATGCCCTTAAATTTCTGAATAATGATTGTTCCATGATTCATGGCAATGTTCACATTTCTTCAATATTTACAAATAAAGCGGGTGAATGGAAGTTGGGAGGTTTTGAATTGATGAGTTCTTCAAAGGAGGAGGATTCCATAATATATGTAAGATGATTTTTAATCTTTTTCGTTCGAAGCAAAAATATTATTTATTTAAACTTTAATCTTGATTTATTAAAAATTTTTAGACTTGTGGTGGATATCTACCTGATTCTTCGAGATATGCATCACCAGAAATTGCCAAAAATTCATGGAGTGTTTTAAGAAAGTGAGCATTATTCGAAAAATATAGTACCCAATTATGGGATTTGAGTTTGTTTGAAAAAATGGTGGTGTTACCAATATTTTGTTTTATTTTTATTTTGCGAGATCAGTCATGATATTTGGGTAACCGACTCATGGAATTACGGGACATTAATATACGAGGTATATAATGGAGCTTTCACTTCGATCGATCAATTGGAAAGAAACGAATCAATACCACAGGTTCGGTTTTTGTTATTTGTCGTGTTTTTTTTTTGTTTTTTTTTTTTAAAGAAAAATCCCTTTTCTTACGATCAATTTCTTTTGAATCAGGCAATATTTTTAGAGTATCGAGATTTAATCAATCCGAATCCTCAATATCGTGCCAGTGTCTCAACTTTCATGGAGAATGGCTTGCGACCTGGGGGAATATTTCACAACGATTTAGTTCAAGTTAATTTATTTTTAGAGAATATGAATATTAAAGAGGCCAGTGAAAAAATTGCGTTCATAAAGTGAGCTATTCTTTTTCTGCATATTTGCATTTATTACTTTCTGTTTTATTCATGGAATGTTAATTTTTGACTTTTAATCCTGTTAGAAAATTGAATGAATGTATAGACACTTTTCCTGAGAATATTTGCAAATATAAAATACTACCCGAACTTCTGAATGCTTTAGAATATGGAGCAGGCAAGTGCAAACTGGTCTATCGAAATTTGTGTATTTTTTAATTTCTCTGTTAAAATTACTTCCTTCGATTAGGTGGGGCTAAAGTTCTGGGCCCTATCATCAAAATTGGCAAAACCCTTCCTCAAGATGAATATGATTTGTATATTGTAACAGCGATTGTAAAAATGTTTGCTTTGCCGGATAGAAATATGAGATTAAATCTATTAGAAAATTTACCGGGTTTTATCGAAAGAATCAATAGTAAAACTGTCACCGACAAAATCTTTCCCCATATGGTAAGCTAAGAATAAATATCTAAATTTATGCGATAATTCCTTTTAGAAATGAATTTTATTAATGAAATAATAGGCGACAGGCTTTACAGATACGGCGCCAATAATAAGAGAAATGACGGTGAAATCGATGTTGCTGCTTGTTCCCAAGGTAAAAGCCGTGAAAAATTGTAAATGAATTTTTAATTAAGTTGATTTGAATTTCTTTTCTTTTCCTAGATATCTGAAAAAGTGGTCAACAATGATTTACTTCGATATCTAGCAAAATTGCAAATGGATGAAGAGCCTGGTATCCGAACAAATACTACAATTTGTTTGGGTAAAATTAGCAAGTATTTGAATGAAAGTGTAAGTTTTTTTGGATCCCCCTCTCCTTAAGCATAAAAAATTCAATGAAAACTGATCAAACCGATATATTGTTAATCTCGCTTTCAATTTCGCAGACCAGGAGTAAAATTTTGGTGCCTGCTTTTACAAGATCCCTACGTGATCCATTTCCCCAGGCCAGGGCTGCAAGTTTGATGGCCTTAACAGGTTTGATTTTAAAAAATATTTGGGTATTTCAATACGGCAGGCAATTTAATCCTTAAAGGTAGTTTCTTTTGATGTCACATTCATTAGCTACCTCAGAATATTATGATAAAGTCGATTGTGCTTCAAAAGTTTTACCATGCGTCTCGATGATTTTGATTGATACCGAAAAGTAAGAATTTTATCGTTACATTCCTCGATATTTAATTATAATTTATGTCTAATTGGTCTTCTAATAGACCAGTTCGCATCCAGGCTTTTAAGACTTTAGATGCTTTCGTAAAAAGGCTCGAGAAGTTGGTTATTTCGATGGTAATAACCCATTTGAGGAAATTTCATCTGTATATTTATTTCTTGAAAATTACAGTCCTTCTCATTTTCCATTTGTAAACATTAACTCAGCCTGATACAGCTGTTCCGCCGCCTACCGGAATTGCTGGGATTGCACAGGCTTCTGGGGTTACGGGTGTTGCTGTGGCAGGAGCTACTACTGTAGCAGGGGTTATTGCTTCGGCTGCAGAAACTTGGGGAGGACGGGCTGTGACATCTTTAAGCAAAAAGGTGACAATTCTGTTCATGATTTTGAATCGATTTGTTTCTTTGCTGGGTTTTTATACTTATTTATTGGTAATAAGAAAAGTTCGTTGGACCCGGAGATATGGGCAATGTCGCTGAACCATCTGAAAATAACCCTACTTCTATGAATGGAATTGCTTCATTGACCAAGCCAACAACCGAGGTTTTGTCACCTACGACAAATACAACACCTAATCGAACATCTGTGCCGGAAAGTGTTCCTCCTAAAACTTTAAACGGGTGGGAAAATAATGAAAGTCTAATAGATCTTGGTGGAAATCTAATACATTTCGAAGCTCCTAAACTGACAGATCTTAATGGTGGTCAGCATTAAATTAATTAATTACCTTATGCATTGATTTATCTTATGGTCAGAAATTATCAAGAATCTTATTGTGAAATCAAAATTTTTCAGGTGGAAATCTGAATTCATCATATTCCCCTGCATTGTCACCGGTTCGACCACTTTCTGAAAATTTTATTATCTCACTCAACAAGCCTAAAGATAACAATGTTGGAGCAACCACCCCTATGAAACTCGGATCACATACCAAAGGTTAGGGTTTTTCAACCGTTTTGCTTTGTTTAACTAATGAAATAAAGATATTTATTTGATTATATTTTGTAGGCCCGTCTAATAGTTGGCTTGATTTCGAAAATGACTTTTTCAATTTTCCAACAAATGCCAAGAATAGCAATGAATGGGGTATGAAAAAGCTAGAAATATCAAACGTTCTCCGTATCTAATCCTATCTAAATTAACTTTGAATTCTTAAGGAGGATTCCAATCTCTTGATACTTCTCCAATATCGCTTTCAAATCCGGTTTTGGGAACACCAAATTTTGGAGTTCAAAATGGAGGTTCGAGTCTGACCACTTCAATGAAATTAGGATCAAACCAAGGTAAAAGAGATGTTCTCATTAACTCTTATAAAAAAAAATTCATAATACATAATACTTTTTTCCAGCACAATCTTTATCTGAGGGTTGGAATTTTGATGGGGGATGGGAAAATGACGAGGATAATTGGGGCTCAAGTACTACAATAAAACGTATACCTCCACCTCCATCTCCATCCTCGACAACTACCGTTTCAAGGGAAGTAAAAGCGGCAGAGTTAAATCGCAAAAGAGAAGAGCGACGACAGGTATTTAATTTCTAGGTCATTAATTTTTTGATTTTTATTTATTAACCCAATTTTCTTTATGGTAGCGAATGGATGAGTTAAGAGAACAAAAGAAGAGAGGGGCTTTAGGGGCAAGAAAAATTTAGTGTTTACAAAGAAACAATTTCAATCCATTAACATTTATTGATACCATGTTGTTCGAAATCAAAATTATAATTAAACGATCCTAAGAAATGTGGCCGCGCACTCTCATCAATAAGCCGGACAACAATACTAACATAAATTATCAAATCGTAATTATTGTAACTTTGCTATTAATTTTTAGAAAATATTATTCATATATTTAGAGTATATCTGGTTTTATAATATATAGGACAAAAATGTTCGTGACATTACGAGAAAAGTTTTAATATTGTAACTACTTTTCTCAGAAACAATAAAAATTAATAATTATTTTTAATTAAAATAAATATATTTTTGGTGATTTAGCCTGAAACATTAAATATTTGATTATATTGATTTTAAAGAAATTTTCCACCCCTATTGAATTTACATATTTTTGGATTTGTGGTACCACCTTCATTACATAAAAGTTATTGAAAATGGTGCCGGTTGTGGCATAAAGAAATTGATAAATTTTCCATTTGAGCACGAAACAGATAAGCATTCTTCTGGCTCGTTTAGTCACTACAGAAATGGTAATTTGCAAGATATTTTTATCATTTTTTTTCAATTAGAGTTTTCAATCCGCGCGCTTTTTGGTTTTAGTCAGAAAGTGAAGAAATCCCAGTTCTTTACTCCTACTATCGCTCTTCATGCAGTTGGCGCATTCGTATCAGTCTAAATTATAAGGATATCAAATATGAGACACGACCCATCGATATTACTAAAGGAGAACAGGTCCGAGAATTTTCATCTAGTCCAATATTCATTTTTAATGACTATTAAATTTATTTGAAGCAGTTTCATGATCAATTTCGATTTTCGCTTTATGTGTGAATAATGATTTTCAGAAAACTCCCGAATATACTTTGATTAATCCCTATCAAGAAGTGCCAGCCCTGATTATTGGTGGTTTTACTTTAACTCAATCAGTCGCGATTTTGGAATACCTCGAAGAGATTTATCCCGATAAGCCATTATTACCAAAAAACCCAATTGACAGAGCTATGGTGAACTTTTATTAAAATATCTCATTCATCGGTTGATTCCTTCGAATTATTTTTCTTATTTCAATTCATTACACTTTACATATAGGTTCGTTCATTAGTACAATTTATCGTGAGTGATATACAACCGATTCAGAATTTACGTGTTATGAAACGTGTGAATCAAGATGATTGGAATCATTATTGGATCTTGACCGGGCTGACCGGTGAGTAGATGGAATTTTAAAATATACTGAAAGCAGTAAGAAATAATTCGCCAAATACTCAAAATATCAGCCTTGGAGAAACAACTCACAAAAACAGCAGGTCAATATTGTTTCGGTGATCAACTCACATTAGCAGATCTATGTCTCGTACCGCAAGTTTTTAATGCGCGTCGGTAAAGTTTAGCTTTTTAATTTTGGGCTGTAATTTTCTTTCCCGTCTCTTGTTTCTGCTAATTTTCTAGCCACTTCATTATATGGGGCAAAGGTTCCAAGTGGATTTATCTCAATTTCCAATCATCGAACGGATCGACGCTCGATTGAACAAATTAACTCCCTTCCATGATGCTCACCCATCAAATCAAATCGATTATCCAGGGGAAACATAAAAGCTGAGACCCAACCCCAAGAGGTCCGTTACCTATTGCCAACTATATCACAAATTTAAGCTCTACAATAAGGAGTCCGGTGATTCTTTTCCAACTGTAAAGAATAGTTTTGTTATAATTTAGAATTTGAGTGTTTAATGAGAAAACGCACTAGAAGATTTAAATTGAAATTACATGAAAACAAAATCTCCTATAGCACTATCTAATAACTCGTCATTGAATGCCTTCAAATTGAGAGGGGAAATAATCGAAAATTTAGGGCTTTTGAATATTGGTCAAGAGCAGATCGTTAACAGTTTTGAGAATGTGTCGAAAATAAACATTGGTAAAAAAATTTACAATTCATAAAACTATTGATAAAATTAATTATTGAAATATTTAATATTATGACTATAAATTTTAAATTATATTATGTAAATAGATAATAGTCGAGCTCCACTTTAAAAAAATTTATGCATTACAAATTATTATAATTTTTACATTTTCTTTAACCTATTGGGGTTTTGCAAACAAATCTTTAATTATCTAAGTGATGTTGACAGTACTAATAAAAAATTTAAAGCAAGTAGTAAAAACAAAGTGCTCTTTAATTCTCAAACAAATACTTTAAAAATAAAAAAATATAATATTAATATGACAAAAATTTTCTTAATTATAATACAGATAATAAAAAGATAATTTTTTTTTATTGTATTATTTTTTTGAAAAAAAATAGATTAAATTCAAAAAGTCAAAAAAAAGTAAAAGTATCAGTCAAAAAATTTTATGCATTGAATATTAATCTTTTGATGATTAAAAAAAAAAAAGCACTATAACAAAATTATTATTGTTTTAAAATTTAAAGTAATTATTTGATTTATATTTATTTTTAAGAAAAACATAAATGAACCTGTAATATTGGCCAATAAAAAAAAATTTTGGTAAATAACAATTTTAAAAAACAAAAAATTTATTCAAATTAAATTGTGATAATTAAAAAAATAATTGTTTTAGTTTTATTTAAATTTAATTAAGTAATATTACTAAAAAAAGCATGAATTTGAGAATTTTTTTAACAATAATAATGATTTTTTTAAGCAATATATATAATTATTAACTATAGTATATACATAATTATATGAATTATTTTAATATTTAAAAGAGTAAAAAAGATAATAAATAGATTATTAAAGTAAAAAAAATATTGTTATGATTATTTATTTTTGAATAAAAATCAGTCTTAATAAGAGTTTTATAAAAAAAATATTTAAATTTTATAAAAATACAAAAAATACAACCAGTTAGAAATCAAACCTAATTCAACTAAGTTATAACCAAAAAAATTTTAATTAGTTGTCAAAAATATGTGGTGTTTAAAAACCTAATTTATAAAAAATAAAAATAAAAAAAATATAATTGAAATATTTAATTAATTAATATACTATTATTAAAATCATATTTTTAACAATATAATAATTTTATTATTTAATTAATATTATAATAAAAACAAAATTAAATAATAAAATTAATAGTCTATTTATTAAAATAAACATAATATAAAATATAAATAACATGTTTTTAAAAATTATAAAATATTAAAAAATTCAAAGTATTAATAACAAATATATAATATACTTAAAATATTAATAACAAGTATTTAAAGCTTAGAAAAAAAAAAAAGATATATAAAAAATATTAATTATTTACTATAAAACTATAGAAAAAAATTAAGTTAGTACAAAATTAATACTTTTTTAAATTAATAAAAAATCTATATATATAGTATTATTAATAAAAATTTAAGCTATTAAATAATATAAAATTATATTTATAATTCTTATTATTAACTAATCTATATTATTATTTTAAATTATTACTTTTTATATTGTTTATTATTAAATATTATTATCTAATTAATACCACAATTTGTATAAAACACAAATATAATTAAATTGTAATAATTAAATTATGTAATATTTTAAATTATATAATATTTAAAAATTTATTAAAATAATTAAAATTTAACAAAATATTTAATAGTTTATTAAAATAATTAATAGTTTACAAAAATAACTTATAATTTAACAAAATATATCTTTAATTTATTAAAATATTAAAAAAAAGAACTAAATTATAAAATTATATTATAATAAGTTATATAAAATAAAAGCTTTTTTTTTTCAAAAAAATATATTTTAATTTAAAATAATAATTAATTAATAAAACTTTATTTTAAAAAACCCAAATTTTTAATTATTACTATTTTAAAAATAATCAAACCAAAACTAATATTTTAAAATTAAATAGCTATCAATTTTAGTAACTATTAGCATTTTTAAATTTAAACTAAAAACAACTTTTTTAACCCAATTTTATTATTATTATTTTTTATTATATTTTTATAAATTTTATATTATTTAGTTTATATTCAAAACTTTTAGTAATTAATATAAAATTGGTTATTTTATTATAAATTTAATATATACAGTTCAAAGTATAGAAAAATACTTTGAAAAAATAAATTAGCTTATTAAAAGTTTATTAGCTTCTATTAACAACAGAATTAACAACAAAATAATATTAATAACAAAAAAAGAAGATAAATTTTTTTTAATAATAATAATTAAATTATATTAGATTTATATACTATAATAAAACTATTTAAATATATTAATTATTTATATATATTAAATTAATTAATTTAATTATAAGCTTATTTAATTTATTATTTTTTCATGAATTATTAATTTAGATAACCAAATTTAAATAATCAAATTTAAAACTTAATTATATATTATTAATATTAATTGTAATTATAATTAACATAATCAAAAATAAATTAATTAATTATATTTTTTGTTAATTATTTTTAAATAATAATTATAAATCTAAAATACTAAACTGTATAAATAAGAGCATATAAAAATTTTAAAATATAATAAAACTTGTTATTATTAGATTACATGCATTAATTTTTAATTTTTATTGGTATTTCTTAGTTTGTTAAGATTTTTTTGTATCTAATTTAATTAAATAGTTAAATTATACCATATTTTTTATTGTAATTAAACTAATTACTGATTTTTTATTTTTATTTGCTGGCTAATTTTGTTATAATATAAATTTGATTAAAACTTATTAACCTATAACAAAAAACTATAATAAAATTTGCCAAATTAAGTCAAATTAATTTAATAGTTTTTTTTTAATGGCAAAAATTTTGTATATATAATTAAAACTAATATAAATAGATTTATTTAAACACAAAAAAATTAATACAAAATTATATTATTTATTTTGTTTATAGATATTATATACATAATTTTGGTAATTTTTTAGATAAAATTAGTAAAAAAACATATATTATTAATAATATGTTTATTACTGATATTAAAATTAAATATGTAATTGTATATTTTAAATTAAAAAAAATTTTAAATTAAATTTATTATATTATTTTAGTTTTTGGTAATGTAATTTTTTTTAAGTTAAATTAGATTTAATTTATTGTAAAAATTATAAAAAATTTAATTACTTTATATTAAAATATAATTCTCTTATTTTTTTTAAAAATTTATCTAAAAAAATTTTTAAATAAATGTTTTTATTTTATATTTAGTTGGAAAAAAGTTTTATTTTGGTTTTATAAGTTGAAAAAAAACTTCTTTCTCTCCTTCATTTAAAATTTCCAAAAAAGAGTCAAAAGTTTTTTCAAAAGAAGTTTTTTATCATTCAATATGATAAATCAAAACTGTTTTTCAATTACAAGACTACTGTTGGCCCTGTTATTGCTGTTATAAAGAAGACTATTAAAGTTTTTAATTCTGAGAATGGTTTCAAGATAGTTGTATTGAGAAAGAAGAGGAAGGGAGGTGTATTGGGAAAAGATATTGATAATAAAGGGGTTGCTGCTAAAGCTCCTGGTGCTCGTTCATGGAGTTCTGAAACAGGTGACACTACTGAGTCTGAGAGTATTGATATGGAGGAGGAGTGTTTGGTTAAAGAAACCAGTGTTGACTATGGTGAGAATAGTGCTTTTGCGGAAGGGAATCCTAATCGAACACCAAAGAGTTTGTATGTAAAGACCAAAAAAGTGTTAAGAAAGCCTTTAGGTGTGATTGATTATGGTTCTGTCAATACAGATGGTGACATGTTAGACGATTTTTTTCTTCTCCCACCTCTTTTACCTATCAAACTGTCTGTTCAAGTGCCTGTTCACAAATCTTTTGCTTTAGATATTAATCTTGTGGTCATCACTGGGAAGTTTTCTCAGGAAAAATTGAGTTTTATCAGAAAAATTTTTTCAAGTGTGAATAGTTTTGAGAGGGCTTCTACTTTCTCAAAATTTGGTGGAATTATTCATGTGACTTTCACTTCGGAAAAGGCAATGATGGCTGCTGGGAAGTTGGCAAATAATTGTGGTATTGTAGTAAACACTGATCTCAAGTGCCCTGTAAACAACCATACAAATCAGACAATTGTGTTAAAAAAAATTCCTGTGTGAACTTCTATTGAGGCTGTGTGCATAGCTGTGTCTGTATTTGGACAAATTAAAATAATCAAAATGCAACTGGTGGGTTTGTGGCAAAAAACGATCATCAAATTGGAAGATCAGAGTCAGGCTGATCTGTTGGCTGCTGAATGGTCAATTCTCATTAGTAAAAATGTGGTTCGTGTGGTCAAAGCTAACATCAATAAACAGATATGGGATATTAGGGATAAATTTAGGGTGTTGTTTTACACTCTTTCTATGAAAACAACAGCTCATGATTTATGGGATTTTATTGGTTCTGTGGGTGGGAAAACATATTTGATCAAACACAACTCTGTTAATTATACTTGCACATAATGTGTTACTGTGTGTTTTGGTTCTGAAGATGACATGACTCAGGTTGTGACTAATACACCAGTCATAAAAGACATTGGTTTCCACTGGTTGTGTTTGATTACCCCTTTATATTCTGTTTGCAATTCCCTAGGTCACTTGAATTTGGTTTGTAAATCAGCTGGTGCATCCTCTATTCCTAAGAGCAAGAGGGCTCCTCTCTCAGCCCAAAATAAGTTTAGATTGACCAAAATTTATGAGAAAAAGTCTGCACCTGTTTCCAGACCTCTGGCTTTTGGTAGAAAAACTTGGATAGATGTGGTTGGTAAACCTCTCTTCCATGCATCTTCTGATAGTCTATTTTTACTTGGTTCCATTGTTACCAGTAGAATTTTAGCTATTAATTAGCATGAAATTACTCTTATAATTTCTATAATTAATCAGTATATTAATATCATTTCAAATTATCATTTATTATTTAATCAATCATCACATATCACAATTCAATTAAAATAATCTAATTAGTATAACAGAAAGTAGGATGATCAAATTACACAATACCCTGAACTTTGTAACATTCAAAAACTCACCAAAATTTACAGAAATTCGCCGAAATTTATAAAAAATTCGCCGAAATTTACAGAAATTCGCCGAAATTATGAATAGTTTACCCAAATTAATCAATAGTTCAGTGAAATAACTTGTAGTTCATCAAAATGTATCTTTAATTCACCGAAATTTGAGCAAAGAGAAAAAGTGCAAGTTCATAGACTAGTACTACAACAAGTTGTATAAAAGAAGAGCTTTTCTCTTTTGGAAAATGTATCTTACTTTAGATTTATCACTTAGAATCATTCCTATACACACAAAAAGAAATAAATATCAAATAATTCAAAAAACCAAATTCTTTAATTATTGCACTTGGAAAATCCTCAAAACTCAACTAACATTTTGAAATTAATTAACTACCAATTTCAGTAAACTGTTAGTGACTCCAGGCCTGGATAGAAAACGTTTCTCTTGATAAAATCCTATTTCTTTTACATTTTTTTTATTTTTTTATTTTTTTTTCTTATTACAATCATTAGGGTAGCCTACAGACAAGATTCCTGTAGAAGAGTTGACTTTCACAGCAAAGTAACTACACATTTTAGTGAGCTTTCAGACGAGCAATTCCTGGGAAAGAGTTGACGTTTACTATAACGTAACTACATAAAATAACTGGCAAGGAATTGGCCATTCCACTTATAAGCCCAACAGTTCAGATTATAGAAGATAATTTGAAGATAAATTCAGTTATTGGAGGTTCAACTACTTTCTGAAAACGTAAATTCACAGCAAATCAACATTACCAACATTTAAGAAAAGAGACCAAAAACCTCCAGTAACATTTGGTGCTCTTCCACGGAAATAACACAGCAACAACAAATTCAAAGTAGTGACCACACCAGACACAGCAACTCTAGAGTATTACCAGTCAATTTACACCCACTGCAAGCAAAGATTCAACATTCCAGACGGAATTGAAGTTGTTAAGAAATCAGTATACCAATACATTAAAAACCGCATCAACAATTATCTTTTTGGAAACTACAACATCTCAGAAGTTAGAAGCAACCTCTACAATAATTTAGTGCACTATTTACAATTGGGAACAGAAGACCTGAACAGTGAAACACTTGCCACCTACTTCCAAGAACTTAATTTTAACATTATTGAGTATTGTGAAGAAAAATACCCAGTACAGTCTAAATACTCTTTTGACTTTGAATCAGAAACAGAAACAAGCAACAAAGGCAAACAAAGATTGAAGCAATACTCAAGAACCACTTCAAACACTCCAACACTACAAAAGACACTTGCCAAACACTTGCAAACACCTGAACAAGGAATTAGTGTCAAATTATCACTTTCTATTACACTCTTTCCAATTTCACTTGTTTAATCACAAACACTAAATTCACCACTCAACTGTTTCTCCAGACCAGAAGATTTTCAGTCACCTAGAAACCCTACTCAACAGCAGGAACCAATATTAACAAGTGCCAATATCATTGACTACTTACAAAAAAACAAAAGTAATCTTTCAGAAAGCTTGGAAAGTGAAGGAACTAAATCAGAACCAGAAGAAATTACAGAAAATGAAGAAGAAATGGCAACTGCTTACATTGCAAAAATTCCAGAATTTACTGGTGAAGACAATAATACCAGTCCTCAAGAATGGCTTGACAAGGTTCAAAAAGCAGGAGATGCAAATGGTTGGATTGCAGCAAAAATGCTCAAAGCAATTCCCTACTTTCTCCAAGAAACAGCAGAAAAATGATTTGAAAACTTAGAAGAACCATTTGAAAACTGGCAAGCATTCAAAGATGCTTTTCTATAACAATTCACTGATAACAATATCTCTATCACTCTCAGAAACCACTTTCGCAATATCAAACAAGAAACATCTGAAACTGTTATGATCTATCTTAGAAGATTTAACAAACTTCTCAGACAAATCCGACAATTGGAAACCAATAACTATTATTCTGATGCTCAAATTCTGGATCAGTTTATAGCAGGGTTAAAAGACAAACTGATTAAGAAAGTCTGTCCACATGCTCCAGCAAACTTAGCAACTGCTATTAGACATACAAAGAGCTATGAAATAGCAATGGAAGAAGCAAATCACACCAAACTTATAAATCTTGCAATTGGAGAAACCAGCTCAGCAGCTGAAGAGAAGATAGACCAACTCACAAAAAAAGTTGAAAGCTACTTCACAAACCAACAACAACAGCAACAACAACCACAAAGATATCAACCCCCACAATAATGCAACTAAAACAATTTTGGATTACCATCCAACAACCAATCTCAAAATTGTTATTATTGTGGAATTCCAGGACACTGGAAACGAGATTGTAGGAAATAACAAAGAGACCAACAAAACAGGAGTAATCAATGTTACTTTTTATCACAACAATCCTATTACCAATCTCCACCACCAACCTATTATTCACCAAGACCACAAAATCAAAACTACTATCCACCAGCTCCACAATCAATACAGCAACAATATCAACAACTTTTACCAATTCAGCCATATCAGACACTACCCACTCAACAATATCAAATACCAGTAAGAAAATTAGTTCAACATAACCAATTCACACCCCAAAATCAATTGCAGAATAACCACAACAGAATCAATTCAAATAACCAGTTGGTTCCCTGAAATTCGGGTCAGCAAAGACCCAATCACTATCACACTCAACCCAGTTATCTTACAATACCAGAGGAATCGGATTTTCAACAAACTGTACTTTCTGAAGGTGAAGTTGCAGCACCAAGATCAAACCCTTCCAATCACACCATTCCACCAGCTCAAATTGCCCAAAATGCCAATCTGTCAGACATATTTCCATTTGAATTTGAAGCAAATAAATCACCATTTCAGCTTAGTAATGCAGCAGTCAATGAACAGAAAGCAATTACTGCTATGTACACAGAAGCTACAATGGAAGGAAAACCCATTCACTTAATCTTAGATAATGGATCAGCTGGAAGTATTATCACTTACCAGCTGATGCAACAACTCAAACAAAATGTAGACAGACCAGCTCAAACAGTTATTGTCACAGCTAATGGTATGAAGAAGACCCCAGTAAGAGAAATTGATGATTTCTTTTTTTCAATTGATAGAATCACCATTCCAGTTAAAGTTCTTGTTATAGATGCACCCCAATACCAAGCTTTAGTTAGAAATGATTGGCTTCTCAAGGCCAATGCAAACCTGAACTAGAAAACTCAAGAACTTAAAATCTCATACCAAGAACAATATACCATAGTACTCTGCAACCTGTGGTACCTTTAACAAATGATCAAAAAAAGCTCCAGTATTTGAATTTGAAGAGAAGAAAGAAATGCCACTTACTGAAACCTACATGGCTCTTGGATTAACATCCAATTGGGCTGAAGAAACAGAACAAGAAATTTTTGAAGAATCAAGGGGATAAAAGAAAGTTAGATATTCTATACCAGAACCACAGAAACAACCACCCTATATTCCACTCAAATGCAAAGATTGCAACAAAAAACTTTCATCAATAGGAGCATGTATTTCTCCAGAAGAGGAATATAAAACTCATACCTGTTACTTTTGCAAAACATGCCATAGAGAATGATTTGGATCTCCAAAAAGAAGTGGAAAATGGGACAACACACCTTGCCTTACATGTGGAGAAATGCTATTAGAAGAATGCAATTAGATTGATATAGCAATGAGAGGAGGAGTATGTGATCAAACCTGTCAATATGCTCTATCAATTTCGAAAAAAGTCAGAAGAGGAACACCATTTAATGCAGTATACAACAGTGCTTTCAATAAACTTTACCACTACTCTCACAATGCTGAAATGATTTTTAACCTACCAATGGCATTGATTAATGGAGCCACCCAAGAAGATGTCCACCAAATGAAAGAAGCTGAATATATTGAGTATACCATGAAATTAGCTGGATTTGATTATGAAGATGAAGTAGAAACATACCACCAAATTGCAAGCCACACATATCCAACCAAAGAAGCTCAAATTCAACAATTAGAACAAATGAACATTCAATTGTGTGAAGAATGTATTATGCCTTGTAACGACCAATGGTGTTTAGAATATTATGCTCTTAGCATTCCTCTGCCAGATGGGAATGATGAAAATGAAATCGAATTTGGAGTATCTGAACTAGTAGAAGAATTACCAACTACTCCCATTTATCTTCTTGAAAAGCAACCATCTCTACAACTTAAATATTTTGACAACCATGGCCAAAGAATCAGACCAGAAAAAGCATACAAAATTGATGCTGGATATGACCTAAGATACCCAGAAAAAGATACTTTAATTCTCCAACCAAAATCTTTGACAAAAATCAATCTCAAAATTGCTCTTGAAATTCCACCAGGAGCAATGATTCAAATTGCCTCCAGATCATTATTGGCAAACAAAGGAATCAATATTAGAGGAGGAATTATAGATGCAGAATACACTGGAGACATTACCATTATGTTACAGAATAAGACAGACAAACCATTCAAAATTGAACATGCTGAAAAAATTGCTCAAGCAATTTACTTACCCTTAATCAACATTTCGAGTTTACAATTAATAAACAACAGAGAACAATTGGGAAAAAGTGAAAGAGAAACTCAAGGTTTCAGTTCAACTGGACAATTTACAGTTCCAGTAAACATAGCTCTTAATACACAAAATAAATCTCACCAGATTCTTCAACTTCCTCAACCAATTACCATTTCATCTTTTGGAGAACATCACAAAATTTACACTTGCTCAAAACCCACTACTACCCAACAAATCTTTGAATCCAATGAACAAATTTGTTTGAAGCATGAAATATCAATTCCAAACGTTTATATTTCCAAAGGAATGAAAAAATTTTGAGTTATATTCTACAACTCCAATAATTACCCTATTGTCTTATTAAACAAATTAGAAATTGGAATCATACACAGCAATATCTTTCAAGATGAAAACCCTCAAATTGTCTCTAATTTCATCGAAATTGTAAAGCACACTCTACTTCCAAATCCAAATATCATTTCCACTACTGAAAACTACCACTTGTTGGAAGAAAAACTCTCTCGAATCAATATGGGTTCCTTAAAACCTCAACAACAAAGACAATTGAAACAATTGATAGCTGAATTTGCAGATATATTTGCAAAAGACAACAATGACTTGGGAAAAACAAACATTGTTCAACATCAGATTCATACAGGAGATGCTCCACCAAATGTCAACAAGCCTATTGAGTGCCACCTGCCAGCCACCAATTTATCAGAGAAGAGGTCCAAAGAATGCTCAATAACGGATTAATTCAACCATCAAGAAGTCCTTGGGCCTCACCAGTAGTTTTAGTTAAAAAGAAAAACAGAAAAATCAGATTCTGTGTCAATTATAGACAACTGAATAGTATTACAATTGGAGATGCCTACCCTTTTCCAAGAATTGATGACATGCTAGATGCTCTAGGAAAAGCCAAGTTCTTCTCAACTTTAGACTTGGAAAGTAGATACTGGCAAGTCGAAATGGATCCAAAAGACTGACTCAAAACAGCATTCACCACCCAAGGAGGAAACTATGAGTTCAATGTTATGCCTTTTGGACTCTGCAATGCACCAGCAACATTTCAATAACTCATGGATGTTGTATATGAAAAACTTTTATGGCAATCAGTAGTTGTTTACCTTGATAACACTGATGTATACTTACCAAGCTTTGAAGCCCATCTTATTCATCTGCAAGAAGTTTTTCAATGACTATGAAAAACAGGATTAAAATTGAATATTGAGAAATATCACTTTGGAAAAACAAGCTTAATCTTTCTTGAACACATGGTTAGCAAAGATGGAGTCAAACCAAATCCTGGAACAATTAGTGCTGTCTAAAACTTCCAAACCCCAAAAAATACCACAGAGCTATGAGGATTTGTAGAATTAGCCTCCTATTATCGAAAATTCATCAAAGAATTCTCAGAAATTGCCAAACCACTCAATTATCTTACCAATAAAAATGTGTCATACAAATGGACTGAAGAACAACAAAAAGCATTTAAAACTCTCAAAACAAAACTGACAACAGCTCCAGTTCTTGCTTACCCAGACTTCAACAAACGATTTCAACTAGCCACTGATGCTTCACACATAGCATTTGGTGTTATCTTATCACAAATAGATGAAAAGGAGCAAGAACAAGTCATCGCTTATACTAGTAGAACACTCAAACCAACAGAACTAAAATACGGCTTAACTGAATTAGAAGCTGCCGCAGTTATTTGGGCTCTTAAACATTTTCAACAATATCTGAAAAATGGAAAAGAATTTGACATAATAACAGACAACATTGGCCTCAAATGGCTCAATAAAAAGAAAACTGAACAAAGTGCCAAACAGTCTCAATGAAATGACTTCCTAGCAGACTACAGATATATTGTATATTACAAACCAGAAAAACTACATACCAATGTTGATAGCCTTTCAAGAATGAGATAAGATTAATACCAACAACAATTCTACCACAACTTACCAACTTACCAACAAAATAACCAAACAAGAATAGATCCCAGAAATTACAGCAATCTTAAAAATTATTTGAAGACTCTTACCATGCCAGAAAACTGGTCTCCAAGTGAAAAACACTGCTTACAACACCAATCAAAACAATATTTCATATACCAGAACAAAATCTATTATAAAAATCACAGAAACCAAACCAGCCACTCAGATTAGTACAAGAGAATGAAAAAGAAACAATTTTATATAACATGTACACAGATTCGTCTTCAGCACACTTGGGAAAAGAGGGAACAATTCAAAGAACCCTTGAACATTATTTTTGGCCTTACATGCAAAAAAACATTCAACAATATGTAGAATCTTGTGATAGCTGTCAAAAAAGAAGAGGAACTCATCCCACAGAATCTTTAAATCCAATCAAAGTTGGACAACCTTTTGACAGAGTTGGAATTGATTTAGTTGGACCATTACCTATCACAACCCAAGGAAATTGTTATATTGTAGTTGCAGTGAATTATCTTACCAAATGGCTTGAAGCTAGAGCCATCCAAAGAGCAGATGCAAAATCAGTAGCAAATTTCATCTATGAAGACATTATCTGTAGACATGAATGCCTAATTGAACTCTTATCTGATCAAGGAACACATTTTGTGAACAACTTGATACAAGAAATTTGTGAACGGTTCAATGTCAAAAGACCTCTATCATCACCTTATCACCCTCAAACAAATGGACTTATAGAACATTTTAATAGAACATTGTGTGAATCTCTAGCCAAAGTCTCAACAGACTTTGAGCAGGAATGGGATATCTTTATTCCATCAGTGTTACTAACATACAGAACACTAAAACAAGATACTACAAAACACACACCATTTGATCTTACTTATGGAAGGACAGCAACATTACCAATTAATTTCACAGTGGAAACATATTCAGTGCAACCAATCAATGAAGAAAACTTTCAAGAGACACTTTAAAGAAGAGTTTACACTCTTCTTAGTACACTGGAAGGAAAAAGAAGAATAGCAACAACTCATATTGAACATTCCCAAGCTCAACAAAAAGAAAGACATGACAACAAATTACCACCTATTACCAATGAATTTAAAGTTGGAAATAAAGTTCTCTTACACAGAACTAAGGCTGAAAAACAATGGAGTGGGAAATTTGAAAACAAATGGGATGGATCATTTTATATTCACAAAATTCTAGACAATGGATCATACAAGTTAAGACTTGATGACAAAATATTAGCAAAAGTTGCACATAGAGACAGATTGAAACACTATTGTTCCAAAAACAATCCTGAACCATTAATTCCACAAATTGGTACACATTCCTCTTTAATTAATCCTGAAGATATTCCCCAAAATTTAGAACCAATAATTATAATAGAACAACAACCAAACTTGAACACTTAAATTTTACAATAATTCTCTAATAAAAACACAAAGACAAAAATAGTAAATAATTACAAAACACCCAAACCCAAAAACAAATAAAAACCCCATATCCAAAAATAATTTTCTTTATTCTCTCTTTTGATAAATAGTCAATTTTATCATGATTATTCCCCAAAACATTCAACAAATATCCCAAAAATTAATGTTAGCCTTGAAAACACTCCCTGACTTATCTATAACAATTAATGGAAGTCAAATTAATTACATTCAAAAAGAAACCACAGTCCCAGTAGCAAATCATTTACAGAACTATTACCCCTATAGAAGAAAAACAAGAAGTCACTCTGAAAATAGATTACCAAGACTTTTGAAGCAAGCACTAGAAGAAAATCTTTTAATTGCCCCTATTGACATTCCACCAAATGCTACAATGCAACAAAAACTTCTACTACTTTTCAATGAACAGAACAATGAACACACCCCTATCTATAAATACTTTCACATTGGAAAAACACTTTATGAACGAAAACTGGAACTTGAAGCAACAAATCTCACTCCTGAAGCTATACAAAAACAAATCCACAATGAATTCAAAACAGCAGCTGAACCAACAAACACTCACTACAAACTTAGAGCAGCTCTTAGACTCTATGACTTGTTTAATACTTGTGAAAATGTTCTACAAAATCCAATACTGCAATCAATGAAAGTCCAATACATTGGTAAACTCACAGAACTGAAATTTCAACAATTTTCAGACCAGATTACTTCAATTATTTTAGATCACTATCTCAATATTACAGATAGTGCTTGGACTTTGACGAAGTTCAGTCTTGAGGAGGAGATTATGTTACCAGTAGAATTTTAGCTATTAATTAGCATGAAATTACCCTTATAATTTCTATAATTAATCAGTATATTAATATCATTTCAAATTATCATTTATTATTTAATCAATCATCACATATCACAATTCAATTAAAATAATCTAATTAGTATAACAGAAAGTAGGATGATCAAATTACACAATACCCTGAACTTTGTAACATTCAAAAACTTGCCAAAATTTACAGAAATTCGCCGAAATTTATAAGAAATTCGCCGAAATTTACAGAAATTTGCCGAAATTATGAATAGTTCACCCAAATTAATCAATAGTTTAGCGAAATAACTTGTAGTTCATCAAAATGTATTTTTAGTTTGCCGAAATTTGAGCAAAGAGAAAAAGTGCAAGTTCATAGACTAGTACTACAACAAGTTGTATAAAAAAAGAGCTTTTCTCTTTTGGAAAATGTATCTTACTTTAGAT